>CM040122.1:196108802-196342747 GCA_022559845.1 Amorphophallus konjac | reverse complement strand
ACAGGATATCACTTCCTTACTGGGCGTCCTCGCCAACACGGAGCTTACCTCTGAACAGCTCCGGGCCTTCCAGGCCATTCTAAAGGGGAAATCTGTTTCCCCCACGCCCCAGGAGTCAACTCCGGCTATCGCACCTCTCCACGAGTCCGTGCAGGCCATTCCATCTCCTTCATTGGCGCAAGCCATCCAGTCTCCCTCGCTTCAAGGACAAGCGAGCCAACAACCTCCCTCATTCCAATTCCCGTCACAATCTCAAACTCCCGGTGTTCCTCACACACCGTTTCAGCCAGGGCCAACTGTCGGTGGTCCGACAGTTCCCTCTCATTCCGGGTTTCCCCCTCAAGTCTCCGGGAGACAGTTTCTCCCCCAATGGCAAGTGCCACCTTCACCCCCAGAGGAGCTCGCCCAATCGCTCCTCAATAGGTTCAATCGCATGGACGAGCAGTTTCAAAATCTGAGAAGAATGGTGGACGTGAAAGCCACCCCGGAGGTTGCTTTGCCAATCCTCCCCGTCATTCATCTCCCTCCCTTCGAAATGCCCACGTACCGCAGATACAATGGTACCGGCAACCCCTTCATTCACCTCAAGGACTTCATGTATGAGTCCTCTTATTGGCAAAACAATCAGAGGTCCCTGGCATACCTCTTTCGGAGATCATTGGATGGTCCCGTGCTTGAGTGGTTCTATTCTCTGGAGCCCCGCGAGGCCGAGAATTTTGAAATAGTGCAGAGAAGGTTCTTGCAGAAATATAGGGATAGGGTCGGTCCCTCACTCTCCATTACCGACCTAGTGGCCGAAAAGATGAAACCCGACGAGGATTTTGTCCGATATGCTGATAGATGGAGGTCTCTGGCGGAAAGAATAAGGGATACCCTCTCCGAGCCCGAACAAGTGAAGATGATTGTGTCTAATGCAACCCCGCAGTTCAGACACGTCCTCGCCATGAATAAACTTACTACAATGGAGGAACTTTATGAAAGGGCCCGATACATCCAAACCCAGCTAAAAGACTCCCCCATCATGAACATGTTTGAGTCGCCGAAGCCCAAAGTGGTCAGAAAGACAGGCGCTGGTGTCCCGGGCGGAGCCACAGAAGGGGTCGTGACAAATGAGCAAGTCAGTGCGGTCAACAATGCCAACTATGCAGTCAACCCAAGGCCTCCACAAATGCCCCGACTACCCCTTCAACCAGGTCCTTTCCCTCTCCGTCCTCCACCCCAAAATAATCCACCCTAGGATAATATACCTCCATTACGCCAACCCCAGCAACAACAACCACAACCTCAACAACAACAACCACCGCTTCAGTACAACCAAGTTCCACCCCCGGGGAACTATGGTCCCCAACAGCAACAAAGGAGGCCGCTCGGTCCTAAGAGAGCCTACTATCCACCATTGCCAGAAACCTTAGCAGATATTTTTAATGCCCTCATGCCATCAAACCAACTCGCCCTACCCAGAGAAAGGCCCGCCTGGCCCCCAAATGTTGATACCTCCAAATACTGCGTCTACCACAGGCAGCCGGGACACACAGTGGATTACTGCTTCCATTTCAAAGATTACATCCATGATATGAATGATGAACATCAAATAGATTGGGATGAGATGAGACGGTACGTCGCGACTCTCAAGGCTAGGAGACCTCCTCAGAGGCCACAGCAGTAGTTACAACAGCAGCAGCAGCAGCAGCAACCACAACAACAACAGCAGCCTCAGCAGGCCCCACAACAACAGCCCGACATGGGCATAATCCAGAATCCACTACCGGAGCACCAACAGCCCAATCATCAGGTTAACCCCATCTCCTCTTTCCCGGAAGTCGGGAGAGAGCAGGTGTGGCACCAGGAAAGTACCTCCATTCTTTATACCTCTAACCCTATCGTCATGCAACCCCCTCACCTTGCCCGGGTAGCACCTCTCTCTCATCAACCCGCATCGGTATCGCCTTCACCATTTCCACTACCATTACGCCCTCTCATCCGTACCCCGACCTCCTATCAACCGACACTTTCTACTACGCCTTCACACTCTCTCACCTTCTCCCACTCCCCCACTTTACCATCCACCTCTACCACACTTACCCCTACGGCTTCTAAACCCTTATCATCCGTCCACCATACATAACCCCGTCTTTCTCCACCACATCACCACTAATGCCTTCAAACCACTCATCACCCACCATCCACCTCAAAACCTTTACCCGTTTCAAACCTTACCTCCACCTCCACCTTCCAAACCCTTATCCTTCATAATCCGCGTGATATCCCCTCTACCTCCGCCATGCCTCCACCTAACAAACCCCTCATCAGAATCCCTGCTCCCGTCATCACCCCTGCTTCATCAACCATTCCTCCACTACTACCCCTCAAACCCCTGTTAAAACCCACTGCTACCCCCACAGAGGTACAAAAGCTGCAGGCAATGGTGCTCCGAAGTGGAAGGATTTTCCACAGGGTTTTCCCCCACAACAGTCAGAATCCCGAGCAATCTCAGCCAGAGAAGGATGATGCAGAACAACCAGAAAGAGCTATCCCTGGAACACAGTATGATCTACTGAAACACTTGGACAAGACGCCTGCCCGGATCTCCATCCTAGAGCTACTTCAAAGATCCACATCCCACCAGGCGGCCTTGATGGAATATCTTCAAAAGGTCATGGTTAATGAAGACCTCCCCGTGGAGAAGATTTCGACCGTCCTAACCCCAACAGACACACAACCAGTCATCATGTTTCACAACTACGAGCTCGCTCCCAAGGAAGCTCGGAAATATGCATTGTGTATTTCAATAAAAATTAATGGGGTATCCATAAAACCCGTGTCTTGTCGACACGGGTGCGTCCATAAATGTGATCTCCATGAGCACTCTTCAGTTGTGTGGGGTTGACGAGGAACAAATAAGACCTTCCTCGATCACGGTCACGGCCTATGACAATAGCAAAAGGCCGCCGCAGGGGATGATTATTCTGAAGGCAGAACTAGGCCCCATGGCAATTCCACGGAATTCCATGTCCTCGACATGGACCCCACATTCAAGGCTATACTGGGTCGTCCTTACATTGAAGCCATGGACGCTGTGCCTTCCACCAACCATCAGTGCCTGAAGTTTCCTTACAACGGGAGAATTATTAAAGTGGTCAGTACACCTGTCCTTCACACAGTGGATGCTATCAACACCTCTCTGCCCTCTGTTTGGCCGTCTCATCGGCCCATATTATCACTGCTGGACGTGCGTGATCCATCTCGCATGCCACTAGCACCAAAAGAGCCGGTCAGGGCAACCACAACATCGTGTCTCCCTTTTCACTCCAAAGGTTGGGAGATTATGAGGAACATCGGCTATCAACAAGGAAAAGGGCTGGGCGCACAGTTACAGGGAATGCTCAAACCGCCAAAGGAAATTAGGCCGAACCGCAGGTTTGGCCTAGGCTTCAAAGGACCATTCAAGGCGGATTGAAGCCCCTCACATGGACTCTATCAAACCACTTCAACAGAGGGCCCGTTGTTCAGATGGGAGATCACCCACGAGAAGCATATGGGGAATCACATGTTGTATATTTTGCTGAAAAATGTCCGAGGATCACCAAAAGAGGCAAGATCAAAGATCCGGAATGCGAGTGGAATAAATGGTTCGACATACTGGACATTTCTGTTGCACTGGAAAGGATGTTCTCGTCCCCACAGCTTGAAGGACCACCATTGATCTCCGAAATACCAGAGAATATTACCACTCTTGCCAAGGTTCCAAACTATCCTCGTCCTCGCCAGAAGGACTCTGTCATCGACGGATCTTCATCCGTCCTCAACATTGCCATCGACGGCTCATTAGCCGCCATCCTCTCCATCCACTCGTCTCAGCCTTTGCTGATATCTTCTTCCTGGGCCAGACAATTGTCTGATGATCTTCCCAGGTCCCCTTCTTTGCTTACATACCTACGCGGGCTTTTCAACCCGCGCCAGGTCTTCAACCATGATCTGCTCTACGAGCCCCACAATCCTCTAGCCATAACCACTTTCCTCTCTCCTCCAATCTCTTTTCACTGCTTTGTCATTAAAAATGAAAACGAAAAAAAAACGTCAATTTTCAAACTCTCCAACAACACATCTTCGTTGAGGAAACCTCCTACATCTCCCACGGGTGCGTACCGCCTTGCGGACCACCCGTCCAAGGTCCGATGAGCGACCTTTTCTACCCCTCCTCTGAGGGGTCTTCTCCTGTACATTCCACACCATCCTCTTCATCTTCCTCTTCATCTGTAAATATTGTCAGTCAATCTAGGAATGATAGGCCAAGGGTAGTACCTAGGAAGAAATCCAAGGGTAGGCAGATCCCTCGTCGATTCCTTCTGGATTTGGCCGCCAGGTGTCAGGCCCTTCTTGCCATCCCCCAGTTGTTAGAAAATCCCATCCAGCTACCCGAAATAGAATGCAAGGGCGACTGTGCATCTGATGAAGGGTATGGAGTCTACGAGATCATGAATGAAGAATGCCCCACTGAAGATGAGGGTGAAGAATATGAGGATGCGGCGGGCGCATACGCTAGCGGAATAAGGAGATTCGACGAGCCGTCAACCGCCGTAGAAGAATCCACCAAAGAAGTCAACTTGGGGACTGAGGAAGACCCTAGGATCATCCTCATAAGTGACAACCTACCACCCTCTGAAGAAGAGGCATTAATTGAGGTTCTCAAGGAATATAAGGACACGTTTGCATGGAGGTACGAGGATATGCCGGGTTTGGATTCAACCTTGGTCGAACACCGTTTAACCCTAAAACCAGGGTCCATCTCGGTAAAACAAAGGTTAAGGCGTTTCCACCCTCAGATGGCTTTGAAAATGAAAGAAGAGGTCGATAAGCTCCACAAAGCCAGGTTCATTAGAGTCGTTCTTTATCCTCAATGGGTGGCGAACATTGTCCCGGTCATGAAGAAAGATGGGAAAGTCAGGATTTGCATCGACTTCCGGGACCTTAACCGCGCGTGTCCAAAGGATGATTTTCCCTTACCTCACATTGATGTGTTGATTGATAACACGGCAGGTTTGAAACCCTCTCTTTCATGGATGGATTTTCAGGATACAATCAAATTCGTTTGGCAGAAGAGGATCAGGAAAAGACGTCATTCACTACCCCTTGGGGAACATATTGTTACGTGGTCATGCCGTTTGGGTTAAAGAATGCTGGAGCTACTTACCAAAGAGCGATGATGGCCATATTTCATGACATGATGCACATATATCTGGAAGTGTATGTGGATGACTTATTGGTGAAATCAAGGACCAGGATGGAACATCCAAAGTTTTGGCTAAGGTCTTGCAAAGGTCAAGAGAATTCCAATTGAAAATGAACCCGAAAAAGTGTGTGTTTGGTGTGTCGTCAGGTAAATTGCTGGGGTTCATTGTGAGTAAAAGAGGGATCGAGATAGATCCCGACAAAGCCAAGGCTATCAGGGATATGCCGCCTCCCAAGAATTTGAGGGAAGTCCGAGGTTTAATCGGCAGGCTGCAGTTTATTCGTCGGTTTGTGTCTCAACATTCACAAAGGTGTAGACCTCTCTACGAGTTGACCAAGCCAGGAGTAGAATTCCACTGGAATTCTAAATGTCAGAAAGCTTTTGAAGGGTTTAAGGAATATCTGGCTAGTCCACCCGTTCTCATTCCACCTAAACCAGAAAAACCTCTGATCCTTTACATCCCAGTCTTGGATGACTCCGTGGGAGCCGTCCTCGCACAAGCTGATGAAGAAGGCAAGGAACGGGCAACCTATTACTTGTCCAAACTTCTCAATCCCTGTGAGCAAAAGTACACCGGCATGGAGAAAACCTGTGCTGCCCTCGTTTGGGTAGTGCAGAAATTGAAGCACTACTTCTTGGCTCACGAGGTCCACTTGATTGCTCGGATCAATCCTATCAAATTCCTTCTGGAGAAATCCGTCCTTACGGATAGGCTAGCACGTTGGCAAAGTTTTCTCTCTTAGTTCGACATCACCTACATCCAGCAAAAGGTGATTAAAGGCTATGCCATAGCCGAGCACCTCGCTCACCATCCTCTTCCCAAGTTCGATCCCGTCCAATCAGAGTTTCCAGATGAGGAACTAATGTCCATCAACCAATCAGATGAGCCAATGTGGACGCTATATTTTGATGGAGCTCTGAATTCTCAAGGGAGAGGAATCGGCATCGCCCTCCTGTCGCCGGAAGGCCTCACATTCCCATTGGCATACCAGCTCAAATTTCCAGTCACCAACAACATAGCCGAATATGAAGCTCTTCTAGCTGGCCTAGGACTCGCTCATTCTTTTCGTATCACTGAGTTGCGAGTCGTAGGTGATAGTCAACTCATCCTTCGCCAGGTACTCACTAAGTATCGCACTCGCGATCCCAAACTCAAGCCATACCAAGAACTCACTGCTGCCTTTGCCAAACTGTTCACAAAACTGATCTTTGTTCATATCCCTCGTCATCAGAATATTCTCGCCGATGCCCTCGCCTCATTGGCATCATCCATAAGGTTCCCTCTAGGAAGATGGTTTAAGTCCATTTCCATCTACAAACTTCACGCCCCTGCAGTCGATGATGCTTCCTACGTAAACATCAAAGACAGGATAGCAAGGAAGATCCTGCAGGAAGATATCCTTGAGAAGAGGGAGCTCATGTTGGCAGAGGTTGAAGAAGAACTGGCTGATGAAGAGAAACCATGGTTCTATGAAATTGTCAAATATTACCAAAATCAGTCTTATCCTGAAGGGGCCACCACAGAGGACAAGAAAGCCATAAGAAGGGTGGCTCAGAAATACACATTGATTGGAGGTCTACTCTATAGGAGGAGCCTTACTGGTATTCTGTTAAGATGTCTTGGTGACGATGAGGTTTGGAAATGTGTAGAAGAGATGCACTCGGGTGTGTGCGGTGGCCACGTGAATAGTCAGATGCTCGCCAAGAAGATTATTCGTCAAGGCTTTTATTGGCCCACCATGGAAGAAGATTGTGCTGTCTACGTCCGTAGGTGTGTCAAGTGTCAACTTCACGCCGATAAAATCCATTCACCATCTTCCTCACTTCATCCAATATCCTCCCCATGGCCTTTCTCCATGTGGGCATTCGACATCATTGGTCCCTTAGGTGATCCCAATTCCCTCACCAAGCAGAAATCTTTCATCCTTACTGCGACGGAATACTTCACCAAATGGGCCGAAGCCGAAGCTTACGCGGAGATCAAGGCGTCAACAGTCTGCAAGTTCATCATGAAGAACATTCTCGCCAGATTCGGCGTCCCAAGCACGATCGTCACCGACAATGGGCCACAATTCATTTCTCAGGACCTACAGGACCTCTGTAAAAGGTACGCAATTGCGTTGCATCATTCATCGCCTTATTACCCACAAGGTAACGGTCAAGCGGAGGCCACCAATAAAACATTGCTCAAAATCATCAAAAAAACCTGCGAGTCTAGTAAGTTTTCAGACTGGCCAGAAAAGCTTATCGAAGCCCTATGGGCCTATCGCACCTCAATCTGTACCCCCACCGGGCAGACTCCATTTGCCCTCACTTATGGTATGGAAGCGGTAGTCCCGTACGAGACTCTGATCCCTTCTCTCAGGGTACAATTGGATGAGGAATTTCCCCTCGACGATCGTCGTAATTCACTCCTCGCCCAGTTGGAACTCTTGGATGAGAAGCGGCTGGCCGCCGCCGAACACGCGCGTATGTATCAAAATAGACTCGCTCGCTTTTACCAAAAGAAAGTCGTTGAGAGAAAATTCAAAGTCGGTGAGATGGTCGTAAAAAGAATTTTTGTCAAACCTGGAGGGCCGCGTTCTAAGCTCCAACCCAATTGGGAAGGACCATTTGTAATTCAAGCCGTGTACCCTGGCAACGCCTACAAGCTAGTCAACGCCGAAGGGACCGAGTTATCCCACCCTTGGAATGGGCTTTATCTTAAGAAATACTACCCTTAGCACAAAACAAAAAAAATGATGATGAAAAGATAAAAACATCAAAAATAAGGAAATATTGAAAACCACTAAAAATATGGAAACTTCAAAATGCCGATGCCTGGCAGGCACCATGTAGTTAAGTCCCTACATCTAACCTTCATGTTAGGATATGGCCCATTAAGGCTTGGTAGGCACCGGGTCTTGGTTTGCCAGAACCGTGGAGACCCCTGTCCGGCCACGTCGGCCTATGCTCGCTCGAAGGAAGCTAACATGTGTTCACTTATGTATTTTATTCAAAAAAGTTGGTAGCATCACCTACGGTAGGGCCACATCTAGAAGATCTCCGGAAGCTGTAATCTTTATTCTTTTCTCTTCGACCAAATGAGACAGTCGGCGCCCTTAAAACGCTGAGCATGAGAAACCGAAACTCAAACCCCAAAGGCAAGAGTAGGACCCATTTCCTCGAGCATCGATCAGAGCACGAGAAGAGGGCAGTGTCCCCGCAGGCATACGAAGAGGGAGCCCACCAATGTCAAACGACTATATCTCCCTCACAGAAAGAAATACAAAATCAAAATCAAGAGAAAAGCCTGGTCGTGACCGTGCCTGGTACGATAAACGGAACCCCTCAAAGCAAAAGTCTGAATCCACAAAGGGGGCCGTGGAATGTAAATGCTCGAGATTTGGTCCGAAGTTGTCCGAAAGGAAAGAGTTAATGGGCCCTTATTCGCTCGCCGGGTTAACGGCTTTGCCGGTCCTCTCAGGAGGTTTATCCCCTACGCTCTTCCTTTTCCCTCTAAAGATGAAGGTTCGATGGAGTTTCTGAAAGGTGAAAACTGCCCAGGGTTTGCGACCTTATTTTAATATACACATTTTGGTTGCCTACTTTGAAAAGCAAAAGCTATCGCTGCGAAGGAGTCTCTGTGTTTCTGGCTGGTCAAGACCCCTGTTTACCACCTTGATGTTTTCTTGTTTAACCTCGGGCTTAGGCCAATGCAAGCGCGTCACCTATGGGTGCGACGGCGTCTGATTCCGGGTCAGCGTCGCGCGGTTGGTCGTTAGGGTTCCAGGGTGTTCCATCTTATACCATCTAGAGTTGTGAGGAAACAGACCCGAGTCGGGCAAATCATCTACCTCAAACACCTTTTGGGTGAATCCCTGTGGTCGGAAGCAACTGGGAGCCTAAGCATGGCATGACGGTATTGTCATCAGGGTAAGTCTTAGCCGGCGGGATCGTCATTCGAGGGGTCTAGAGGCCCAAATCAACCTAGATGAGCACTTAAGATACCTGGGAGGTTAGTAAGAAACCCCTGTCTCACGTAGGTTAGGTGCCATTTGGGTGCTTGCCGGGCGTTAGCAAAAAAAAATTGAAATGATAAAAGCACAAAAAAATGGAAAAGAGAAATGTACATATTTACAAACAAAAAAATCTTTTTATGATAAAACAAAAAAATGTCAAATATAAAAAAGAAAACAAATCAATTTTGCATGATTGCATTTACGTGCATCATCTCATTTTTAATATCGCTTGCATTCGTGTGCTTGCCTGTCGCATTTATCATCACCGCATCTTTCCCTTGCCTTCGTTAAATAAAGGCTTGGCCCCTTGACCAGTTATCAAGGACAGTCACAGTGACCATTTGCTTATTGAGCAAGGGGCCAAGTCAGAACAGAAATTCTGATTTGTTTGTTTCAGTGATATGTGCAGGGATTCAGGTAACTGAAGCAAAGGTGAAAAACAAACAAACCAAACTTTGTGTTTTATTCCAAAGAACCAAAAAAATTTACATCAAGTTCCGCCCTCTCTCTCGGCATTACTCGTCCCACTACTCTCCGGGCAAAACACTCTCAAAGGTGCTACCCAACTACGAAAAGCGGTACTCCTGCCGCTCTGTACTCCTCTTCCTATTCCCACATCCCGGCGTTGATCCGCGGAAGCAGTAGAGAAGCTACCAACACGAAAGCCACGCTCTCGTGCTCTTCGGTAGCGCTCCTCACCTTCTCTCAGCCACTGTTCAGCAAGACCAAGGCTGATTCGGAGTTCGAATAGTTGGGCCTCCATGGCCCTTCGTTCCTCCCTTTCAGTCAATCTGTTGGCTCTTTCTCTCTCTGCGTCTCTTTCTCTCTCTGTCCGTTCTCTCTCACGGTCTTCCCTCTCCAACTGGAGAGTGATCCTCAGTTCCATAGCATCCCTGGATGAGTCGTCATCAGGATGACGCCGCAGTTCCCTCTCCAGTTCTGCTATCCTAGCCTCCTTCTGCGCAGCTTGGGCAAGCGCTTCTTCCGTCTCCTTTTCCTGTCGAGTGTACCATCTCAGATACGCGATAAGGCGTAAACAAAGAGAACACAACGCTGAAACTTTTACCTGTATACGGAGCATCCCTTCTGCCTCCGCAGCACGCTGCGTGGCGTGAGCAAGTTGCTCATGAAGCGAGTCAAGTTCTGAGGTGGGAATCCACAAGCTGGAAGAGGCACCATCTACTCCCATCGCTGGGGAGGCTGCGCCAATCTGGGCATGCTGCGACCATGTGAATTAGCAGCCAACATCTGGAATCTGGGGTTTTAACTAGGAACGTACTGTACACCTACCAAGGCGCTCGTAGCTCCGCGGGCATCGCCCAACTGTTGTTCCATCTCTGCCAAGCGAGTTCGTAAATTCGCTATCATGGCATCCCGGACATCCTGCTGCCTTACAAGTCAGCATTTTCACTAGAAAAACCAAGAAAAGGAGAAAGAAGAGAAGAGAAAAAGGGAAACCTACCTCCGCAAGTCCCCTGGGTTGGAACCGTTCTGCGTACTTTGTCCTATATAGACGCAAGTAGTCCTCGCTATCCCGCGCCTGTGATTCTACAATCGTGCCACCCCGTTGCCAGTCCTCGTACTGTTCGGGGAATCGCACGCGCCAGTCAATGCAAGTCACCGGTCCCCGCGTCTTTCTCCCGACACGAGGTGGCGCAGCCGAATCCACCCATTCTTGAGCCAGTCCTAAAGTCCTCATAACTAATCGTAGCCGAAGTGGCTCGATTTCATTCAGGTAGTGCATCCATAGTTCCCGTCCGAACCGGCCCACGACTTGCTAGAACCCACGGCTGGTCGGCATCGACCATGTCTGAGTAGGGTCTCCAGTTTACCATCGCTGCAGGGAACTCCTGTAGCTCTCGCCTCAGCACCATCAGTTGGTAGGTTAGGGGTGCCGCACTCATGATGGGTTCCCACCGCCTGCCTAGCGGCACCATCGCAGGTCGCCAATGTCGAGCTCTCCCCATGGGGAGGTAATAATAGCTCCATAGCTGCTCGGCGCAGGTCATCAGCACCTTGCGAAAACAACAAGAAAAAAAAATACAAAACAAGCAAAAACCAAAAATACCTGGATGAATGGTGTGAAACCACTCACAGTCATCTCACGATCCATTTCTTGGAATAGGCCTGCAAACAAGTGTGCCAGCATGGCAGCTCCCCAGGCATAGTACCCTACTCTCTCAAGGTCTGACAGCAGCTCCAGGAAGCAACATTGGATACCATCCCCTTTCGAGCTTAGTACCAATCTCCCCAAAAGGAAGAGGAGAAATCTCCTCAAATCTATGTTACATCTTTCCCAGTTGCTGAAATCTGTGCAGTACACGGCACGGCATCCTATTTCCATCCTTTCCATGAACTCTTCTGAGGATTCGTTGTCCCGCCGACGAGTGTCGGTGAGCCCTAATGCATCCATGAGGGACGCCCTAGCTACCGACCTGTTCTTCCGACCATCTAGGTCCAAACCTAGTAACTTCTGGGCACCTTCTCTGTAGTCCGCGTAAGTGACTCCGGTCACTGCCTCGCCTTCTACCTTCAGGCTTGTGATCCGAACCACATCCTCCAAGCTGGGCACCATGTGCCCCCAGGGCATCAGGAATGCCCGGCTCACTGGGTCCCATCTCTCACACAAGGCTTGGATCAGGACTAGGTCAAGTTGGATCGGCTCGATCCGAAGGAAGGTACCAAATCCCATCACGTCTAGCCTCGCCTTCTGAAAATCTGGGAGGCCCCTGTACGCTGCTACTACCAACTCCCATAAGATTTGTGATTTCATCACAACCTACACATACAAGGAATGGGGGTGAGGTTTGGTCAGAAGAAAGGAAGAAAAAATGAGAAAAGGGCAAGAAAACTTGGCTTACGAGTTGTGATTGGGCCCTTTCGCTGAAGTGCCCTTCAAAGTCTGAAAGCCTCCTGGAACTACTACCACTGGACCTACTTCTCTTCGAGGAATGGGAAGATTCGCCCTCCATCCAACTCTCAGAATTTTGAACTCCTCCTCTCCCGTAAGAACTTGTGCTCCTCGAGTTATTCCTCGATATACCTGGGAAGATAAAAGGGACAAGAATTTATAGAAATGGAAGGAGTGCGGGCCAAGATTGCCTCCATCACCTGTCGATGATAGCCCTCGCCATAAGACACCGGCTAAGCGGCCCCATGTGTCGCTTCACCGCTCGCACAGGGTGATTGACTGGACGAAGAATAGGACGAATAGCCCCTATGTTGTCTAGGGATACCCTATCATGTTTTGGAGGACGCCCGCAAAATTTGGCACAACATCCGGGAAAAGGAACTAGGGCCGTCAGTATTGACTTCGACGGCAGATTCCCGTGGAAAATGGTCACAATAAGACGTGATTCTCCGCTCGAGGCGGAGTCTCGACAGATCCGTCACATGGGAACAGTGCAAAGGAGAAGAAGTGTAGGGAAGAAGGAACGCACAAGAGAACAAATAAACAGCAGAAAATCAAATCACTCCATTCATAATTCTACATAAGCTGTCATAAGCACTACAATCATAGAGAGGTGGCGGGTCCACTAGCCCGCCAATCCTCACCATCACTCATCTCTCCGGGCACTCTCCTCCTCTCCCCCGAGGTGAGGGTCCCTCAGAAGCCTCCAGGATCCCCGTGCAGTAGCACCTGCCTCGCCTCTGGGCGCCTGCTCCGCAGCAGTGACTCACTGCTCCTCCCCTGGCGTGGCGAAGAAGCCACTGGCGGCAAAGCGACCGGACTGGCGGAGTCGCTCCCCGAACTCTCGCGCTCTCTCGTAGCGCGTCTCCATCCCTCCTAGCCTCTGCACGACGGCCTGAAGGCCCAGCTGGAGCTCCCTCACTTGGGCCTCCAAGGCCCTCCTCTCGGTCAGATCCCGCTGTCGCTCGGACCTTCTCTCGGCCTTCTCTCTCTCTACCTCTCTCCTCATCATCTGCAGAAGAACCCTTAACTCCAGGATGTCTGGAGAAGGTCTCTCCTCACCACGATGCCGCAGCTCCGCTACAGTCGCCACCCAGGCGTCACGCTCCTCTTCCGCCCGGGTCGCACGGGCCACCGCACCGGCAAGTTGCTCCTGGAGGGAAGCAATCTCGAGAAAAGGGGCCGAGGAGCTAGAAGATCCGCCAGCCGCTCCCGCCGTCGCTGTCTGCTGGGCACGCTGGAACAAAATAAACAACGGCCGTCAGTGAAACTCCAAAATCTAAAGTTAAAAGGGCGGCACGTAACTTACCAGGAGCGACAGCTCATGTTGAGCGACGGCCAGTTGCCGCCTAGTCTCTGACAGCTGGGCGCGTGAGCCGCCGATGCCACGCGTGTCCCCAGCTTGGGGAAGCCCCGCGTAACTCTCTCTCTGCCGCCGCAGGAAGTCGGCACTGTCCTGCACCAGTACACCCCCTTGCTGTCCAGGGAGACGTACGGGCCAGTCCTCGAGCCTCGCCTTGCCATGACTCTCCTTCCTGACGCGGCTCGGCTCGTCCGCACTCGCCCACTCATCTGCCAGGCCCAGGGTCCTTGCCATGTCCTGCACCAAGAAAGGGGTCCCATATCAGTCAAAAGGAACGCGTCCCCTGTCTAGGACGCGTCCATCATTTGAGTGCAACACTCGCCGAACCCTTTCCTCCTCGCCCGGCTCGCTTCAAAACCCAAAATGAATTAAAAGAGGAAGAGATCGGAGGACCTACCGGACCGTGTTCACCTCCTCCCACGCCATCGGGCCCCTCGGGTCCCTCGGGGGCCCGAAGCGGCCCTTCCTCCTCCATGGACGCCATTCCGTGATCGGGCGCGTCCCTCCTTGGGCGAGGATTTCCTCGTCCCTCTCCACCTTCACCACGGTCGGGCCCACCGAACTCCATCGATCAAAAGAGGAGGAAGACGAAAAAGGGGCAAGCGCGTTTCGGCGGGAGGCGGGCTCGTTTGCGGGTAAGGCACGGGAGAAGAAAGGACCACCCGTCGCTTTAAATTTAAAATCAAGGATTAAGACGCGTCCTCGCGCCTGGACGCGCCCAAAACGGGGGAAAGGAAACAAAATTCCCCCGTGCAAACCATAGTTCCCCGCTGTTCAGGGCAAGGTCTCGCGGAGCGTGCCTCAAGGGACAACTCAGTGCAAAAAAAAGAAAGAAAGTGTGGGAGAGAGAAAAGTACACACAACACAAAAGTCATTTCCATTTCATATAATAGCCGAAAGTACATCATACAGTGAGAAGGGTGACGTACAAGCAACTCTCTAACTCTCACCGTCACCCTCCTGGTCATCTCCTTCCTCCCTCCTCTGACGGAGATCCCTAGGGGGCCTCCGCGACCTCTGTGAACCCTGAGAAGCCGTGCTCGCCTCGCCCTGCGGTGGCACTCCAGCCTCAAAGGCGCGACGACGCTCCTCGGCCGAAGAAACCAGGTAGCTGCCCATGGAAAAAGAACCAGACTGACGAAGTCGCGCCCCACGTTCCTTCGCCCTCTGGTACCGCTCCTCGCTCTCCCGAAGCCTCCCCTCCGCCGTGCCAAGACTCAATCGGAGCTCCAGCAGCTGGGCCTCTAGAGCCCTCCTCTCGGTCTGATCCCACTGTCGCTCCTCCCTCTCTCTCTCCCTATCCCTCTCCCTCTCTCTCTCCACGCTCTCCCTATCCCTCTCCCTCTCCTCTCTCTCCCTCATCGCCTCTCTCCTCGACAGCTCGAGGGCGATCCGCAGATCCACTACGTCGCGAGGAAGCTCCTCAGCCTCCCGTCGCCGCTCCTCCTCTAGCTCCGCAATCCGGGCGTCACGCTCCGCCACCCGAGCGTCGCGCTCCTGCTCGGCACGAACAGCACGCGCCAGGGCCTCTCGGATCTCGGCCACCTGTCAAGGCACGCATGCACCGTAAGAGAACATTGATAGAAGGAAAGTAGCTAGAAAAGGGTCGCGGCCAAGCAAGCACTCACTCGAGCCTCGCGGTCACGCTCGGCCTCCTCAGCCCGAGCCACCGCGTACGCCAGCTGCTCCTGGAGGGCAGAAACCTCCGGAGGAGGGCCCCGCGAACTGGAACCCGCTCCACCAGCCATCGCGGCTGCCGCTGTCTGGTGGGCCCGCTGAAACACGGGGCAAACGTCAGTCAAAGGCTAAGCATCAAAAATCCAGGTCACAAAAAAATGCATTGCATAAACTCACCAGGATCTCCAACTCCTGTCGGATGGCTACCAACTGTCGCCTGGCGTCCGCCAACTGGGCCCGCAGGTAGGCGATCATGGTATCACGAGCATCCTGCATTACACATAAGTTATTATCCCATGCATATACATATAGAAAGGTGGAGCAGTTTCATTTCACTTACCCCTGCCATACCACCCAAGGAGAGGCGGTCCCCGTACGTAGCTCGGTACCGTCTCATGTAGTCTGTGCTATCCTGTACGTGGGACACTACTGGGACCCCGCCCTGCTGCCAGTCCTGGTACTGTGCTGGGAAGCACGTACGCCAGTCCACGATCTTCGCCTTCCCCTTGGTCTTCCGCCCAATGCGGGCCGGCGCATCTACGTCTACCCACTCCTGGGCCAGCCCCAACGTCCTCATGACCAGTCTAAGCCGCAGCGGCTCAATCTCGTTCAGGCAATGGACCCACACGTCCCGCCTGAAGCGAGGAAGACCCGCTACAACCCAGGGCTGGCCAGCATCGCCCATGCCCAAGTAGGGCCTCCACACCACCTGCATCACCACACATACATCATGTTAGTTACCATTCAGTCACATGCATAAACACAAAAAAATCATACGCATCATACCATGGCCTCGGGATACTCGCTCAGCTCCCGACGAAGTGACGCCAGCTGGTAGCCGTGGGGTGCTGCAACCACGACCGGCCTCCACTGCCGCGCCAGAGGCACGGCCCTCCTGTTCCCATGCCTAGCCCTCCCCATCGGGAAATAGTAATAGCTCCACACCTGCATCCATCATACATCATTAGTACAATAATTGCATATTTAACTGTGGGAATGCATAAATAAAATGTTTACCTGGAGGAAAGGTGCGAAGCCGCTGACTGTCGTCTCCTTCTCCGAAGTCTGGGAGAGATCGGCAATCAGATGGGCAAGCAGAGCCGCTCCCCACGCATAGTGCCCCACTCTGTCCAGATCCGCCAAGATCCCGAGGAAACGGCAGTGGATGCCATCCCCTTTCGTCCCCAGCAGAAGGCGGCCCAGGAAGAAGAAAAGAAACCTCCGAAGGTCTAGATCCACCAGCTCCCGCTCGCTCGGGTCCTGGGTGAAAGCAGCACGAGCATCCCCCTCCAGTCGAGCCAAGAACTCTGCTCCAGTCTCGCTAACCCGCTGACGCGGGTCGACGAATCCGAGCGCCTCCATGATCTCCACTCGGCCGACTACCCTGCTGTCTCTATCAGTCACGCTCGTCTCTAACCACAGCAGGTCGAGGGCACTCTCTCGGTAGTCGGGGTAGGTGACCCCGCTGACTACCTCTCCGTCAACTCGTAGCCCGGTGATCCGAGCCACGTCCTCCAGTGACGGCACCATGTGCCCCCAGGGCATCAGAAACGCCCGGCTGGGTGCGTGCCACCGCTCCCTCAGTGCCTGGATAAGAGGAAGATCGAGCCGGAAGGGCTCGATCCTAAGGAAAGCTCCAAAGCCCATGGCGTCCACACGCGCCCTCTGGAAATCCGGCAGCCCACGGTATGCTGCCACCACCAAGGACCAGCTGATCCGGCCCTTCATCACGCCCTGCACACCACAAAAACTAACAAAGAACACATCAGCATCATGAACAGTAATCAACAATAACACTGTATATACTATTTTATTATTATTTTTTTAAAAATACATATATATTGTTTTTTGGAGGCGTCCAGGCCCCTGGACGCCTCCTTCCTATTTTCTTTATTTCTTTTTACGAAAAAAAATCCAAGAACCAAAAATAAAAAAAATATATATAATATATATATTATTATGGAGGCGTCCTAGGCCTTGGACGCCTCCTTATTTTTTAAATTTATTTTATTATTTACGTAAATAAATAAATAAACAAAAAGAAAAAGAAAAAGTGGAGGCGTCCAGGCCCCTGGACGCCTCCTTCTCTCACTACCCGCCTTTCTCTCACAGCCTCTCACACACCCGTTTTAGCTTATTGAACCACAAAGTGAGAATTCCGAGGTACTTATCGGGTCGTGATCGTCCTCTCCCGCGTCACCAGCATCCGCAGCGGCCTCCGCGGCCAGGAGAGGCACCTCCATCTCCTCCCTCGCAGCAACCTCCTCTGCTGCGGCCTCCTCGGCATCATCCCTCAACCTCCTCGCACGACGAGCCAGTCGTTTCCACTTCTCTGGACCCTGACTCGATCCTCCTCGCTCCATTAGGACTAAGAATGGGTCGTTTGGAGTGACTGGACGGTCGGAATGAACAGTATAAGTGAACAGGGGGGAGCCCCCCCTATATATAGAATGACCTTTCTTTGGGGCGTCCAGGCGCCTGGACGCCCCCACAATTTTTATTTTTTTCAAAAATTCAAAAAAATAGGGGCGTCCAGGCGCGTGGACGCCCCCAAAAATAAAATAAATAAAAAAATAAAAAAAATCAAAATAGGGGCGTCCAGAACATTGGACGCCCCCAAAAATAAAATAAATCAAAAATCAAAAAATCAAAATAGGGGCGTCCAGGACCCTGGACGCCCCCAAAAATAAATTATCAAAAAAATAATAAAATAAAATTAGGGGCGTCCAGGACCCTGGACGCCCCAACAATAATAAAAAAAAAATTTTCAAAAAAATATATCTATGTAAGAATATGTATATAATCCAAACAAAATAAAAAAAATATACAAAGAAAAAGAAAAACCATAAAAAAAGATAATAATTAAGGGGACGGGGGTCCGAAACATCCATGCCAGATTTTATTCCATCAGAAAAACAGAGTGAACTACATCAGGGGCTTAGGCGCTTTAGGCCTTAACTTCCCCAGTTCGGTTACATAAGCCCTCCACGGCTCGCATTCTTCCACCACGTGCGCTGAGACTTTTCCCGCAACAGTTGTCTTCCAGGGAGCTTTAATGGCCTTCGCTTCCTTCGCGTCCGCTTCAGTGCCCAACTCCCTTTTCTTCAAAGGAACAATGTTAGTCGGTGGCGGGAACGAATGGCGTGGGATGCCAATCTGGAGGCAGCACCGATGCGCGTTGTAAACAACAAACTCGGTCGCGCCGATCAGTTGAAGATCAACTTCGGGAGAAGGCCTCATGAGGAGATCAAGCGAAAGCAAACATGCCGGTGCGCAAGTGAAGAAGCCTTGTGTAACGGTGCGGAAGTGAGACCGCCAGTCTTCACGTTTCTTCAGCCACGGAACGCGGTTCACTACAGTACCACCAAAGCCTAACACGTCGGCTATGTGGTGAAGCGGGCTTTGTTGGAAGAGCTTCGAAACGGTTGGCATTCCCTCGCGGTGGTCGAATTTGAAATGCAAATCCAGCCAGTAATTCAAGACAAGTGCACAACCAAATGGAGGCTTACCCAGGCTCGAGGCAGTAAGACCGCTGTAAAGATAGGCGAGGACGGCGGGTCCCACCCTCTTTCCACGCCAGATCCCGCAGATAGCACCCAGTTGGTCTTCCTCCACCATGTTGTCGGTATAAGGGAACAAGAGAGCACCCTCCAGACAAACGGTGAACCCCTTCATGATTCCCTCCAAATAGTCATCGTCTGGTGACCCTCTCAGGGCGTTCATGACCCACTCCGCAAGCTTTTGGAGATCGATCCCCTTCTGAGTACGGACCTTTCTAGCTGCGTCGGGCGGCATGAAGCTTCCAAGGACGCTTTCAGAAGTACCCCGTGTCAGCATCCGCATAGCCTTCACCTTCCCGTCACTCTTGAATGTCTTCAAACCAAGCAGAAGTTCCACCTCCTCGAGGAGGATGGTCACCTCGAAGGTCGGGAAGATAAAAGTGTGGGTCTGGGGATGCCAGACCTCCACTAGCGCGCCCATAGCCGCCCAGTCCATACGAATCTTCTCGTAATGCTTGGCGTGAATAAGGAGCCCCTGCAGATGCCACTTCGAGAGTATGGCCCTCATGCCAATGGAGATATTGGAAGTCAGCTTTGAAAGCCACGGCAGCTTGGAAAACTTCCTCGGGCCTGGGAAGAGTGGATATGGCTAGAAGAGGAAAGAAGAAGAAAGGAAGTAAGTAAGGAGAAGGTTCACGTGGAGAAATTTGAAATGAATCAGCTTACCATGTGCGACATGATCATCCCACTCAAATGACCCTCGAGGTCGGAGAGTCGCCTGATCTCGCTGCTAGGCTTGCTCCTCTTCATAACGCGGGAAGACTCTCCTTCCATCCTGAAGATCTCTAGATTCTCCTCTCCTTCCTCTCCTGAGCTTCCAAAACCCACCTTGGTGCATTTGAATGAACTAGCCTAAGGGGAGTTCTTATAGGAAGGGAAGGGTGCTACAGGACAGAACGTGTCACATCAGTGGTCATTGTCAAGATTTTGTCTGGATCTCCTTTGAACTGTGGTGCGATTCTGCTACCTTTTGATGTTGCTAACCTTTGCTGGCCTGTGCAGGTTTTACTAACGGACGTCTTTGTCCTATCTCCTGTCCCACCTTTCATTGGTTGGTCCCACCATGTCATGCATCATAGTATATGATACCTACGCTACTAGAACATGTCAAGGACCTTGCGGCCCGAACGAATCTGGGATTTGAGTTCCCCTTCAACAAAAACGGTGATGATCCCGGAAGAGTTTGGGTTGTACGGATAGGCCGTCAATTTGTGATAGAATGGGGACGACGGTTCCATTCAGTGAGTTGGTGCGCGGATAAACGGGCCCCAGCCCAGTATCAGCTCACCGGGTCGGTATCCTGACCCGTTCTTCACAAGTTGACAATATTATCCTTGGCTATTTTCTATTTTAGTTTGTTTTGAATTTTTCTTTAAACCCAGCATGCATTCATATAGGACTTTGATTTATTGCGGAAGATCATTCAAGCGATTCGATTGTGAAAGCCGTTGTGTTTCAATTCCTACAAATATGAGATATTCCACTCTGAATGAAATACTGAGTTTCTTTGAGACAGCCCTACGCTGCCCTTCCAAAGGAGACCCTTGTTTGGACAGACCCTCAGATATTCCTTTACCTTTTTGACCCACCTTGGCCGCAGCACTTCCACATTGGCTGGTAACCGCTCCCCAAAGGTGAAACCTCCGGTTTATGACCCAGGTACTTCCACACCGAGAAGTTGGTCTTCTTTTATTTCGTGCCTGAGTGCACATCTCACCCTCCCTTATTTGATCTCCGTCCAAGCAATCGTCAATATTTGAAAGACTTCCTTCAAGGTCGCTTCATTGAAACTTCAGGAAAGACTCCAAACAGTAACGTCACAAGCGTGTCTCATCACACCTTGGCATCAACTTATCAGTCCGCTCCGACTTCATTTCAGTCCACTTCGATACCATTCCACTACGTGTCGCTCCTTTGCAAAGTAGACGCCAAGGCGGGGCAGCTGTAGACACGCCATTCTTGACGTCTCATGAGAAAGTCTCATATTACTATACGACGCCCCGCGATGGCCTACGCATTTCGAATCGCTCGAGTGCTTCCTTTTCCTGAGTCTTCTTCCGCCTTTTTCGGCATCCGGAATCATCTCGTCACGGCATTCGGACGGCATCAACACCAGTCAGACGCATCAAGAGGTTCCGGAATCAAGAAGGGGGTCTGTCGGGCGGCCGCCGACGCCTGATTTGAGGACCCGGGTGGGTCTTAATGGGGGCGTCCAGGCCCCTGGACGCCCCCATCTTTTTAATTTATTTTATTATTTTATTATTTTTTCCCAGGGCCCAAAAATAAATAAAAATAAATATATATTAATGGAGGCGTCCAGAACCCTGGACGCCTCCATAAAAACTAATAATAATAAATATTTATAAAATGCCAGTTGGCATAAAAAAATAAAAAAAATAAAAAATACATATTAATGGAGGCGTCCAGGCCCCTGGACGCCTCCATAAAAATAAATAAAAAAATTAAAATGCCAGCCCTTGTATAAAAGACAAAAGAAAAATAAAAAAATAATAAACTTTTGGAGGCGTCCAGGCCCCTGGACGCCTCCATCAACTCACTCACGGGCGCCGCCCACCGAACGACGGTTTGTCGTGTGTGAAAAAAGCCAAATTTAGAGACGTCCAGCTGACTGGACGCGCCCATTTCTGAATCACGAGGCGCCGCTCACAAAACCACGCGTTGTGCCAAACCGCGTGCGGCCGTCGTCGGTTTTCGGTGGACCTGTTAGAGGCGTCCGGGACCCTGGACGCCCCCATAAAAGTATTCTAAAAAAATCAATAAAAATAGAATAAAATATTATTTCGGCCCTGATGGAGGTGTCCAGGGTCCTGGACGCCTCCACCTTCCGGAGCTCTATAAATAGAGGCCCACCCCCTCAGTTCTAGGGGAGCTAAGCAGTGATCCGATAGGCTGCCGGAGCCCAGAGGCTACGGAGTCATTTTTCTAACTCGTGGGGTCTTTTGTAGGTGGAGGTTCTGCCGGCTTCTCGGGTGCCTACGCTCGCGAGAGGAAGGTCGTCTTCATCCACCGCGCTTCCCCGTCGTCCCCACGCTGCCGGAGCTCCGCCGGATTTCACCCTCGGCTCATCCAATAAGCTTTTTCTTCCCCTTTTTCTCCATAGTTCTTTACATTCATCATATTGCATCCTCTATCCCCCTTCACAAGGGCGCCTCTTCTCTTATACTTCTTGCATCCATCATCACATTTTCCTCCTACTCGAGTCCGAGAGGGGTTTAAAAGATAACACCAACCAGGTGTGTGTCTTGCCATCATTTCGTTATTTTTACCGCGAGGATTTGAATACTACACCTCCATCTTTCTAATCCACTTGTCATTTATTTGTCGTTGTTTTGCAAGGGTACCCGAGGAAAGCCCTCTCCGTCGGCCCGCCGGAAGGAGAGGAAGAAGTAACCCGCCATGTCCCGCTCTTGAGGTAGGCGCGATCACTTTCTTATTTTGGGGTCTTTCGGCCCCTGGCGATCACATCTTTTCATCGAGGCCGCGGCGAGTCACTTCCCCAATGGCCGTTTAAATTTCTGTTTCCTATATTCTCTTTATATTTTCTTAAATTCTGTTTATATCATCGAGGCCGCGGCGAGTCACTTCCCCAATGGCCGTTTAAATTTTCGTTCCTATATTCTTTCTATATTATATTATATTTTGCTCATATCATCGAGGCCGCGGCGAGTCACTTCCCCAATGGCCGTTTAAATTTCCGTTCTTATATTCTCTCTATAATCTGTTATATTCTGCTCATATCATCGAGGCCGCGGCGAGTCACTTCCCCAATGGCCGTTTAAATCTCTGTTCTTATATTCTCTTTTATATTCTGCTATATTCTGCTCATATTCTCGAGTCCGCGGCGAGTCACTTCCCCAATGGCCGTTTCAATTCTTGTTATTTAATTTCTGCACCATTCCCGTCCCCCCGAGGTCGCGGCGAGTCACTTCCCGCTATGGCCGTTTGAACCCCATATCTTGCTATATTATACTTGTCCCGCTCGCCCCGCCGGAGCAATCTCCCGTGGTGGCCCCTTCTCTCTCTTCTCTCATCTCTGTGTTGCAGCAAACAGCTAAACAAACAAAAAGAGGAGCCCGCGCGCTCTCCGCATCCTCTTCCTCGCACCATCGAACTCCGAACCGCGTGACGTCGCTCACAGAAGGCACCCACTAGAGATGTAACTAACCATCCGGGACCCAAGAAGACTTGGGTACCCAAAACATCCAAATCAAAATTTTTGGTGCAGGATTGCCTTGAGGCCAAGTTGGAGACTTGGAAAATAATGGTTGCTCAAGGCACAGGTTTTGAAAATAAAATTTTGAATTATCTTTGAAAATCTGAAATTTGTTTTAAGTGATTTTTTCTTCATGAAAATCAAGAAAAATCTATTTTTCTTATGAGTTTATATTGCATCTATTAGATCATCACTGCATGACTACATGGTATATTAAATGGTGATTTGAGGAAGGGCAGGTCATTCCTGTCTGAAATCTATCACCATTCATGAGAATGTGCCTCCGCCCGATACCATGAGTCTTCTATGCATATGGCATCAAACTTAAATGAAAATTTTGAAATACATGCATTTGATTAAGGGGGAGTCTTGCTAGCTGAAGAACTTGAGATTGATGCTATTCCACTCTCTTTTGGATAATGATATTGCTTTATGGTTGCTTATCATGTGGTGAAAGTTGTGATATGTTGTATGAAACTTCTGAATCCTCTGTTCAAAATAAAGCTGTGTTCTTACATTTACAAAAATGCATTTCACGCATTAGTTGCATTAGATGCATATAGAGTTGTCATGTGAAATTTGAAATCTTGCATACCGCACACTTATTGCATTTTGCAATGCATATTTGCATTTTTCCATTGTATGCTTGCATGTTAATATATGCTAAAACCCCTTCCTTGAAAATTCTAAGACCTTATACTCCCTTGATAAATAATGTTGCATCTGAGTCTTAACAAGTGTGTTTCTTGTCATACACTCAGGGGGAGTAAAGATTTGATAAGTGCATCTAGATATGGGGAGCTGCATTGTTATGTGGTCATAATATTTTCGATATACCTGCTAAATCAAATTCGCACACTTCTTACACAAAATGTGAAAAAGAGTGTTAGTCATAAGTATATAGGAATTTCTTTTCAACACTCTAGAGATATTAAACATGCTGCATGTTTGTTGGAGAGGCAGTTGAGGAAAAGGTTACCTGCCTTTTTGTAGAAACAAAATGAAAAATGAAAGGCAGAGCAATGTTTAGTCTCACTGAATAAATTGGGCACATGTCACTTGAGTTGTGATGTGGTTCATTTCAGAAAGGTGTTGTACTATAATATCTCTGCTCAAAATGAAGTGAAACGGTTAATACTCTGAGTAACCGGGGAGTCTGGCATGAGCTCCATGTGTCTCCTCACGTAAAAAAGAGTTATTTGAACTTGATCACTCAAGGAAAAATTCTGATTGTTATTGTGAAAAATTTTGAATTAAAAAATTCTAAAATTCTCATTATGGCAGAGCGTAGCCTCCAATGCGCTGTTTTCTTAAAATAAAATCTAGTTTGTATAATCTCTCTTGTGTTTAATTGAAAATCTGGATATCCATATGGCCAAAGCCTATTTTCATGTTATTCACTCACATATGGTAATTTCATTCAATATGTATTCAGAAAATTGATTGATTGCATTGGCTTTTGCTTAATTCTCCTATATGATTGCACAATCCCCTAGGTGTACACATGACCATCCTAATTTTACTGACTCACCTGCACTTTTCGTACACATATCCCTTCACTTTAAATAAAATGGGGGAGCTATATTGCGTGTATATACATTTACCTGCTTGAAGGTCAATCATACCTGCTCATTCTACTTGCATTTCAAACTTGTGCAATTACTAAATGCATATTGTGCATATTTGGCATTTATAACATTCAAAACCAGGAGGTTATCTTACAAAGACATCCTCTTTTATTTCCCCATTTAAGAAAGTAGATTTCGCATCCATCTACTGGAGAGATATTCCTAGTGTGCATGCATAAACAAGTAAAATCCTGATTGTCTCTAACCTAGCTACAAGGGCAAAAGACTCTTCAAAGTCAATTCCAAATTCTTGGTTATACCCCTGAGCTATAAGTCTTGCTTTATTCTTCATCACATTTCCCTGCTCATCAATTTTATTTCTAAAAACCCATTTAGTCCCAATGACAATCCCATGATCAGGAGGTGGGACTAGGTGCCACACTTTGTTCCTGTCAAATTGATTCAGCTCCTCGTTCATGGCATTGATCCAATGCACATCATTTAGGGCATTGTCAATGGTCTTGGGCTCAACATGTGAAACTAATGCAAAGGCATTCAATTCATTTTGAGCTCTAAAATAACCTCTGGTTCTATGGGGTTCATGCAAGTTACTAATTACATTATCTACAGGGTGATCTCTAAGAAATCTCAAATTGATAACTTGGTTACCTTGACCTTCATTTACCTCCCCCTGAACATCAGGCTCCTCTGCATTGTTATCTTCAGGTTCATCTTCCTAATCTGATTGGTCTGCAGACTTTCCTTCCTTTAGAATTTCTCCATCATCTTCTTTCCTGCACAGACCATTATCAGATTTAGTCAGGGTTTCATCGAAGACTACATGTGGAGACTCTTCAACAGTTTTGGAATTTAGATTGTACACCCTATATGCTCTAGTAATTTCAGAATATCCTAAGAAGATTTCTGAATCACTTTTAGGTTCAAACTTATCAAGGTCTCTTTTATCATTGACGTGAATAAAGCACCTACAGCCAAAGACCTTGAAGTATGCAAGTGAAGGTTTCCTACCCCTGAGGATTTCATATGAAGTTTTCTATGTAAACGGCCTTACCATGGCTCTGTTAATTACATGACATACAGTATTGACTGCCTCTACCCAAAACTTCCTTCGTAGGCTACCTTCCACTAGCAGAGTATGGGCCATCTCCACAAGAGTCTGGTTCCTCCTTTCCACTACTCCATTTTGCTCTGGGGTTCTAGGGGAGGAGAACCGATGAGTGATGCCCTTGTCCCTGCAAAAATCATCAAACTGTGAGTTTTCAAACGCACCACCATGATCAGATAAAATATTCTGAATTGAATTTTTATTTTTCTATTTTATTTTCAAATAGAACTCCTGAAATGCATTGAAAGCATCATTTTTATGAGTAAGGAAGAATACCCAAGTAAACCTAGAGAAGTCATCAACAAGTACATATCCATATCTCCTACCTGACAAGCTGACATATCTTGTGAGTCTAAAAAGGTCCATATGAATCAGCTCATAAGGTTTGGAAGACATATTTTAAGTTCTAGATTTAAATGACTTTCTTGTTTGCTTGGACTGTGTGCATGCATCACAAACCTTATTTTCCTTTTCGAATGAAATTTTAGGAAGTCCTCTAACCAAGCTATGTTTATTCAATTTATGCAAAACAGTGTAGCTAGTATGGCATAGTCTACGATGCCACAAAAATACTAAATCATCTTTATTTGCAGCGAGGCACAGATTAGAGTGAGCAAAGTCATCTAAATCTACCAAGTAGATATTATTTACTCTCTTTCCACAAAACTTTACTACATTAGAATCTGGTTCAAAAAGTTTGCAATTATGAGAATAAAAAATTACCTTATGTCCTTTATCACATAGCTGGCTGATACTAAGTAAATTATATGCAAGACCATCAACCAGTAACACCTCCTCAATGCAGCAAGTAGTACACTTACCTACCTTACCTGACCCGATGATTTTACCCTTTGTATTTCCTCCAAAGGTAACAAGGCCTCCATTCTTCTCAGTCAGCATGCAAAATTTAGCCTTGTCTCCTGTCATATGCCTGGAGCAGCCACTATCCAGGTATCACATATTGTGCTTGGCTACGAGGCATACCTGCAATCACAATCACGGAAAGATGTTTGGAACCCAAGACTGTTTGGGCTCCAGAGCAGATGCAGAGCTACTCAAACAAGACAACAAATTCCATGGAATCCACATTTGTTTAAACCTTGTTGTTTCATGGATTTTTCAACATCCTTTTTATTATTTCTCTTCCTTTCAGTATTGACAAATTGAGTCTTTCCTTTCTTCTTTTGTGTCCTGGCATCATGGTTATTAGCAATGCGAGTTTGTTTGTGCCAGTGACTAGGCATATAAACATTAAGAAAATTATGGCCAATGTTGCTTCGAGGCTGACCGAAAGAAGTTTGTCTGCTAGGAGCCCATGTCCTAGACTTCCTAACCCAATTCATGGTTTGAGGTCTGTAACTCTGAGTAGGATATAGATGAAATTCAGACCTCCCTTGAATTCTATTCCATCCAGACTTATTGATATGATGTGACTGTGCATGATAATGGGTGTGATATGTCTGGACTCTGGGTTCGTAGAACTGACTTGATTGACCCCTAATCTGAGCCCTTCCCTGAGGAGTGGGACAGTGTGTACTAACATGGCTAGACTCACCAACTTTCTGCTTGCCCTTGTCTATGGCACTAGGTATTCTGGAATTAGCATTTTTTACAGCAGAATTTTCGCAGTTCATCTTAAATAGAGGTCTCTTCTCCTTCTCAGCCACAAATGAGATTGTTTTCAATTCAAAGCTTTTCTTGGCTATGGGATTAAAGTCGATACCCTCTTTTCTGAAATTGACTTTAGACCCCAACAGAGCATTCAAATTTTCTATTCCTTGGGTCATGTTTTCAATGATCTTCTGTTTGTCCTCATTATCTTTTTCAGCTTTTTCTATCATTTTCTTCAATTCATCATTAACACACAACACAGCATCATATTTCTCATTTACCATTCTCATTTCATTCTCACATTTCTGCAATTTATGTTTCAATTCATCAATGTCATTTTTCAGCATTTCATTTTCTTCTCTAGCATCAGTCAAGGTAATTTTCATGTCATCAGATTCAGCACAAGTTTTCTTTAGTATATCATTCTCAGTTTCAAGATAGGCAACTCTGTTAGATAGACTAGTATCATTCATGAGAGAATTAACTTTCTTCCTTAAATGTCTATTTTCTTTTCTGATGTGATCGGCTTTATCTAACAAATCACCATATGCATCCTCCCAATCAGCAATAGTATAATGTTCAAAAGGAGAGGATACCTCATCAGCTTCTTCTTAATTGTCATCATCTTTAGCCATCAGGCAGATTGGCTTTTCTTCATCTTCACTTTCTGAGGTACAGCTCAAGGTGCCCTCGTCCTCATCGCTCCAGGTACTCACCATGGCTTTTCTATTAGGATTATTCTTCTGGCCTTTCTCCCTAAACTTCTGGAGCTCTGGGCAGTCTGCCTTCATGTGGCCCGCCTTTCTGTAATGATAGCAGACAGTAGTATCAATTTTCGTTGCAGGATTAGATTTATACCTAGTTTGCCTTCGCCCACCATACTATCCTCTGCCGAAATTTCTTCCTTCCTTTCTCAGAAACCTTCTAAACTTTTTGGTCAGCATAGCAAGATGATCGATAATAGTTGCTTTGGTGTGCCAAACCAGAGTCAGAGATCGTAAAATCTTCCTGACAATCTCATAGTCAGAATAAGTTTTACCCAGACTTCTAAGACCATTAGTGATTATCGTGAGGCGTGCGTACATCTCTGTAATGGTCTCGCTGGGCTTCATTCTGAATGCTACATATTCTGAGACCAGCAGATTCGCCTTGGTCTCTCTCACCTGCGAGGTCCCCTCATATATTAACTCTAGTTTATCCCACATCTCCTTTGCAGTCGCACATGACGAAATCCTGGAGAACTCTATGGGGTGAAGAGCACACTGAATTGCGTTGATGGCGCTCCAGTTGAGAGTGGACTTTCTGATTTCCTCTTTTGTCCAAACATCCTCGTTCGGGTGCAGCTCGAACGGTCCTCTGCTTACCACCTTCCAGATTTCATAGTCCTTCGCTCTCAGAAAGACTTGCATACGGTTCTTCCAGTATGTGTAGTTAGATCCATCGAAGTATGGGGGCTTGGTGGTAGAATGTCCCTCAGCAGTCAACCCTCTAGCGTCCATGGCCGTTTCCTCTTTAGGTTGTTGATCCGTGGAAAAGAGTTAGGCTCCGATACCAACTGAAGAGTGATCTAGAGGGGGGTGAATAGATCAATCACCCAACAAAGACTTATCACAATAGCTACTAGTGTTGAATTAAAACAAGCTACTTTAGGACGGTCTAAAAGCACTCAATCGTAACCAAAATATAACTAATCAAGTCGATCGGTCCATATGCGATCCTAAACAACCATCTACTGAGCGATGAACTGAAAACTACTATGAACACAAGTCACAAAGCAATCTCACAGTAGAAGAGGGATTTTAGGTGGTTCAACCTCAATCCAGAGGTCTACGTCCACCCCACACTTAAATCAGAGTGTGGCTTCACTATTGACTCACAGCTTGCCGCTGATCTACAGCTTCGGGGATGAATCCCTACAACCAGCTGAGCTTCACAGCTTGTTGTCCAGAGGAATCCTCCTCTGCAACCGCTGAGGATTACAATAACCTCTGCTAACACACAACTTGTTTAAGAGTTTCAAAAGTGAAATGAAACAAAGCGAAAGATCAGAAAACCCAAACGGGAATGTAGCTCAACAACGAGCAAAATCAGTTCCGGTTCTAAACCTGGAGACTGATGACAAACACTCTCTGAAATTCTTCTCTCCAAGCTCTCTTTCCTTTTCTCTTCTCAGATCTGATCTCTATCAATCTAGATCGGGATTAATCTTATTCTCACTATGCTTCTTATCCCAATATCAGAGTTGACTCTTCTGCCCCCAATCAGTCCTCTCTTGAACGAGCATCTCTTTTTAGATAGGTAGCAACATAGAGGTAGGGCGCGTGCTAACCACGTTTCCCGCCCAATTGCCTTATCCAGATCTGACATTCCTAGGCCACGTGGCAGCATCCCAGCTCGACTACTTTCCAAGTGTCACGATCTTGGCACATCTTCTATTCTTGCATTCCTCGAACAGGTATCCTGTCAAAGTATCAGACTTAATGTCAGCTTATGACAATTATATAAGAGAAAAGAGATTGCACAGAGTTGAAAAATAGTCAGAACTGAAGTGCACAGACTCAACACAGCATTTGATTATATGTGCACAGACTTAATGTACATGCAGCACACATATGCACAGACCTTCTACGCTATGTGATAGTGATGTGCACAGACTCTGCTAAACATAAGGCGTGACATGCACAGACATATTATGCAGCATCCCTTGACTTGCACAGACTCATGACTTACAGACTACTCATGCATAGACAAGCCAATAAAGTGTGTGCAGACTTTATGTGCACGGTGCAAGAGTTGCACCGACTTGATGGTGTGCGACAGCGATTGTTGCACCGACTTCGTGAGCCTAGATCTCGCATGCACCGACTTTGTCGCGTGCAGCAACGACGATTGCACCGACTTGATGTCCCTTGGATGCAAGCATGCACAGACTATGTTTGCATGAGACGCACATATGCACGGACTTAGTCGCGTACAGTAACGAAGATTGCACAGACTTGATGTATGCGTGCACAGACCTTATTCAGTTGAAATGCAGCATATGCACGGACTCAATACATAGTGAATTTAGTGTTGCACCGACTCTATTCTATGCACAGATTAAGTATGAAGGTGTATACAACATTTATATGATAATCTGACAAATGAAACTCATCAAAATATGCACATCATTATATCAACATAAAGTTGACAAAGTCAACTCTTCAGTCAACGAAGTCAGACAGAACTGTTGCCAATCATTCAAAACAATTCAGCACAAAGCAGTACACAACTTCTCATCAATCCGGGGGAGACCCAACAATCCGAAGACCACCATCACGCTTAGTGAAAGCTTCCGGCTAGACATAATCTAACCTTCCACTAACACCATTTTATATATCGAAGAATCATGGCATTCAAGCACGTAAAAATAGAAGGTATGCATAAGCATATGCACGTGAATGCAAAGTTGATGAGAAATTATTTCTAGTCACAAGTATACAAAGAAGTGTATGATATGTGCAGTGTTTATCATGCAACTACGTATGTGTTCTATGTATGCAAAAATGAACTATTATTTGCAAGATGTGAGTAAAAGTATGAAAGAGTGTATGCACAGACCAGAGCATTCAAAACTAAATTATTATTTGCAAAATGAAAGAAAAGGTGTGTATATGAAACTATATATGTGCAATGTTTAGCATTCAGAGCTAAAATTATTTACAAGATATGTAAGGAAAAGTGTTTAAGTCATCTAAACATTTTTCTCAAAACTCAAATTTCACTTTTTCAGATTTTTCAAAATGAACCTAAATAAAATGACTTTCAAAACCAAACAATTTTTCTTTCTCACCTTGAGAGTCCTTTATTTATTAACATTCCTTGGCCTCAAGGCCTCCCTGCAAAGTAGATTCTCATTTTGGACATTTGGATACCCAAGCCATCTTGGGTTCCGAGGGGTTAGTCTCAACACTAACAGATGAATTCATATTTCTCCTTGCAAACCGATCATCATCAAATGTCATTGTGGAACAGTCATCCATAGAATGACCATTTTTTTAAATAAAAAATCTTGCCTAGGTACATTGGGGGGTCCAATGCACAACTAGGAGGTGACTTTTATTAATAATGAAGGACATAAAGAATTACATTATTCGGATGCTAGGCATTCCTAGCTTATCCAACTTGGCAACACCTTTAATAAAGCTTGGAAGTTGCTGCTGAGAAGAAAAGGAATAATTACATTTTGTATTGCAAGCTAGATTGGCCAAAAAAATTGCCACCTTATTCGCCTCACGAAAAATATGAATAATGGAATGATTAGCTGAAAGAAGGGCCTGAATTTCCCTCACATATTTGAGGATCTCCCAGAGACATGGAATCTTCTTGTTGATAACTTGGACCAGCACTTGAGAATCACACTCAATTTTGCTCGGTTGTGATGTAATAGTTCTCAAATATTTCATACCATCCATGAGAGCTCTAGCTTCAGCCATCATGCTGCTAGCTTGATCATAAAAGTGAGAATAAGCCAAAATGATTGAACCATTAAAATCCCTTATTACTCCACCACCACCCAAAACAGTAGCATTCTTTGAAGCACCGTCCGTGTTAAATTTTATATAAAGCCAAGGAGGAAATTGCCATTTAATGAGTTTAACCCTGTGACTGTTTCTGGTGAAAACCTGAACACCACATGCAGATAAGACTGTTTTCCTTTCATGTTTATCTTCCTGAAGCTTGGAAAGGATGAGAGATTGCTTTACCTGTGATAGAATTATATAAACCATGTTCTGTGATTTTGAGACCTTGCCCTCATGAGTGACAGAGTTCCTAGCAGTCCATATCTCCCACAAGCTGTAACCTATCACAGCAATAGTGAAAAGACCAAAGAGAGATTTACCTGAAGCAATATGTATAGATTTGGAAATTAAATCTCTGATTGTTCTACCTCCAATCTCCAATCCTATAGATTGAAAGAAAGACCAAATGTCCATAGCCCAATCACTCTTAATAAATAGATGGTCATTGTCCTCTTCAGCGTGGTTCTGACAGCATCTGCATTTGGAGCATATAGGGATACCACAAGCTTGAATATTATGATCAGTTGGCAGACAGTTGAAGAAGACCTTCCATATATGAATTGATATTTTGGTTGGAATCCATTGAGACCATATGCGATTCCAGTTGAGACTCATTTCCATCAGCTGTGAGTGTTGAGAATGCATCATATTCCTATATGTGGATGAGACCAAGTAATTGCCATTACCTGATAGAGACCATATAAATTGATCTGGATATGGAGTCAACAAGGTCGGTGTTATAGCTCTTCTGATATCATCTGGCAGATACATTTCCATAGCCTGAATATCCTCCTGACTAGGAGTCCTGATAATATCTCTGACAGTTACCTTTGTATTAGGAATACTATCACTACAAGCATAAGAATCTAAAGTTCTATTTCTCAGCCATTTATCCTTCCAGAAATTTGTTAGGGCCCCATCACCCAGAATAGTCCTCTGATTTCGTAGGATGACTGATTTTGCTTTAATCTAGCTACTTATGTTAACACCTTTCATACCTTTGAAATTTACCTCAGTAAGATGTGTATTATGAATGTACTTTGCCCTGAAAAACTCTGCCCATAGTGAGTTAGAATGCAAACCATTCCACAACATTTTGATCAGTAAAGCAAGGTCCATATGTCTTAGAGACATGATCCCAAGACCACCCTGAGCAATAGGTTTGCAAATAGATTTCCAAGATCTCCGGTGTTTTCTGTTGCCATAATTGGAGGAACCCCAGAAGAAGTTTGATGCGGGACGGGACCACGGACACGACAAGCTCACGATCGTCCCTTAACGAGGGAAGCGTCGGACGTGCACGGTTGAGAAACCGGCTGTGAGCTAGGGTGGTCGGCTCTCACTTGTGCCCGGATCGGGTCACGGGATGGTAACGCTCTCTCTCGCAGCAGCGGTGATATAAATAGAAAGCGAGCTAATTACCCTATCATGCTCTCTAGCAGTGGCATAAGCAAGTATATATGAAAATTAAGCAAAATGCCAAGTAAGGGAGCGAATGCGATACCTCCACGCGCTCGGCGTGGGGACGACGGGCCCGGCCGAACTCGTGCTCCCGGGACAGTTAATACATGAATATTACAGCAATGGAAATATGCCCACTCTACGTAGGGAGGTAAAGGACGACACAACGGGGCCCGGGAGGACCGAATACGGGTTGACGGGCGGCTTTCCGCGTAGCTTCGGCAGCACTCGAACTAGTGACGGTGGGGCCCACGTGCTGTCCGGAGGGACCGTGTGGGACCCGGTGTCACCACTGTGGTGGGGACACTGGTGGAAGCGATCCCCGGACTGGCGGCACGCTGGAACGTCGCCCGGAGGTCGGGTGGCTCCGATCGGCACCCGTCGGGTTTGCTGTCCACGGACTGGTGGTTGCTGTTTTGCAGCGCGCGCTCCGACGAGAATGGACGCTGCGATCAGCCCCAATGTCGGATCGACACGAGACTGGCGCCGTTGGAAAGCTAGCTTGAAGTTCTTCAACCTAGGCCCAAAGATCTGGCCTGTATCTGCTCGGATCTTGACTTATGAAATTTTCAATCTCCTGTTGTACAGTAACCAAAGACTCAGATCTGCAGACAACTTCCCTGTTGATTGCCTTTGACCGTGAGAGAGACGTTCGAATCAGGGATTGTGTTATTCATAAAAATTGTTGCCATTTGAGCTGGGAAGATAGAAAAATTCGTTTGGACCCGTTTGGATGTATCTATGATTTTCTGAGATTTGTTTAGTGGATGAAGGTCGGATCTGGGATCAGGGGGATAGAACTGTAGCTGGGACTGATAACAATTTTTAGAAAATATGAAATGGACGAACCAAAAATTGAGTAAAATTGTGGATGAAGGGGTGGATGGGTGTAACCTCCATTAAAAGTGGGCGAACCAAAACAAATCTAAAGGTGGACCTAAGACATGAAACTTAGGGCTACTATCACTGTAGACAGTGACAGAACAGATCTGAGATTGAGAGTTGAACGAAATGGTAAAGATATGAAACGGTGCCTTTTGAACCTGGATTTTTTTTTTGGAGAATGGACTAGAAGATAAGAACCAACCCTCAAAATTTCAAATCGATCTGAACTCGTGGCTGGCTTCAGGAATTTACGAACTACACCTCTATCCAGCAGGACAGAAAACCGAAGACGATCCCGTGGCGGCTCGAAGGCGGCACGAGCGGCGGCGGCGGCGGCACAGACGATCACCGGAGGTTGAGAGGAGGGGATTGAAGATAGAACCACTCTAGAATTTGGGGTTGGAGAAGGAAGAACACCAGGGGAGAGAGGGAGAGAGGGCACACCCTTCTTGCTTCAAGTAATTTTCACATAATTTCTTCATTAATCTCTAATGACACTATACATAGGCTTATATAGAAAATGGCAAGGGGTGGGGGGGCTGATAATTTCATGGGAAATATGTCATTTTCATCCCCCATGTGGTCAAAACTCAAAATAAATAAATTACATATGAATGGGGCACTCCTTTGACTAGGTAGGTAAGGTAGGTGGCCTACCTTTGAAATTTTAACCCCTTTGTCTCCCATGTGGTCAATTAGCATTCAAACCTTCTAGATGGCCACCTATGATGGTTGACCAGCCCCACATGGATGAGGTGGACCAATGGGGAAGGGGAGGGGCCCCCCTAGCTGGACCTACTACACATTTGCACAAAAACCCACACAATCTAAGGGAATGACGCATTGGCTTACAAAGCCGTACAATTGTGCTTATACTTTCCCATGGATATAAAAATAAACTAAAGGACACAAATGCAAAATAAAATGTACTTGCTCGGCGTCGATTCCCATCAACTCTCCCCGGGTGGGAGGAACTCGACCCCGTCGAGTAGGGGTAAGGATGCTCGAATACTCCGGCGGATCCATCACCGTGCCAAGTAACGCGGGTACGCTCCACTCCAAGTGACCGTCACCTGCTCATTCCATATATACTCGATATGCACAAACTGCTGTGGGCTAAAGGTGGACACTCCGAGTGGGGTACTCTCAAAAGGGAAGGAAGCAGCTCGAAGACTCACTAGGAATCACCGCTGAGTCCCAATAGGTGACTGATCCGGGTATAGATGTAGAATCGACCCAATACTCATCAAGTGAGTCCACTCGCCTCTTACTCATAAGAGAACGACAACGAGCTTGCACAAGACGTATGCAGACAAACAAACGACACGCAAACCATGCAAACAAATCACTCAAAACAAAACCACACAAAGAAAAAGCACACTGTTAGTCCGACCCGTTCATGGGTGACGGCGGACCAGGACACCCGAATATGTGCCATGCATATACTAGATGTACACGATGGTTGATGGAAGGGAGGACTCCTAGACACCCTAAGATGTACCACTCATTCATTGGTGACCGATGGGATTTGGGTGAAGAAGGGGTAGGAGATCCAAAACTACCCTCGTCATCATCCCTAGATGTAGAGACGGCTTGCCGAATAGACCGAGGGGTATGGGTGGAATAGTGAACTCCTTGGAAGAGGTGGAGGGAATGTGATAGCTCGGTAGCTTCACTAGTGGAGGGGTCAAAAGGGTCAAAGAAGGTATGACCCCGGGAGATGGGTTCCTCCATGACACGGTCCCAATCGTGAAATTCTTGAAGGTGTGAATGCTTACCTTCATCCGTCATAGTGAACCGGACAATGGTCATGTGAAGAAAATAAACTTCCTCCCTCGGGCAAAAGGAAATGAAGTCGGACTCGGCCGACATCGAGAGGAGTAGAAGAATCTCCGTGGTGACACACCCCACGGTGCACACGGAGGTAATGGATCCTAAGGCCGGATGGGTGAAGCTAAGACTAGCGGGTTGGTCAAAGCCTTGGGCCAAAAGATGCGTGAACTCCCATTGTGAATCTAATCCCATAATAAGGTCATCCAAAGTATCGACATGGTGACTAGACCGAAAAGTTGTGTGGTAGGAGTTGACGGACACCAAAGGTAGGGTAGGGTCCATAGACGGGTAAGGGAGTGGGACCAAGCCATCCTTGAGCCAACTAAGAAGCGGCTCGGCTATGTATAATGTACCCGTTAGAAATACGGGTGGTTCGGGATGAGGTGGCTCCAAGCGCGAATCCGAAGGTGGAGTGGGCCGCTGGGGCTGGGTGGCAGGACATACGGGGTCCCTAAGGGTGATCTTACCGGGTAGGTATGGTGGGCATAAGGTGCAAGTCCTCTTGTCCCAGTCAAGATTGGCCCTTCTCTCTCCTAACCACTTTTGCCCTAAAATGATGCATGAACCAGCAAGTGTGCCGATCCTGCACCATGCGCCATCGGTGTAGAGAACAGAGCCGATCCTCTTATAGAACTCAACACAAGCAAAATCACCATCACGGACAATCTCGCCTGTCTTGGAGAGAGACTCCACGATGTCAAGAGAAACCCAATTATCCGACTCCCTATCGGTGAAATGGAGTTCCCGTGTGGACCCGTTGGGTAGAGCGGTTTTCATAATGAGAGGGGCAAAACCAAAGGCTCGGTCCATGAGGACATTCATTTTGGCCACAAAAGTTGACCACTCGGATGTATGGTCTTGGGGATCGGCCATGGGTAGTGGACATGGACATGCATACACACGGTGACAAGACACTAGACCGACTATGCAAGTTTGGAATGCATGCACACTAAGGACCCTAGACGTAAACCAAGACTCGGTACGTGGGGGAGATAACCGATCTGAAGATCACTCGTACAAGTGTGCGGCCTTCCCGATAGGCGTGGCCTAACGTTCGGACAACACCTTTTGATATACTGAGTAAAGGGATGTATGCGACCCAAAACGACTCTTTTTTGTTGTTTTAAAAATATGATGATCTTAGACTCGACGTAGACAATGAATAATGACTAGACATAAATGACACTCTTTTTTTTTTCTTTTTGACACCCTAGACTCAAACTCGCTCTGATACCAAATTGATGCGGGACGGGACCACGGACACGACAAGCTCGCGATCGTCCCTTAACGAGGGAAGCGTCGGACGTGCACGGTTGAGAAACCGACTGTGAGCTAGGGTGGTCGGCTCTTACTTGTGCCCGGATCGGGTCACGGGACGGTAACGCTCTCTCTCGCAGTAGCGGTGATATAAATAGAAAGTGAGCTAATTACCCTATCATGCTCTCTAGCAGTGACATAAGCAAGTATATATGAAAATTAAGCAAAATACCAAGTAAGGGAGTGAATGCGATACCTCCACGCGCTCGGCGTGGGGATGACGGGCCCGGCCGAACTCGTGCTCCCGGGACAGTTAATACATGAATGTTACAGCAATGGAAATATGCCCACTCCACGTAGGGAGGTAAAGAGCGACACAACGGGGCCCGGGAGGACCGAATACGGGTTGACGGGCGGCTTTCCGCGTAGCTTTGGCAGCACTCGAACTAGTGACGGTGGGGCCCACGTGCTGTCCGGAGGGACCGTGTAGGACCCGGTGTCACCACTGTGGTGGGGACACTGGTGGAAGCGATCCCCGGACTGGCGGTACGCTGGAACATCATCCGGAGGTCGGGCGGCTCCGATCGGCACCCGTCGGGTTTGCTGTCCACGGACTGGTGGTTGCTGTTTTGCAGCGCGCGCTCCGACGAGAATGGACGCTGCGATCAGCCCCGATGTCGGATCGACACGAGACTGGCGCCGTTGAAAATCTAGCTTGAAGTTCTTCAACCTAGTCCCAAAGATCTGGCCTGGATCTGCTCGGATCTTGACTTATGGAATTTTCAATCTCCTGTTGTACAATAACCAAAGACTCAGGTCTGCAGACAACTTCCCTGTTGATTGCTTTTGACCGCGAGGGAGACGTTCGAATCAGGGATTGTGTTCTTCAAAAAAATTGTTGGAATTTGAGCTGGGAAGACAGAAATATTAGTTTGGACCTGTTTGGATGTATCTATGATTTTATGCGATTTGTTTAGTGGACGAAGGTCGGATCTGGGATCAGGGGGACAGAACTGTAGCTGGGACTGATAACGATTTTTAGAAAATATGAAATGGACGAATGCGATAAAATTGAGAAAACTTGTGGATGAAGGGGTGGATGGGTGTAACCTCTAGTAAAATTGGGCGAACTAAAATAAATCCAAAGGTGGACCTAAGACATGAAATTTAGGGCTACTGTCACTGTAGACAGTGACAGAACAGATCTGAGATTGAGAGTTGAACGAAATGGTAAAGATATGAAACGGTGGCTTTTGAACCTGGATTTTTTTGTGGAGAATGGGATAGAAGATAGGAACCAACCCTAAAAATTTCAAATCGATCTGAACTCGTGGCTGGCTTCAGGAATTTGCGAACTACACCTCTATCCAGTAGGACAGAAAACCGAAGACGATCCCGTGGCGGCTCGAAGGCGGCACGAACGGCGGCGGCGGCGGCACAGACGATCACCGGAGGTTGAGAGGAGGGGATTGAAGATAGAACCACTCTATAATTTGGGGTTGGAGAAGGAAGAACACCAGGGAAGAGAGGGAGAGAGGGCACACCCTTCTTGCTTCAAGCAATTTTCACATAATTTCTTCATTAATCTCTAATGGCACTATACATAGGCTTATATAGAAAATGGCAAGGGGTGGGGGGGCTGATAATTTCGTGGGAAATATGTCAGTTTCATCCCCCATGTGGTCAAAACTCAAAATAAATAAATTACATATGAATTGGGCACTCCTTTGACTAGGTAGGTAAGGTAGGTGGCCTACCTTTGAAATTTTAACCCCTTTGTCTCCCATGTGGTCAATTAGCATTCAAACCTTCTAGATGGCCACCTAGGATGGTTGACCAACCCCACATGGATGAGGTGGACCAATGGGAAAGGGGAGGGGCCCCCCTAGCTGGACCTACTACACATTTGCACAAAAACCCACACAATCCAAGGGAATGACGCATTGGCTTACAAAGCCGTACAATTGCGCTTATACTTTCCCATGGATATAAAAATAAAGTAAAGGACACAAATGCAAAATAAAATGTACTTGCTCGGCGTCGATTCCCATCAACTCTCCCCGGGTAGGAGGAACTCGACCCCGTCGAGTAGGGGTAAGGATGCTCGAATACTCCGGCGGATCCGTCACCGTGCCAAGTAACGCGGGTACGCTCCACTCCAAGTGACCGTCACCTGCTCATTCCATATATACTCGATATGCACAAACTGCTGTGGGCTAAAGGTGGACACTCCGAGTGGGGTACTCTCAAAAGGGAAGGAAGCAGCTCGAAGACTCACTAGGAATCACCGCTGAGTCCCAATAGGTGACTGATCCGGGTATAGATGTAGAATCGACCCAATACTCATCAAGTGAGTCCACTCGCCTCTTACTCATAAGAGAACGACAACGAGCTTGCACAAGACGCATGCAGACAAACAAACGACACGCAAACCATGCAAACAAATCACTCAAAACAAAACCACACAAAGAAAAAGTACACTGTTAGTCCGACCCGTTCATGGGTGACGGCGGACCAGGACACCCGAATATGTGCCATGCATATACTAGATGTACACGATGGTTGATGGAAGGGAGGACTCCTAGACACCCTAAGATGTACCACTCATGCATTGGTGACCGATGGGATTTGGGTGAAGAAGGGGTAGGAGATCCAAAACTACCCTCGTCATCATCCCTAGATGTAGAGACGGCTTGCCGAATAGACCGAGGGGTATGGGTGGAATAGTGAACTCCTTGGAAGAGGTGGAGGGAATGTGATAGCTCGGGAGCTTCACTAGTGGAGGGGTCAAAAGGGTCAAAGAAGGTATGACCCCGGGAGATGGGTTCCTCCATGACACGGTCCCAATCGTGAAATTCTTGAAGGTGTGAATGCTCACCTTCATCCGTCATAGTGAACGGGACAATGGTCATGTGAAGAAAATAAACTTCCTCCCTCGGGCAAAAGGAAATGAAGTCGGACTCAGCCGGCATCAGGAGGAGTAGAAGAATCTCCGTGGTGACACACCCCACGGTGCACTCGGAGGTAATGGATCCTAAGGCCGGATGGGTGAAGCTAAGACTAGCGGGTTGGTCAAAGCCTCGGGCCAAAAGATGCGTCAACTCCCATTGTGAATCTAATCCCATAATAAGGTCATCCAAAGTATCGACATGGTGACTAGACCGAAAAGTTGTGTGGTAGGAGTTGACGGACACCAACGGTAGGGTAGGGTCCATAGACGGGTAAGGGAGTGGGACCAAGCCATCCTTGAGCCAACTAAGAAGCGGCTCGGCTATGTATAATGTACCCGTTAGAAATACGGGTGGTTCGGGATGAGGTGGCTCCAAGCGCGAATCCGAAGGTGGAGTGGGCCGCTGGGGCTGGGTGGCTGGACATACGGGGTCCCTAAGGGTGATCTTACCGGGTAGGTATGGTGGGCATAAGGTGCAAGTCCTCTTGTCCCAGTCAAGATTGGCCCTTCTCTCTCCTAACCACTTTTGCCCTAAAATGATGCATGAACCAGCAAGTGTGCCTATCCTGCACCATGCGCCATCGGTGTAGAGAACAGAGCCGATCCTCTTATAGAACTCAACACAAGCAAAATCACCATCGCTGACAATCTCGCCTGTCTTGGAGAGAGACTCCACGATGTCAAGAGAAACCCAATTATCCGACTCCCCATCGGTGTAATGGAGTTCCGTTGTGGACCCGTTGGGTAGAGCGGTTTTCATAATGAGAGGGGCAAAACCAAAGGCTCGGTCCATGAGGACATTCATTTTGGCCACAAAAGTTAACCACTCGGACGTATGGTCTTGGGGATCGGCCATGGGTAGTGGACATGGACATGCATACACACAGTGACAAGACACTAGACCGACTATGCAAGTTTGGAATGCATGCACACTAAGGACCCTAGACGTAAACCAAGACTCGGTACGTGGGGGAGATAACCGATCCGAAGTTCACTCGCACAAGTGTGCGGCCTTCCCGATAGGCGTGGCCTAACGTTCGGACAACATTTTTTGATATACCGAGTAAAGGGATGTATGCGACCCAAAATGACTCTTTTTTGTTGTTTTAAAAATATGATGATCTTAGACTCAACGTAGACAATGAATAATGACTAGACATAAATGACACTCTTTTTTTTTCTTTTTGACACCCTAGACTCAAACTCGCTCTGATACCAAATTGATGCGGGACGGGACCACGGACACGACAAGCTCGCGATCCTCCCTTAACGAGGGAAGCGTCGGACGTGCACGGTTGAGAAACCGGCTGTGAGCTAGGGTGGTCGGCTCTCACTTGTGCCCGGATCGGGTCACGGGACAGTAACGCTCTCTCTCGCAGTAGCGGTGATATAAATAGAAAGTGAGCTAATTACCCTATCATGCTCTCTAGCAGTGGCATAAGCAAGTATATATGAAAATTAAGCAAAATGCCAAGTAAGGGAGCGAATGCGATACCTCCACGCGCTCGGCGTGGGGACGACGGGCCCGGCCGAACTCGTGCTCCCGGGATAGTTAATACATGAATATTACAGCAATGGAAATATGCCCACTCCACGTAGGGAGGTAAAGGGCGACACAACGGGGCCCGGGAGGACCGAATACGGGTTGACGGGCGGCTTTCCGCATAGCTTCGGCAGCACTCGAACTAGTGACGGTGGGGCCCACGTGCTGTCCGGAGGGACCGTCTGGGACCCGGTGTCACCACTGTGATGGGGACACTGGTGCAAGCGATCCCCAGACTGGCGGTACGCTGGAACGTCGTCCGGAGGTCGGGCGGCTCCGATCGGCACCCGTCGGGTTTGCTGTCCACGGACTGGTGGTTGCTATTTTGCAACGCGCGCTCCGACGAGAATGGACGCTGCGATCAGCCCCGATGTCGGATCGACACGAGATTGGCGCCGTTGAAAATCTAGCTTGAAGTTCTTCAACCTAGTCCCAAAGATCTGGCCTGGATCTGCTCGGATCTTGACTTATGGAATTTTCAATCTCCTGTTGTACAGTAACCAAAGACTCAGATCTGCAGACAACTTCCCCGTTGATTGCCTTTGACCGCGAGGGAGACGTTCGAATCAGGGATTGTGTTCTTCAAAACAATTGTTGGAATTTGAGCTGGGAAGATAGAAATATTGGTTTGGACCTGTTTGGATGTATCTATGATTTTATGCAATTTGTTTAGTGGACGAAGGTCGGATCTGGGATCAGGGGGACAGAACTGTAGCTGGGACTGATAACGATTTTTAGAAAATATGAAATGGACGAACCAAAAATTGAGAAAACTTGTGGATGAAGGGGTGGATGGGTGTAACCTCCAGTAAAATTGGGCGAACTAAAATAAATCCAAAGGTGGACCTAAGACATGAAATTTAGGGCTACTGTCACTGTAGACAGTGACAGAACAGATCTGAGATTGAGAGTTGAACGAAATGGTAAAGATATGAAACGGTGGCTTTTGAACCTGGATTGTTTTGTGGAGAATGGGATAGAAGATAGGAACCAACCCTCAAATTTTCAAATCGATCTGAACTCGTGGCTGGCTTCAGTAATTTGCGAACTACACCTTTATCCAGTAGGATAGAAAACCGAAGACGATCCCGTGGCGGCTCGAAGGCGGCACGAACGGCGGCGGCGGCGGCACAGACGATCACCGGAGGTTGAGAGGAGGGGATTGAAGATAGAACCACTCTAGAATTTGGGGTTGGAGAAGGAAGAACACCAGGGGAGAGAGGGAGAGAGGGCACACCCTTCTTGCTTCAAGCAATTTTCATATAATTTCTTCATTAATCTCTAATGACACTATACATAGGCTTATATAGAAAATGGCAAGGGGTGGGGGGGCTGATAATTTCGTGGGAAATATGTCATTTTCATCTCCCATGTGGTCAAAACTCAAAATAAATAAATTACATATGAATGGGGCACTCCTTTGACTAGGTAGGTAAGGTAGGTGGCCTACCTTTCAAATTTTAACCCCTTTGTCTCCCATGTGGTCAATTAGCATTCAAACCTTCTAGATGGCCACCTAGGATGGTTGACTAGCCCCACATGGATGAGGTGGACCAATGGGGAAGGGGAGGGGCCCCCCTAGCTGGACCTACTACACATTTGCACAAAAACCCACACAATCCAAGGGAATGATGCATTGGCTTACAAAGCCGTACAATTGCGCTTATACTTTCCCATGGATATAAAAATAAACTGAAGGACACAAATGCAAAATAAAATGTACATGCTCGGCGTCGATTCCCATCAAAGTTGGCAAAAGATCTATCCAACAGCTGATGGATGCCAGCATGAAGAGGGGTGGATGCTAGGATATAAATTGGAATGGAAGATAGAACATGTTTAATTAAGATTATCCGTGCACCCTATGAAAGTAAGCTAGCTTGCCATCCCTCTATACGCTTCTGAATGGTAGTGACAATGCCCGCAAAGAAGACTTTTTTGGTTCTGCCCAAAACCAGAGAATAGCCCAAATATTTATTTGGAAATGTTTGTCTAGAGAAACCAGTAATATTCTCTAGTCTTCTTTGAAGAGCTGAACTGCTGTTAGGGTGTATGAGATACCCACTCTTACTAACATTTATCAGTTGCCCCGAAGCTTTCTCATAGGTTTTTAAGATGTGCATGAGATTTCGGATAGAATCAGCATTTGCATTAGCAAAAGTTAAAGTGTCATCATGAAAAAGAAGGTGAGATATGAGAGGGCATCTCCTCGGGCCATAAAACCATCCCACTTTCCCTTTGTCAAAATTATCCTTTAGTAACCTGCTAAGAGTTTCTTGGGACAGAATAAAAAGATAGGGGGCAATGGGGTCACCTTGTCGGATGCCTCTGGAAGATTTGAAGAAACCAGCAATCTCTCCATTTAATGCTATAGAAAACTAGCAATTCGAAATCAGACTTTCAATCATATTGATGAATTGATTATCAAAACCAAACCTCTTCAAAATTGCAGTTAGAAAGTCCCATTCAATTCTATCATATGCCTTTGCCATATCCAATTTGAGTATGACATTGTTGCCTCTGATTTTTTTGCCCAGCTCTTGAACCAACTCCTGTGCTAATGCAATATTCTCAATGATATGCCTTCCTTTGACAAAAGCAGTTTGCTCCATTGAGATGAGAGATGGCAGAAGTCTGCTCAATCTGTTGCTTAGAATTTTTGAGATGATCTTATAAGAAAAATTACATAAACTAATCGGCCTATACTCTGAAATATCATTGGCATTTTTCTTCTTAGGAATAAGGGCTATAATTGTAGCAGTGAAGCACCTCGGTAGAGGTTTCCTTTTAGTGAAGAACTCCTGAATGGCCTTAATGACAGTGTCAGCAATCACAGGCCAAGCATTGTGAAAGAAACTTCTAGTATGGCCATCCGGGCCAGGGGCTCTATCAGGAGATATAGAGAAAACTGCATCCTTTATTTCCATATCAGTTGGAGTAGCATTTAAGAGACTGTTATCATCCTGGGTCACCACATTCGGAATGCAGTTCAGACTGTCAAGGTCAATATAGTGAGGTTGGGAGGTGAAAGCAACTTGAAAATGGTTGACAGTAATATCCTTCATCTTCTGTGTGTCAGATGTAAGATCACCTGTGGATGTCATGAGATGGGTGATAGTGTTGTTCCTTCTATTAGCCGTAGTAGTCATATGAAAAAAATTAGTGTTCCTGTCTCCTTCTGCCAGCCACCGGACTCTAGACTTTTGTTTCCAAAAAATTTCCTGCTGAAGAATTCTCTTTGTGAGGATGTTCTTAGCACTTTCGAGAGCTGAAAGAGTAGTAGGAGAAGGTTGCTGGTCATAGTTGAATTCAGCCTTAAGCACTAAATCTTCAGCTTCCATCAAATTTTTATGAACATTTCCAAAAACATTCTTGTTCCAATCCCGTAGCAAATACCTCAATGACTTAAGCTTAATACTCAAAGTAGTAATAGCTGAGGAGGCTAATGGAATGGTTCTCCAAGATTGATCCACTACTTGAAGGAAAAGTTCATGCTTTGTCCACATTTGTTGAAAATAGAATCTGCTTTTGGTAATACTTTGTAAAGCCAATTTGACTAGAATGGGAGCATGATCCGAAGCTTCTCTAGATAGATGTTCTACAGTAATTGGAAAAGAATTCATCCATGAATTATTAATGAGGACCCTGTCAAGTCTAGCCCATATGCCTTTGGAACCTGTTTGTTGATTGTAGCAAGTGTATTTGGAAGCCATAAATCCAGCATCTATAAGACCACAGTCATTCATACAAGCCTTGAAGTCATTCATAGATCGTAAACAAGGTATGTTACCCCCCAGTTTTTCATCAATTTCCATAATGTTGTTAAAGTCTCCAGCCACAATCCACGGACCACTAATCAAAGAATTGGCATGAATAAGGGAAGCCCATAAAGGAACTCTTTTAGCAGGAGTGCACTTAGCATAAATAAAAGAAGCATAGAATTCTGGCAAGTGTTGATGAGACTATTTGATAGTAACTTGTTGTTCATGCTGTACAACAATATCAAAATCCATATGTCCTTTCCACATAATCCATATGTGAGCATGCTCATCATGATTTGCTATAAATTTTTCCATACCTAACTTCTTACAAATCTTTTCCATGTTGCTGACATTTATTTTAGGCTCAAGAATGGCAATACAGTCAACTTTGTGTTCTTTAATCAATAGTTTAGCACGACCCACTGATAGATCATTACCAATGCCCCTAATATTCCAAATAATAAACGTCATTAGATTTGAGATTTGGAGTGGATCTTACCTTCAGATCCTATCCTCTTCATTCCTCTGGTTATGACTCCCGGTCTATCAGCATGAATGGCAGTGACATTATCAATCTCTGCTTGAATAGCAATTTTCTTTCGGCAAGCTTGCAAATCCTCCTGTGGATTGGATATATTTAAATGATGTTCCTCCTGTTGTATATAAAGATTGTTATCAGACTCAAAAGTTATGTTGTGGTCCTCATTTTTGGCTGGGCTTGTATCTGAAAAAGACCTATTTTGGATTGAAGGGAGCTTTGTGCCATGGGTATCAGTCACACTTAATGGTCTCTGTGTATTAGAGCAATCAATAGAATCTTCCAAAATAACTTTAGTCAGATCATGAGAATGGAATAGTTGATGTTGCTCACTGGCATTATCTTTATCAACCTGCTCTGAATGAGTATCAGACTCATCGTTCAACCTATCCTCCATTTGACCAACCTTCATTTCCAATCCCGTAGCTATATCTATAGCCTTTTCCGGTTCTATTAACAAGTTCTGAGTTGTCATTTCTTCTGAAATCTGTAACAGAGCATTGAATCTGTTGACATTGGCGTCTATGCTTTTAGTATATTTAGGGTGAGGCCTAAATTCCTTGAGTTGTTTACCACCATTCAACTTTGGATTACCCCGAAATGCATTATTCTTGTTCCCTGGGACGGTAGGATGTTGTTTCTTTTTGCATTCAGTTTCTGAGTGACCAAGCTTATGGTAGGAAGAACAAAGTGGCAGAATGTTATGATATCGAATTTTCTGCCAATAACCTTCCCCTTCCATATCAATCCACAGTCTATCTCTGCGAGTGGATGTGAGATTCAATTCCACACAAACCAGAGCTTCTGAGGTCTCTGTCAAGGCCAGAGTGTTGTCATGAATGTGAAGGACCTCCCCTATATTACCTGCTATTGATCAAAGCATAGATTCATTGAAAAGATTAGCAGGTACAGAGGGAAATCCAATCCATACCGGAGCCGAATCAGGATCTGCTTCAAAGTTAAAATTATGGGTCCATCTAAAGAATCTTAAGAGATAACCCTTGATGTATAAGTTTTTCCGGATGAGCACCTTAATAAAATCCTCTTCACATCCAAGGCGAATGAGAATGTGCCTAGGGGAAAGTCGGCTTCTAATGAAATCAGATGAAAGACCCAGCCGCTGAGCCATACATGCTTTAATCTTCGGGATAGAGGGATGACCATAGGCACATTTGGCAATCACTGCATGTTGTAAAGGCTGCAAAGAAGCTTTGATTTTCGCCCACGAGAAAAATACCGCAGGTTCGCCATGATTTGTGAATGCTGGTTCCTTAACTGGAAGGGAGGGCTGTGGAGTAGTCTTCGTTGCCATTAGCATTTGTTCATAGGAACGACGTGGAGGAGAGGAGGCTTTCTCCCTAGTGGTAACCGGAGGGGGGGGAAGGGGTCCCCCCTCCCCATCCATGGCCGACGAGGGAGGTAACCTAAGGTTTTTCCATAGAATGACCATTCTCACCACAATAATAACAATAAGAAAATTTTCTTTTCATGGACCATTTTTCATCATTTTTCATTGAAAAGTAATTATTCATCATATGTCCAAATTCACCACAATAATGACATGAAAAATTCTTTTTGACATACCATTCATCATCATTTTTCTTTGTGAAATAATTTTCAAAAACATGACCATGTAAACCACAGTAGAAGCAATGATTGTTGAGGTTCATCTCTATGATTTTTTCATGACTTTTGGGACCATCAACATTTTTCATTCTTGACTTTAATGCTTCATCATCATCAAATTTCATCAAGAAACAGTCATATATTTCATGGCCATATTTCTCACAGTAAAAACATGAAACATTCATTCTCTTTCTTGAGGCATGATTATATTTGATAGATGGAAGTTTTTCATGCACACAAGAATAGTCAACAACATTTTTCAATTTTTTATTTCATTTATCACAAATGGAGAACGACTCATTCAAATTTTTGATTGATTTTCCAAAGATGAAATGTGCAATTCACAATTAGAAATCTCTTCTTCACACAACGCAAGTTTATCATTCAAGAGAGAATTGACAATCTTATAGCTAGCAACCTCTTGTTCTAGAACATGAATATTTTCAGAATCATCAACAACCACATGTTTTCCTTTTTCAAACATGATGAGTTTATCAACTAGCAAATTGTTTTGATCTTTTAATTTTTTAATCTCTTCGACAAGATTTTTATTTACAAGCAATTCATCAAGCAGGGATTGGTCAATTGACATGGAATTCAATTTGTCTCTCATTTTCCTTTCATTTTTCTCAAACTGGGTAATTTTTAAGAGAAGTGATTCATTTTCCTTTCTTAGATTTGAAATTGTTTCTTTATGACTATCAATCTCAAACACATGAGACTCGACTAATTCTTCAAACTCAGTGCATTTTTCACAAGAAAAATCATCAACATGAGTGTTTTCAATTTCCTATTTTCAGATTTAATCTTTTTGTATCTGTCAAATAATTCATCATAAGCATTCATGAACTCATCATAGCTCAATTCATCTTCCTCATCAGAGTCAGAATTTACCTCAGAACTTTCCTTGCTTTGTCTATCACTGTTGCTTGCCACGAGGCATTCAATGTCATCTTTCCTTTTCTGGGCTTTGTTTAGCCCATCCCAAATTTCTTTGGCCGACCTACAAGATGAAACAAATGAAAATTGATTAGTGTTCAAGGTAGCCTTAAGAGCATTCAAAACAAACAAGTTATCAGAATTCATTCTCTTATGTTCATCAGTCCATCTTAACTCATTTTTGGGCAAAACGTGAGGACCATGAGTGATTAATCTCATAAGCTTCGAATCAATACTAGAAATCCAAATACTAAATTTACCAAGCCATTATATATAATCAAAACGATCGAAGATAAGAACAGAATTAAGATCAGCCATCATAAGGTGATCTTTATTCCTAGACCGCAAGGTCCGCTAAAAAATCAGAGACTAGGCTCTGATACCAATTGTTGGCCCAGAATAGATGGCGGACAAGAAGGGGGGTTGAATTGTCCCCCAGCGGAGATGGCATATTTTAAAAACAATCTAAACTAATTATAGAGGAAACGAATTTAACTTCATTAATTAGCTCAAATTAAACTGAAGTGAGATTTAGGTTCACTCAATCTTTTCGATCTCACTCGAATGATCTATGCACTGAACGATTGAGCCTAACCCAAATACGAATAGTAGAGTAGCAAGCTGTAGTGGTGCAGTGAAATAAAAATCAATAAGATAACCTGTGAACGGAGATAGGAGAAATGGACAATCACACTGGCTTGTCACAAGGAACACTGAGATTTTTAGGTGGTTCGGGACCACGATGGGATCCCTACATCCACCCCTCACCGAATCCGGTCAGGCTTCACTACCATGCTACGAACTATAGCAAAATGGGGACGAGCCCCAGCACCACATACGCTGCTTCCGCAGCAAGGTACACACATGGGGCCTGGCCCCAAGACGCTGCCACTGCAACACACACACAAACACAATCAGGGAACTCAGCCCGCACTAAAACCTAACACGGAGACGCTACTCCGTATACACTCACAAACTCGGGGAAACTTGCCCCGCAAAAGATACACACACTGGGAGACACAGCTCCGCCTTCACACACAAGTTTTCTTAGTTTAACAAAACAGAAGGATATATAATGATCCCCCAAAATATTAATCTATGCTCAAATAAGAGAATAGAAATGAGAGATGAAGAGATCCCCCTCAAATCTGCATTGAAGCACATTTATAGAAGAGGTAGGGTGCGCTAGAGATCATTCCTCAGAGTAGAAGTTGACCAAGCTTGTAAGAGACGTCACGGGTAGAAGGTCCAGCAATCTCGCTCACAGCTGTAACTCAGATCAGCAGGGATGGCACGAAGATGATGTTCCCTTGCTCTTTTTCTTCCTCCTGAAGGTGTGTCTCCCTCTCTCCTTTCCTACAAGCAGATAGAAAGCATTAGCCACACGGAATTCCCTCCTACGATGGAGTTCGTAGGTTATTAATACTCAAGGGAAGGAGATGAATAAGGACATGAAAGCCCATGCCAAAACCCTCTCAAAAACTCACCCAATCGAAGGGTGAACCCCTAAGGGTAAGTGGGTAAAATCCCCAAATGGGTCTTTCGAAACCAATCTGGAAAACACGATCCGGATGAACCAGACAAAGTGTCGACTCTTAGAGTCGACACTTCTGTCATGGTGTTCTGCCAGCAGACAAAACCCAGCACATAGGGGAAAGTGTCAACTCTTGGAGTCGACACTTTTTCCCAGCTGTTCTGTCTACAGCAAATCCACGCTGCTAGATAGTAACTATCGACTCATAGAGTCGACACTTGCTGCCTACTGCGTTGAGGCAGCAAGCAGCCCATAAAGTGTTGACTCTGAGAGTCGACACTTTTAGTGCAGATTCTAAAAACTGCTTAAAGCAGTCCAATGCAAGTAAAACCCTTCAAACCCATTGAAAGCATGATATGCCAATAAAAATGACATGCATTTGAGGGTATTGAAAACACCATTCAAACACTAACAAGTGTCATGCATTAAAGAGGATTAAAACCAACAATCATTCTTGTTTAAACAAGATTTATGAAAAGCATGTAGAGCACTAAGCCTCCTCAAAAGGCCCCAAGAAAAATCTGCATGAGGCACTATGAAAACACCCATTTTTCCTAGTGCAAAATTAAAATAATATTACCATAGATTCAAGGGTCTTGTAAACAAGAGTGGAAGCTTACCATGGGCCCTAATGAATTGATAGCAAAATGGAACCTCCATTGATATAAACAAATCACTCAAGTCAATCTCAAGGCAATGTAAACAACATGCTCCTTCACATTATCATAGCTCCTTCAACCAGCATGTTTTTATATTGAAATGCAACCATAAGTAGAGTTTGATTGACATACTACCAACCCATTTAAAACACAAACTTCTCACTCCAATAATGGTTCAAACAAACCATTACCAGATAGAATTTAACCAAGCTACTCATGCTCTTACACATACTGAGAGCCAATGGAAAAACCCTTCAATTATTCAATTCAAGCTAACCTGAACGAACTCAATCCATTGTTAGCAAGGATCAAACTAAATCAATAGTCAATCTGGCCACATTGAAATGTAATCAATATTAGTCCAAAACCCTGAAAGGGCCTTAACCCCAATCAAGACATAATGAATCAAATTCATAAGAAGGTCTTACCATGACTTCAAGGTTTGTGGACCTTAAAGAACCTGCAAAACTCAAACACTCAATCATGGCTTTCATATATATTGAATTCATCATGTTTAAACATGAACATATGGAGTTCATCAAACCTGTGAAAGTGTAGAAATTATATGATCAAGAGAGCTTTACTAATTCAACAAAAGCTGAAATGGCAATGCATTTACACAATGCCATGCAACCAAATTCTCACACAATGTATAAACCAGAAAAGCCATCCAAATGAGATATATACAAGGAGAACAAAGAAGGCCATGTCAACCCATGAACTATCTACATGAAGCACATTCATTTCTTCGAGTTCATGAACATCATGCAACCAAGTGTAATACATAAATCTCATTCAACTTAAATAGGTCAATGCCCAAGTGAAGCAAATCAAGACCCAAGGCACGTCAAATGTCCCATGATAAATATGCAAGAGTCACATTCATGATACGCAGGAACCAAATGACATTTTCCACAGAACTTACACATAATATTCAGTTATCATCAAAACCATCACCAAAGACAACGAGGGAGCACTGCGAACCCAACATGATGCAATTTGATTTTGTGAGAGCATGCGAAGGCAAGCAAAATCCTAATGGCCTCTAGTCTGGCTACAGGGTCAAAGGATTCTTCAAAGTCCACTCCAAATTCTTGGTTCTAACCCTGAGCCACCAATCTAGCCTTATTTCTTATTATCTTGCCATCTTCACTAAGTTTGTTCCTAAATACCTATTTGGTGAATATGACAGATTTCTATGAAGCCCTTGGTTGGGCCCGGCACGTCACAGAAGGGGCCAAGTAAATGCGGTGTTGGCCTAGAGAGATGGCGGACAAGAAGGGGGTTGAATTGTCCCCTTGCCGAGATGGCAGATTTTAGCAACTTTCTTAACTGATTGCAACAGATATAAAATTAGATGCATTAATTAACTAAAACTCAAGTGAGATTAAAGATATTCTCCCAAGCTTTGCGATCTCACTCGAATAGTTAATGCAACTAAACAAAGAAATTACGCTCACCACAGATTACGGATGTAGCAGTGTGTGACAGTGCAGTGAATTAAAAACCTATATAATGAACCTACGAAGGGAGATGGAAGAAATGGCCAAACACACAGGCAATCACACGAGACACAAAGGTTTTTAGGTGGTTCGGGACCACGACGGGCTCCCTACGTCCACCCCTCACCCAACCGGGTGAGGCTTCACTCCACGCTACGAAACGTAGTAACACGGGGATGAACCCGAACCACACACGCTGCTTTCGCAGCAATACACACACGGGGACAAGCACCAACACGCTGCCACCACAGCACACACACACACGACGTCAGGGAGCACGCCCCGGACACTGAACCACACGGAGTCACAGCTCCGTCTACACACACGGACTCGGGGAAACTCACCCCGCAATGAATCCACACAAGCGAAGATGCAACTCCACCCACACACAACGATATTCAGAGTTAGACGACGTAATGATATACAATATACACCCACAACAGTATGTAGATGAAGATTAAACTATGAAGCACTCATAGAGGTAAACATGGAAGGATGTAGAAATATCTCCTTGTATGTTTGATGCCCTGTAGATAGATCTTCCTTGAGGTTCTTGCTGGAGGGAAGATGATCTTGAACTATACGACCCCGAAGAAGCTTTTCCTTGGAGGTCCGGCCACGTTGCAACTTGTACGCTTGACGATGGAGGAGTCTTGGAACATTCTCAGCCTTGATCACCCTTCAATATCAAATGAATCCCTTTGATTAGAAGGTAGGGTGCGCTAGAGACCTTCAATCATGTAGTGGAAGTGCACAGCCTTGGAGGAAGCTCCCAGGTTGGGAAGCTTGCAATAAACAAGAGGCTGAACTGCAGATCAGAGTGGATGCTTGTGGATGGCATCTTTAGCACCTTCCTCTTCCTCCTCCAGCAGGGTGCGACGCCCTCTCTTCTTCCTGCAAGCAGATAAACCTATATTAGCACAAGGGATTTTCTCCTACGATGGAGATCGTAGGATACATATACCCAAGGAAAACAGGCAGCAAAAGACCACAATACCCATGTTAAAACCCTTCTAAACCACACCTAAGACAAGGGTGAAACCCTAAGGGTATAGGTGTAAAAAACCCAAGCAATCGGATCATGTTATGGGTAATTCGCAAACAATCCAGAAAACTCATTCCGTACGAACTAGAGAAAGTGTCGACTCATAGAGTAGACACTTTTCTCATCTCATTCTGTCCCGTTTGTAAAAAAAGGACTCAGAGTCGACACTTTTTATCGAGAGTCCTGCCAGAAGACAGAAATCAACTCCTAGGACAAAAGTGTTGACTCACAAGTTGACACTTTTTGTCAGCAAATCAGAAATCAACGTAGATAGCACCTATTGAAAAAAGTGTCGCTCCTAGAGTCGACATTGTTACTGACAGAACTGAAAACTCAATAAAACTCAAATCAAACCCTACAAAACCTCTCCCAAACATTAAAAACAAATAACCATGCATTGAAACATGGTATTGGCATGAACTAAACCACATTTCAACACAAGCCAATGAAAGTGACAAGTATATTGAATTTCAAACCATTAAGTCTTCAACTAGCAAATGAAATCGATTGAAAGCATGACTAATGAATCAACCCCAATCTAGGCACCTGGAAATCCATTCAACCATGTCTACTTATTACAGATTCAAGGGATTGTAAACAAGAGTGGAAGCTTACCATTGATCCAATGCATTGCAAGATTTGTCGAAATCACACAATCCATTTAGCACAAAACCATATTGATTGAGAATATAAGCAAATGAAATAACCAGCTTCCTTGTTCCCATCCTACAGTTAATAAGCTGGTATTCCAACCATTCATAGAGATGATTCCAACACCTTCAACCCATTTTACTGCAATTCAAGGAACCCCATTCTCCACACAACCTCACACATCAATCATGATTAAAGCAGGTCAATAATGAGTTGTATGTAGTCCAAGAATTCAAGTTCAGTTCAACAATTCTAAATTCAACCCAGGACATTCAAGTTCAGTCCAAGATAGTTAAAGGGGAGTCCAAAGCAACTGTAAACTCAGTAACCTCCACTCATGACATGCCTTTGAGAGTTTGCAAAACACCATTCAAAGAAGGTCTTGAAAGGGAATTTAGGAATCAAACTAAACACGAAGGCTCTTTGAAAAACCATTTTTCCAACTCAATATTATAGTTTTGAACACATCAAAAGCTATGGCTTGCAAATTCAGTCCAAAACACAAAGTTCAGTCAAGACCAATCTGAACTCAAACTAGCAATATTAGTATGCCAAAAATAAAGATTTCATTATTATCAACATGAACAAATATCATACATGAAACTCAATAAACCCAACTTAGTGTTTCCACCAAAAACACAAGCTTCTCTCTTCTAAAACAAGATTCTTATTTTAAGGATAGCCACACCTATCAATGATTACAACATGAAGCAATTCCATACACAGCAAGGGTGTTATAAGATTCAAGCATGTGAAAGGCCTAGCAAGAGTCATTGCAACAAGCCATTTAACAATCCACTGAAAAACACAATTTTTCACATGTAGGCTCCAAGGTGTCAAACGCACTATGCACGAATCACATTCATGATATCCACCATGCATTTCAGACCTGTAAGACAAGATAGTCAACATATGAGCTCATCTAGCATGAAGACATTTTCCACTGAATAAGCACATAATATTTTCACTTTAAAGCATACGCAAACCACAAAATATATTGTGATCATCAAAACCATTATCAAAGACAAAGAGGGGGCGCACAGAACCCAACATCAGGCTTTGAAGGTGTTCAAGAAAATTCCCGAGCCCTTATTTCTCATATTTTTTTGGGAAAATATCTGGGTACAACAAGAGCCAATGAAAAAAAATTTAAGTCTATTATTATTTATTTGTTATATGGAATTAGCGTCTGACACAATTGACGCCAATTAATTGGTGGCGACTGTGTCGTCGCTAATTTACACAGAAAGCCTTTCTTGTTTTTTTTGTGTTGGGCTTAACATTTCCCTCTAGTTATTAATACATTCCTTTCTCTTTTGATGTCTTTGTCTGCAGGGGGTGATGAGAACAAGGATTTATTAGGTCCTAGTGTTGGCGGCTTATCGGGGGTTACCAGATTTCTAAAGGGCCAGAGTACATGCAATGGGATTTAGGCCCTTTCTGAGCATTGAGCTAGTCAGGTCGGACATGATCATGATCCAAGTCCTGAGAGAGAGATGGGATAGAGAGAGTCAAGATTTCTTGATGCCCTGGGGTCACACGGTGCCGACTCTAGAGGACGTAGCGAGGATCATGGGTTTGAGAGTAGATGGTAAGGTGGTGAGTGGGGTGACCTACCCACACTACAGAGATCTGGCTCAGCGGCTCCTAGACGTGGACACAGCTACAGCTGGCCCTGCAGATTGCTGGCTGATTTATCGGGCCGAGCTCATAGGTGTTTTGGGTTTAGCAGAGGCCCGCCAAAGGCTTGGTGAATCTCTAGGAGACTTCCTAGATAGGATGACTAAGAGAGCCTGGGTAGTATATTGCCAGGACCCTAGACAGCGTGAGAGAGTAGATATAGATTTGAGGAGGTTCCTACTCCTGATGTTGGGGAGGTTGCAGTTGGGGATGAAGGGTGATGACCTCAACTACAGATTCTTGGGTCTCTTGGAGGATTTGGATTGAGTAGGGCAGTATGCTTGGGAAGCTACCCTGCTGTCACATTTGATAGTCGACCTGTCCACCGGGACGGGTCGTGAGACGACTATCAATGGCTTCTCACCATTTCTTCAGGTATGCAAATTTCTATTATGATTATGATTATGTTTATGATTATGATACTAATGCTAATGATTATGATACTGATGTTAATGTTTATGAATGCAGGTGTGGAGTCATTTGTACATGCTGATGGATAGAGTCACACCTCAGCATCTCGACACCTATCCACTGGCTCGTCGCTGGTTCCCGCTGGTGTCTGGGGTACCTCATGTGTACGAGCTGAGAGTGCTCAGGCGGGAGTTCCATGACTACCCTGCCGCCATGGTATGTATATAGTTGTCATGCATGTTCCTAATTTATGCTTATTCCTAGTGATGATGTGACCTTATAATGATGTGTGCATGCAGGTGGTATGGAGACCCTACCTGGGGATGCCAGATGATGGCCAGCCCGGGGTGGTAGCTGGCCGACCTCTGTTCGGGCGTGAGATCTGGCTTCACTGCATGAACGAGATCTAGCCACCGAGGCTTCGCCTAGTGATGAGGACCCTGGCTTTACACCAGGAGTGGGTAGAGGTGGCAGAGCCTCACAGCATTAGGCGGAAGTCCCGAGGGTGGACTACCCTGACCGACTGGAGGTTGTGCATGTGTATGTGGTTGAATGTATGCTTGAGAGTTTCTATGTACTTGAATTGTCAACATAGCCTGTTTACTTCATGTCCAGAATAGATTGGTTGATTGGACTTGGCTCAGAGTGTATGTGAGTTATTTTGGTATATCAAATGGTGATTAGTTGAAGGGCAGATTAGGTCTGTCTGAAAATTATCACTATGAGTGAAACCACTGATAACTTGAATATTCTACGAGTTAATTGAGTGCATTTCATTGAAGTATCTTTGCCGAAAGTGCCATCTTATGAGTAAAAATATATGAAAACTCACCTCTTTAATTATTTGAATCAGTGTGCACAAATCATATTTCATGAGCATAATTATTTAAGAATCTACTAACTGGATAAACTAATTTTGGAAAATGATACTATTATAATTTATTCATTGCAGGAAGAGAATATCATGGGCTGGGCCTTGGACATGGCTAGGCTTTGGCTTTTTATCTATGGGAGAGATCACGATGGCTAGGTGGCCTTGCATATCACGTTCCCAACTTGGCTTTGATGGAAAGCAGAAACGGCAACGGCGTTATAGGGCCATTTGCAGCTAAGATCAAGCATAAACGGTAGCGGCATTGGAGGGCCATTGGTGGCAAGGTGCCATCGAAGGAGAAGCCTTTATATCTTTGATCTTTCTCAATTCATAAAAAGGCTGTAGATTATCTCAAAAGGAAGTTAAATCATCCCTGTGGATCGACTCGGACTCTCCATTATATTATCATGTTTTTATAAAAGAGTTCAGAAATTTTAAAATTAAAAGAATTGTGCTTTAACGACGAGCATCATGACACATCAATTTTTGGCGCCGTTGCCGGGGAGAATGTTCATTTTTGAGTTACTAACTTTGCTTTTCTCGTGTATATGATTGTACTAATACCTTTTTCATTTTCTATTTTTTTTTGCAGAAAAAAAGAAAAAAATGGGGGGGGGGGGAGTCAGACCTGAAAATCCCAAGAAAAAAACTGTTAGGAAAAATGTCATAGAAAGTAGAAATTGTAAGCAGAAATATAGAAATTAGGAAATCCAGAAAAAAGAAGCGTCGCAGAAAGCAGAAATCTGTAAGTGAAGGTCCTGTTCAGAAAAACAACAAAAATCCTAAAAGTCACAAAAAGATTAAAAAAAGTGTTTTGCTCTCTAAGTATCATAACCTTCCCTCTTTTCATTTAGTTTCCTTTCTTTCCTTTCTATATTTGGTTAGATAGGGTCATTAACTAAAAAAAATCACTTAGAACTCAATAAAAGCCATCATTTCAAGAGTATAAACCACACCTCCATGTTTTAGGTCATGGATCATTTAAGACAGAGTTAAATTTTTGTCAATTTTTATTGTTGAAGATTGTGGGGGAAAGGTGTGTTCTTATAAACTTCTCTTTAAGCACATATTCATGCATGGTTGCATAGACCCCCTTGTTTGCATTGTGGTGTTGCATTTCATTTTTAAAATATTTTAAGGGTAAAACCCATTATCACATAAGGTAGGGATTTGATCACTCTTCCTTGGCCCACAAATCACAATCATTTTTGCATCTGTTGCATCACCTAAGCCTAATAAAATCCACTAGACATTAGCCATACGGTTCACTTTGAGATTTGGGTCCACTTAGGCCATTTATCAATTTTGAAAACTAGTGTCTAGGCTAGAGGTCCAATGGTAAATGGCTTAAGCGAGCTTGTGGTTATTTAATTAGGTCCCTACAAGAGTAGGGGGAGCCTCCCACAACCCCACCTCTTAAATGGCTGGTGGACAAATTTGATAGTGGACTTGGGCCAGGCTTAAGTCGATTTGTGAGAAAGTTAATATTGGGCCCAATTAGTGGTTAGAGGTTAAAAGGCTACGCTTAAGTGGATTCGTGGTTCATTAATTTGGAGCTTGCGAAAGCAAGGGGACCCTCCCACGATCCTACCTCTTACCTGGCCAGCTTAAGCACCGGTGTGTGCAAATTTCAATTGAACTTTAGAGAATTCTCGCTAATTATGCTTATAAGTCCAAGGAGCCCTAGGTCTTATAGGGCAATTTGTTTGACAAGTGTTTGGAAAAAAAAGAGACCTCTTGGGTTCATGCAAGGGAGAAGATCTCAACATCCAGAGCTAGTTGAGCTCATTCAAGAAATCGAGAGACTGATCCACAACAATCCAATCCAACACCAAGCCTAGCCAATTTCTCCAAGATCTGATCAATAAAAGGTAGAGGAAAGTGGTCCTTCTTGATGGCAGAATTCAATTTTCTACAATCAATGCATACCCTCCACCCAGTGGGTAATCTAGTGGGCATCATTTCCCCTTGGCCATTACTCACCACGGTGAGCCCAGATTTCTTGGGGACAACTTGGGTTGGGCTCACCCATTGACTATCAGAAATGGGGTATATGATGCCTGCATCAAGCCACTTTATCACTTCTTTCTTCACCACTTCTCTCATGTTGGGGTTCAATCGTCTTTACATCTCCCTAGTTGGCTTAGCATTGTCCTCTAGATAAATATGGTGCATGCACACAGATGGACATATTCCTTTAAGATCAGCTACAGACCAATCTAGGGCTTCCTTGTGACTTTTAAGAACATCAATCAGTTGGTTTTCTTGTGTAGGTGTCATATCGAAAGCTATAATGACAGGCAAGGCTTCCTTAAGCCCTAAAAACACATATTTCAAAGAATCGGGCAAGGGGTTCAATTCCAGCTGAGGTGGGGCTTGGATGGAAGAGAGTAAGGGATCATGTGTGCGATCAAGCAGTGGCTCAAGCTTAGTGGAGTCTGATGCGTGAATATCCAAAATGGTTTTAGAGTCATTAGCTGGGCTTTGGCCTTTTATCTATGAGAGATATCACGTGGCCTTGCTTATCACATTGCCAACTTGCCTTCGATGGAAAGTAGAAATGGTAGCAGCATTAGAGGGCCATTTGCAGCTAAGACCAAGCATAAACGACAGTGGCATTGGAGGGCCATTGGTGGCAAGGTGCCATCGAAGGATAAGCCTATAAGAGAGTAAGGAGATGGCTGTGGAGGGTGTTCTTTCCGGGAGTGTTTTCATTCTTAAAAAGTTTTCCCAGTTCTCTCATCGTAGTTGCACCTTTCTCTTCACCTTCTTCCTCTCCCTCCTTCCCTATCTTCCCACTCTCCCTTCTCTTTTGCCTCCTCCACGGCGGCTCTATTTTCTCCTCCCTCTCTACTCCTCTTCTTCTTCTCTCAATTGTGTTGCCCTTGTCACACTGATGCAGACGCAAGGAGGATGCATATGGAAGAAGATCTCGGCATTTTCAATCTTGCGTTTCATTGCAAAGTCAATTAGTTTAAGTTTGTTTGATGTTTAATGGGTTGTTTGTTTCAGATTTGTTTGTTGTTTAATGTGTTGAATGTAATCTTCTTTCTAAACGGATGTTTAGTGGTTAACGTTTGAGCATCGTCTTTAATTCTGTTGGACATAATACTACATATCTTGCCAATTCTACGAAACGAGCCTGATACTCAAGCGCTGTCATGGACCCTTGAGTTAATGTGAGAAACTCCTACTCCAACTTGTCCTGGACATGCTCGGGAATATACTTTGCCTTGAATAAGCGAACAAATTCTTCCCATGTTGCTCCCACCGCTCCATCCCCAAATTGGTTTCGTAGAATAGAGGACCACCATACGTCAGCACGTTCCTGCAATCGTATTATCCCAATTGAGCGAGTGCAATACTAGTCAACCAATTCGCACAAAATATAAAAAATACTTTCATACCTCCAACATGAATATTGCCAGATTGACTTTCTCATTCTTGTCACAACGGATGGTCCGGAACACCTTCTCCATCGCCTTGCAACCAATGCTCCGCAACTAGAGGTTGACTCTCCCCCTTAAATGATGGCGGGTTCATTCATCAGAACCGTTCCACGGCCGATGGCCCCTCAATGACCCTTTGAACTATCTCTGGATGCGGTGGAGCCTAAGCCAAGAATAATGTAGGTTAATCACAAAGCCCGTGCACATAAGATGCGCAACTGCAATCAATTTACACCATACCTGGGCTTGAGCCTGAACTTGGGCTTGCAATGCTGTATGCGCATCCGCCTAGGTTTGCATCACTCGTACCAACCCTTGCACGAAAGCACCATAATCAACCAATGGTGGTGGCGGCGGCACCGAAAATCCTTGTTCACCCTCTCCCACATCTCTCCTCGACTCCTCCTCATGAGCAGGGGCAACGGCACGATGACCACGGGATGCCATAACCTTATACAATAATAGATTAGTAAGGTTGAGCTCCTCATTATTATTTATGTATTTAGTCATATGTTCCCTTCTTTTTTTCCAACTAATTTATGGAACTATCTTGATTTTGGGATATGGACCTAGCTGATAGATTACTTATGTAAATTCTTCAATATTTGGAGGTTCACGTTAAACGGTGAAGGGATGTGTAGCACCATGTGTCCAAAAAAAAAAAGACAGTGTGAAGCTACCAATAGCCAAAGAGCTGATTGGAAGTATGTAGACTTGAAAATTATCCTTAAGTGATGGGTAGAAAGCACATTCATCCAATTGTTTAGTGTCCACTAGTCAAATTAAATCACTTTTACACTAAGGGATATATAATTTTGAGTGTATCTTGAGGAAATGTCTAAATGCATGGACTGATGAACTTTTTTCCTGACACATACTACTTGAACTTGTAATACTCCAACACTCTGAATCATGATGCATAATGCTCTTGCCATGAAATGTGATACATGAGCTCTTGCCAGTCCTGACTCATTAACTGTTTACATTGCTAGGGACTAGCAATGCTCAAGTTGGGGGGTGTAATAAGTGCCTATTCTTTTATGGTAATTCATGTCACACACACCATTCTAAGTGTATATAATTAGATAATTGTGCAGATTTTATAGTTAACCTCAACTTCACACATAAATTGGATCTTTCACGCAAATCAACTTAATTTGGTGTTATTAATCAATAAAGGGGAGTTGTGGGCCATGTTCATCAACTCCACATTGCATAATTATGTGCACTCTTGATTTATATGCACAGTGTGATAATTTTTATGGACTAAAGTAAAATTATGTGTGTGCAGGACACTCAGGGAAATCAGAGGATAAGCGAGGGGCAAAAAGGTCACAAAGCAAGTGGAAGGAAGCCTTAGGGTGCCCCCACCTTCTCTTGACCAAGTCAAGGCAACCACCATCTATTTTTTGTGGGAGGAGAAGATAAAGCAAGCATTAAAATGAGAGATAATAGAGGAGAGAATCAAGGAGGAAAAATCAAGTGAATCTCCACCAAAATAGGAAAGAGAAAGGGGTAGGGCACCCCAAACCCTAGAAGAGGGGGTAGCTGGCCTCTTTCTCACCTCATTCCCTCTATATCCTCACCATTCATTCTCATCTAATTCAATCCCAGCCCTCCATGGAACACATTTCTCCTATAAAAAGGCCATTGCAAGGGGAGAAAAGGGGATTCTTGTTTTTGAAATATTTTTTCTCTTTCTCCCTCTCCCTATGGCGCCCTCACCTCATCCGCTCTCTCCTTAGGCCGCCCTCACCTCTCTCTCTTCCCCTCTCCCTTCATCTAGCTAGGTCGCCCCTCATCCTTGCTCCTACTTCTTCCACCTTGCACCATCACCCTTCCCTCTCTTAGATCTCCTTAGTTAACCCTCTTTTCTTCACATTTTCCCCTCTCTTCCTCACCCTAGATCTCTCTCCTCCATCTCTACAATCTCCTCCAAGGGAGGCTTCAAAGGTGAAGGTGGCATCCACTCCAGCGTAGATGACATCATCAGCAAGGTGGTTCGTGATCCAAGGCAAAGGAGGGACGACGTCATCACCACCACCGTTGCATCAACTTTGGCTCCAGGCTCTTAGCATTCTTCTTATTTTGTGTTCTTCATTCATAGTGTGTAGCATTTTTATTTCATCATAGTTGTAATCTTGTCTCGTCATTTCATTGTAATCTTGTCTTGCCACTTCATAGAGATTTTCTCTAATGTAATAGAAGTAATTATTTTCTCCATATTGGTCTTGCTCTTCTCTCTCTCTCTCTCCCTCTCCCTCCCCTTCTTTCTCTTTCTATGCATGGTGTTTGCTAGATAGGTTTATTTCCATGATTTTCCAACTTTAAAAGGAACACAAACATTTCGCACATATAAGGAACTCAAGGTTTTAACTTTAAAAATCTCATTCTCTCTGTGGATTCAACCCGCACTTGCCATCATTCTACTTATTTATTTATTATTCCATTGCAAGTCTGGTTTAAGATTCCTAACGCGCGTGTAACAATGACATACGCTTCCATGTTATCAATCACACTCTGCCTATTACCAGAAATCTCCACTCTCTCTGCCACAGGTCACTTGAAATCATCTTGTCAACAAATTCATTACACTACTTTTTTAATCTGCTTCATTTCATATTGCCTCTTGAGTTGATTTCTAATCTTTGTCAAGTCTGATTCAAATTTGTGTTTCATCTCCTACTCAGAACTAAAAATCGATAGCTCATTCAAAGGGAGAGGTAACAATAAATCTCTTGGTTCAATTTTTTGGTTCAAATGCATTTGTGAAATATTTTTTAATTTGCATCTATCAGATGTCTATCATGCATTTAGGACTATATTAGAATCCATGATTTAAGTGCATCGAGCAGATTCATGCATAGTGCATTTTATGAATAATTTGGAGTTTGCATATTACACTCATGTTGCATGACATATATGGTTTTGTGTATACATGTCATGATGTATGTTCTGCACATTGCATGTTCCCACAGTGTGCTTGCATGATCTTATATGTAGTATCCCCATCCTTGGTGTTTCTAAGACCGTATACTCCCTTGTTAAATAATGTTACATTTGAGTTATGACAGATGTGTCTCATGTCATACACTCAGGAGGAGGAATTTTTAATAAGTGTATTTATTTAGGGGGAGTTACATAGTTATGTTGCCAAATAAACTTTTAGCATACATTTTAAATCAAGATCTACACACTATCTTGCACTCCAACGTGAAAATGAATGTCCAACATAAGAATATCGCAATTTCCCCTTAACACTATAGGAAAACTAATCATTTTGCATGGAATTTGAAGAGGAAAGTTGAATAAGCTACCTATCTCATAAGAAAAAAAAGTCTGAAATGAAAAATTCTGAAATGAAAAATGAGAAGAAAATTGAAGGTAGAGAAATGTTCAGTCTCACTAAGTAGATCGAATGCATATCACCTGAGACGTGATATGGTTCGCATTGAAAGTTGTTGCACTGAATAATCTCTGTTCAGAATTTGGTGGAATAGTCAACCTACTGAGTAATTGGGGAGTCTAGCATGTGACCCATGTGTCTCCTCGCGTAAAAAGGTATGGTTTAAACATAATCACTCACGATTGAGAAATTTTTTAGAAAAATAGAAATTGAAGTAAGATAATGAAGTGAGATAGTGTGAGGCACCAATAAACTCAAATCTGAAAAGGAAGTGCAATCATGGAGAGTGTCCCTTTGTGTTAATTTTGAAAATCCATATATCCATATGCTTAAAATTTTATTTTTTTCATATTCATCCACATACATAAATGGGAATTTGATTTGCTTTATATCCTAAAAATTTGACTATTTGCATAGACCATTACATGATTTTTTAAAAAAAAATATTTGCACACTCTCCTTGGTGTTAAATATGAGCATTATGGTTGCATTGACTCATTTGTATTTTTCATACACTCATCTCATCCTCTTAATAAGAAAGGGGGAGATGTGCTATATATATATATGTGTATATATATATATATATATATATATATGCATGAGGTTACTTTACTGAGTGCATGCTTGCATGATCCATGATGCATCATAATGGTGCTTGGTCCTCACTGTCAGTAGGTAGAGTTATTTTGTTATGTGCCACATGTGCAGGCATTTGAGTATTCCAATGTTTCAAAAATAAGTGTCAGACTTATGCATGCATTTGCATAATTGGTGGAAAGGGAGAGAGAGAAAATTAGTTGCCAAATCAACACATTTTCATAGTCTGAATGGTTGAATGTATATATTGATAAAAACATTTTTTTATACTTGCAATGGTCATATACTCATTGTTGAAATAAAGCTAACATAGAATAATTAGGGCATGAATCACTTCATTGTGGGGGAGAAATAACTGACGAAATAAGGGGATTCCACTGTGACTTTGTATGGGACTTTAAACCATTTCCTTGAGCCAACAACCCTTTTAACTCTGTAGGGCAGACCTCCTTCTGCACCTGACTTCGGTCGACCAGCCGATCGCATCGGTCGACTGATGCGACGCCGCATCCGGTTCAGACCGACCGCGAACCGAACATAGGTCGACCTAAAACCCTCTATAAACCCCCAAATCATCTCGTTTCATCTCCCACACCTTCCACAACACTCCCAATGGCCTTTTACAAACCCTAACACCATTCCAACCCCATTTCAAGCGGAAAATGGCCACTACTCTGGCTTGGGTCTACATCAACCATCATCTTCCATGATCTTCATGTTCGTAGGTCTTGGTTGGATTTCCTGGTGTTGTATGCTTCGGATCTAATGTTAGTGTATCTTTAGATCATTATGAGGAGAGGATCAAACCTCTCTTGGGTTTTCTTGCTGAGATCTACTCCCCGATGGCCCCTAGGTGCAGGCTTGTAGCTATTCCCTACCAGACTGCTCCCAAAGCGGCCATACCGAAGGGGGAAAAAGGGAAACAGCCCATGGAAAGTTCAAGCAGAATTTCTTCACCCCCACCGGCTCAAAGAAAGTTGTTGAAACCTAGAGCAGTCAATTTTCATGAAGTGGGAGAACTTTTTTCAAGCCTACCAGATTTATTCACATTTCAGGAATGGATTGGTTTTGTGACTTTTCACATAAGATTTTATCCATCATTAGTTCAAGAGTTCTATGCAAATCTATATGAAGATGAAAATCACAAATTTTACACCTGTGTTCAAGGGATACATTCGCCTTTCAAGAAAGAATATTTATCCAGGGCTTTGGACATCTCTTACAAAGGGAATGAGTTTGGAAGGCTAAAATTTGACTTCAAGGAAGTATATCAAAATCTCACGTCCGAGGCATATGATGAAAATCTTGGCATGAAAATTAAGTTTAATGCTAACTTATTTCCTCCCCTTCAGTGAGTTATTCATCACATGATTACTACCATTATATATCCAAGGGGAGGTAGTCGAGATGAAGTCACCGAGGTTCACAAGTTCATTTTTTATTGCCTATTCAATTGCAAAAGAATAGATCTCCCCTCATTGATGTTTGATCTCATTACATCGTGCATCAAGTAGAAGAATCGCTCATTACCATATGCAGCTCCTCTAACTGGATTTTTAAAATGGATTGGGGTTGATCTCTCAAAAGCAAATTGTGAAGAAATTCAACACAAAGACATTTATAACAAATACATGATCATGAAAACTATGGGATATTCTCAAGAGGATCTTGACTCCGACTATGAGGAGTCTGAAGACTCAAGTGAGCATGGTCAGGAACAAGAAGAAGCCAATTTTCATGCCCCATAGTAGCAAGTTGATGAGGGCAGGCAAATGCATGTTGATCAACCAGAGCAGCATGACACTCAAGACAACCCTGAAGCATGGCGTAGAAGGGTGGATTCTCAACTTGAGAATCTAGGAAGGGATGTCACCCAACTCAGAGGCTCTCTAGATTCACTGTCTCAGAGGGTAGAAGCAAATCACCAGGAAACTAAGTCATCTTTTCACACTTTTCAGCACCATTTAGAAACTCAGGTTGCCCAATACAAAGGCTTTTGGGATCGCTTCTTAGGTCGTGAGGATGATCCTCCACAATGATGTGATTCAACATCTATGAAAACTAATGTTAGCATGCATGCTTGTATGGAAGCATTTTGTCATTTTGGTCCTTTTTGGTCATTTTGGTTATGTTGGTTAATCTCATTGTAAAAACCATGAACTCATTTTTTCATGGACTTTGGTTATGATGGATGGTTATGGATGAATGGATTTTTGTTTTCTTCTTCTTCCACTGTGTTTTTGCTAATGAATGGATGAATGAATGCATAGTATGCATGTTCTTTTTGATCATGGCAAAGGGGGAGAGAATGAATGTTTATTGCAAAATGTTCTAAACTTGCTCGATTCCATCCCAAAGGGGGAAGAGTTGTGAGTGTTGATTCTTGAGCTGTATGCCTGATGATTAATTGGGTTTTGTTGTTTAAACTTGCAATAAAATTTTGCTATCATAAAAAGGGGGAGATTGTTGTGCCCCAGGTGCTTTTGATAATGACAAAACTTTATATGAGTGAATGGATCATGAATTAAAAATGATTATACTTTGATGAGTTTCATTGAAGTAACAATTTGATTGAGAAGTCATGTTGTATTTTGATGAAGAATTCACCATTTGATTTCACTCCTAGTGTCTAACAGGTTTGAAAGGGCCCCAAAGATCACCTAAACTCCAATCCAAGGTGTGTAGCCTTTCTCGTGAAATGAATAACATGCTAACATGGTTTAAACTCTACAATTTAGGTGCAAACGATCGACCTACTTCCAAGGCCGGTCAACCAAAAGCAACCAGTGGGTTTTTTCTTCTGCAGACAATTAAGTAGAGCATATTCGGTCAACCGATACTGGTGGACAGGTCGACCGAATCTCAATAGAGATTTTTTGAGGTTGCAGGAAATGGACTGGTCGACCGAATTCAATGTCAGGTCGACCAATTTGTGCAGACTAGCTAAATTCTTTTTGCTCTATTTCAAGGACCGGTCGATCGATTTTGTTCCCCTGCTCACGTGCTCAATATGAATTCGATGTGGCTCACATGTGAAGCCTCCTCAAGGCAAGGTAAAATGTCCAAAATGCCCCCAACTTATTTCCTAACATGTGTGAAGGTTAAAGGAGGGTTCTAGAAGGGGTATAGAGGTCTTTTGGCCTCTAAATCTCCTACATAGACTCCTATTGCGAATTTGGGGAAATTAATCCAAGAAAGAGGAAGAAAAGGCTTAGAGAGGAAGAAGAGGAGAGCTCACCCCCTTGCTGCCAAGAGGAGATCTACACCAATTTCAAGTGTTTTCATCTATTCCGGATCACATTCAAAGGTCGATAGTCATCCAGTTATCCTCGTGGCTATTTGAGCATCAGGCGGAGCCATCTAAAGGGGGAAACTATTCTTGCAAAATTTTCTATTGATTGATCTAAAAATCATGTGTTATTTGATCTTGATTTGATAGAACATACTTGTATTAACTGAGATACTTGAAGTGTGTGGCCGGATTGTGCGGTGTGCACATCTGAGTCTATCCAGTTTGCTGTGATTTGCAGCGTGTATGTCTGTGGGCTGCATTTCAGCAGCATGTGTGTGTGTTTTGGGGTCATCCCCGTGTGTGTGTGTGTTTTGGGGTTCATCCCTGTGTGTGTTGCTACAGTGGCAGTGTGTTTTGGGGTTCATCCCCGTGTGTGTTGCTGCAGTTGCAGCATAGTAAGGCTCACTGGGTTTTGGTGAGGGGTGGACTTAGGGAGCCCAGCTGTGGTCCCGAACAACCTTAAAACTCTCTGTGTGATTGTTCCATTTCATCTACCTCCATTCATAGGTTACTTGTTACATGCTGTCAAATTATTGAGCTTGAATGGAATTCAAAAGGATTTATAGCTTGTGAAGATTCAGTTGTATTGTTCACTCAAAATTTAATCTAGTTAATTTTTTTAATAGAGCAAAATCAATTCACCCCCCCCTCTTGATTACATTTGCACTAAGGGACCCAACAATTCTTGATATCATTTTTAAGGTAAAAACATGAATTTAAAATTTAAAATTTAAAATTTTGAAATAACACACGTAAAACGAGACAAATTGGACACATGAGTTTGAACGCGGTTGCCACGTTCAAGTCGCAGTCCCTATGTGATGCGCATTCTCAGACAGAAAATCGAAACTCGCTTTTATAGTTAAAACTCTATTTTTCGACTTTTGATCTCAAAATAAGCCACGAATACATGATCATGATGAATAAAATTTGCAAAGAATCGAAGTACACATGCAAAGGAACTAGTATAAAGCTCTAATTTTGTTTAACCTGAGAGAAAATCTACCTAAACCAAGATCAAAAAGGAAGAAGAGGAAGAATGAAGAATACTCCTTCAAACTCCGAATTCCCCTTCTCTCCACGCCTAGTAATCCTTCAGCTTGATTTGTGTTTCGACTAGGATAGGATCAAGCCCTATTTATAGGCTCGAATCTCCCATTAAACTATTAGTCATTTAATGAAAGTCAAATTTTTTACCTAATTTTGCCAACCTTTGTTGAAAATAAATTCCAACATGTAATGTTGAAATAAATCTGTTAGAGTGCAAGGTTCGGATTCAGAGGGGGGTGAATGAATCCCCTTTGAAAAATATTTGCCCAATTTGAATCTTAGATCCCAATTATCACTGAACTCATAAAATCTTGCGAAAATAAAAACTATGGTTCAGTAATGCAGGTGTTCTAGTAAGATTCACACTCAAACACTTAATCAGTCAACCTAATGTGAATCTCTTTCGAACACTTAGCATGCACAACCAGTGATCTTACTTCGGCACCTAGCATGAATAAAACTGTAGAAGATTGGAACGCAGTAAAACAGCTTGATCTAAACAGATGTTCTAATGAGACACATGATAGAACACTTAACCAGCATGCCCAGCAAACACAGTAATTCTATGCAATTGAACCGATCGCAAGCATTCATCTACCGTGAGTGAAAAGCAATTAGATCGCGATCCTAAACATGCATCTAGCAAACTCAGAGAGGTAATCTGATCATGATGCACAAGGAGTTTTAAATGGTTCGGTCCTCCAGACCTACATCCACCCCACACTCCAATCAGAGTGTGGCTTACTGCTGCCAAATAGCTTGAAACTACTGGGCGTCACAACTTACCTACAAACGCTGCCTAACAGCTTGAACCAGAGGAACACACTCCTCTCTTCTTCCAACCCGGAAGGAAACACTAGTGACACCCAGTCACTAGCAACCAGAGACCCAAGTCTCTCTTCCTCCAAACCAGAGGAAAACCACAAGCGACACCCAGTCACTTGCAAATCGGAGGACCAATCCTCCCTTCCTCCAAACCGGAGGGAACCACTAGCGACACCCAGTCAATAGCAACCAGAGACCCAAGTCTCTCTTCTCCTGAGTCCACAGGAGGAACCCCGACCTCAAACCAGAGAATCAGAAAAACACACTGAGCAGATGGAGAAAACAAACGAAAAATAAAAACAAATGTAGCTCCAAAGAGCAATTCCAAACCAAGTCTTCAAAGGAAACTCTCTCTTCTCCTTCCTTAGTATTCTCTTTCCCTTCTCCCTTTTCTCTCTGCACTGCCACTGCTCTTAGATGATTCCTGTTCCTCTCTTTTTCTGCTAAAAATCTATCTTGTTCGCAGAAGGAAGGTCTTTTATATTCATTTTGTCTGGGACCCACGAGCTCACGTACTCGGCGTGTGGAAGGCTCATTCCCGCCAAGAAGCTTCAGGAAGCTTTCAGCCACGAGTCAGAATTTCAATGTTTAGCTATCCACTGTTGACACCCGTTATATGACCAATGAGTTGGGTCATTTCCTTATTCATCTTTAATGATGCTCCGAGTTGTTCACCCTTGTCATCATGGTCAAATCAAGGTTTCTTTCATGGGTCATTTCCTCCTTGGTTGGGTTTGGTTCTTTATCTTTATTAGCTGGACGTTGCTTGGCAAACTCTCCACTCCATTTGTCATCTTTTTGGTCTCTAACGCATCTATCTTAGCGCGTTACATTATCCTAACACATCTCTCATGGACCGTTACCTGATCCCAGAGTCCTAAGTTGACCGTTCTCTTTTCAAGCTTATCCTTTGCAATGTAACTGACTTTATTTCATCCGTCACCTTATTCTAACGCATTATCTCTGATCCGTTACACCTTCCAGAGTCTTCTGTTCAAAAACTTCGCCCGTTGGTCTTATCTCTTAGGGGATAAGGTTGTGTAACGGATTGGTCTTGGCGCGTTACTTCCTTGTGGCGATCTATCGTGCATCCGTTACATCCATCGGAGTGTTCTAGCAGAACTGCTCTTTCTCTGCTACTCCGTGGTCGAACTAAGAGTTTGATCTGATGATTTCTCCTTCAAATCTGATCCTCAGAACCTTTCGTTTGTTTCTATGGACTCTTGGGAGTATTATCTTCAAGAGTTTGCTAATAAATATCCTACTTTTTAGCTGGATTATCCTCTACTCGACCCTAGAGTTTGAGGGTCTATAAATAGAACCCTTGACTTCATGGCTTGAGAAGGGAGATTTCTGTAGTTCGCGACGAAGTGCTGTTGCATCCTAGAGCTAGAACCAACCAAGGAAGGCTGCATCCCACGTCCACCGTCGTCCTAAGTCCAGGGAGTATTACCTTTAAGGGGCTAGTTCAGTCAAGTTCAGTTTTTAGTTTGTTCTTCCACTTTCCATCATCCATGGCATGTTCCCTTTCCTTCTTTCACATTCTTTCTCTTGCTGCATGCATCTAAATCCTCTTCCCATCTTTTAAACACCTCAGAGGGGTTAAAAAAAAACCAACCACCCCCGGTATTCCCCCTTTCCTTTTGCATGTTCTTCAATTCTTTTGATTTATAGCTACTACACTTTGCAAAGGGCTAATCTGGGTGTTTTTCTTTGTTGTCTACATTCTTTTACAGGTTTTCCAAGGTTAAGGCACGAGGCCCAAGCTTCCTGGCCGGCTGGGAAGTGTGGAGATTCAAAGATTCCCAATTCCTTTTCTGCAGATCTCTGACGGATCAAGGAAGGCGCGTTACGCTTCTCTGGCACATCTACACTAGTCCGTTACGCTTCACAAGGTTGCAGATCACAGTTTCTAGTTTTCTCTCTCCTACGGACGGGTGCTTCATCCACTTATTCTAAGGTATGTTCCAAGTCCTTGGCTTGTTATTTACCTTAGTGGCGATCACGTTTCTTCTTAGTTGGGCAATAGCTCTCTCTCTCTCTTCACATCTTTTCTTTTAATTGCTTGTTCCACCCCTTGCGGTGTGTTTTCTTTTTATTCCTCTTGCTCCACGTTCGGCGTGTGTTTTCATTTCTTCTTTAGTTTAGTTCCTTGATTGAGATTGCTTGCCCATGCTTAGAAGTCATGATGGTTGCATAAGTGCATGTTATGCATGCCTATTGGTAGATTGATTACATTTATTAACATATCTGCATAATTGATCACCTCATCTTGCAATAAAGAAATCATCACAATCATCACCATCACAAATAATAATCAACAGAAATTTTTGGCGATCACGGTGGGACATCTAGTGCCAATCGTGCCTTTTGATCTCTGTTAAACCTGCTATCCATTTCTTCCTTCCTTTGCCCGTGTTTCCCCCGTATTTTACTTTTATTTCTTGCTGTTTATGGTTCCCTGGGTTCTCTAGTGGTCTTCTCCTAGTGGGTCATGTTATTTTAATGGTCCATTCCTGGTCCGTTAGGCTCTCTGACGCGGGTGTATACGACTGTTACTCCAATTACAGGTACGCATTCCGAGGTGCATTCTATTTCCACAGTTTTTGCTGTGTTTCTCCTGCTTGGGTGCTACTTGGTCTCCTCCTTAGTTCCTTCATCTGTTCATCTCATTTTGTTGCATATTTGATTGCTAGATCTTAGCCTAGAATTTGCATGCATTCCGGTGCACATAGGTTCATGCATACTTTCATACATTAGATTGCATTCTCCTACCTTGGTGTGTGGACCTCTCGTCTCCATATTCCTTGGAGCTGACTAGGAAATCACATCAGGGACCTCCATAAGTCGCGGAGCTGTGGATTCCCACACGGATGCCGGGCCGATTGTACCACTCCCACCCCATGTCTAGGATTGCATAAGTGAAGGAGTGATTACATTTAGAGTCAAACCAAGCCACATATCTTTCCCCTATTAGGAACCTATTGTTGAGAGCACATTTTAATCAAGTCACTAAGGTTCCAAAGGAGAGAATCATAAGAATTTTGTTGCATCATCTAAATAACTTGGTTGACCTTGAGTGATTTCATATCTTTTTCACTTATATCTTTGTTAAAATCATCTAAGTTTGGTCACTCATTGCGTGTTTATTGTGTGTTGTTTGCATTTTGTTAAGGTCTTTCGTTGCATGTGGAGTTGCTTCCGCTCTCTAGAAGCTTCGTCACCTAGGGGAAATTCCTTTTCCAAGCTCTACTCCAATCCTCTTTTCGAGACCGCCATGGCCTCTTTTGATCTCCCCCGTTCCCAAGAGGAGTCTCTTCCTCAAGGGCTCCTAGAGGATTCCTCTAGGGTTATCTCCTTCCATCCTGGGGAGGGGCACATCCCTCCTCCGTCTTCCGTCCCTATGGAGGGCATGCAATCCACTCAATCTCTTCCTCCTCCTTCCGCCAACTCCATCCTTCAAATTATGGCCCAATTGGATCCGGCCCAACTTCAAGCCGTCTACCAGGCCATGCAGGGGTCCAACACCCCACCTTCCACAGTCATGCAAGGTCAATCCAATCCTTCCATTGCTCAGCCTAGAGTTGGTGGGCCCGCTATTCAGCCCAACCCAATCGACCTCACTCCGGTCCAACTTAGGACCCTCAGGTTCTCTAGTCTGGAAATGGGCCAATCTTCTGGTTCGGTCCAACAATTCTTGGATAAGGGAAAGACCGTTGTCGCTCCTTCTTCCATAGCGGATCATCATATGTCCGGCCCATCAGTGCCGCAAGTCCTTGTCGGCCCAAATGATTTCATGCGCCCTCATCAAGGGGCAGCCCAAGTCCACACCAATATGGGTCTTTCTTCGGCCCAATATCCTTCTTATGGACCACGTCCTTCATCTGTTTACCCCTCTACTCCTCAAATTCCATCTTTCACTGTCCCTACTCCATCCAGGGAGCAAGAATTACTCGATAAATGGGCTGCCATGCAACAACAGCTTGATTTCCTCCAAAAGCGGGTTGGCCCACAATCCTTGGCAGACGTACCAGTCCCCAGCTTTCAAAACATCTGATTCCCCCCGCAATCCGAGCTCCCCAATTATCGCATGTATGACGGGAACGGCAATCCCTTTATCCATGTGAGGGATTTCTTATATGAATCGGCCCAATTTCAGTATGATGATCGCCTTATGGCGTATCTATTCCGCCTGTCACTAGATAGGGTCGCACTGGAATGGTTCTACTCTCTACCACTAGAGGACGCCGAGAGTTTCAAGATAGTGAAAGATAAGTTCATCCAGCGGTTTCAAGATAGAGTTGGACCAGAATATTCTTTCATAGATCTGGTGGCCGAAAAGATGAAGCCGGATGAGGAATTTGCTACATATGTAGATAGATGGAGGCAGATGGCCGCAAGGGTGCCATGCCACATTTCGGAGGAAGAGAAGGTCAAGCTACTCATCTCTAATGCTCCTCTGACCTTCCGTAACATTCTTGCCATGAATGATATAGCCAATATGCACCAATTGTATAGCCGGGTGTGGTTCATTCAAACACAGTTCAAAGACTCCCCCATTCACTCGCTCTTTGAGAACCAAAAGACTAAATACCACAAGAAACCTCAAGGGCCTGTCACCGAGGGGGTCCAGACCAATGAGCAAGTACAAGCCGTCACCTTCCCTTTCCAAGCCATACCATTCCGCTTTCCACAAAACCCCCCAACTCCTCAAAACCCCGCTCCACAAAATTTTCAACTCACTCCACAAAACCCTCCGCCTACCTTCGTCGCTCCAGAAAACACCTTTGCCGCTCCGCAACAACCTCCACAGCCTCCGCAATACCATAATGTCCCTACACCTAACGGCTATAACAACAACAACAAGCGCCCGGGACCCAAGAGGGCCCAGTACCCTCCTTTGCCCGAGTCCCTCACAGACATATTCTCGGCTCTTATGCCAGTTAGTGCAATCCAACTTCCTCCGGAACGGCCCGTCTAGAATTCGACCGTTGATCAAATGAAATACTGCATGTTCCATAGGCAGCCGGGACATACTATCGAAGGGTGTTTTCAATTCAGGGACTTGGTTTATGACCTCCACGAAGGACACAAGATTGATTGGGCCGAAATGCATAAGGCCATTGTTGAGATCAAAGAAAAGAGAAGGCAGCCGCCGAGGTAGCAAGTGCAGCAACAACAGGCACCTCCGCCGTAACAGCAGCCATTACAGCAACAACAACAGCCGGTTCAAGATTTGGGGATCCACCAGAACCCAATGCCGAACCATCCTCCCGCTCCACAGGCTCATCCGCCGGCACCGGCTCAGGTTAATGTGGTTCAACCCCCGACTCCCAGTGCCGGGTGGTCTTTTGATGATGACGGCTCCGCACCACAAGTCATGGCCCTCCACCACAACTACCACACTCCTTCCACTCCCACCATCCTTACGCCCACACACCAAACCCCTCCTCCGCCTGCTAGACCACTTATTTTATCATCCAATTCCACTCCACCACCCGTTTCTCAGCAATTGCTCACCCCCGCTACCATCACCATGCCTCCATCTAACCCACCGCTCATTACACCTCCGCTTACCCTCACATCCCCACTTCTGCTCGCACCCGCTATCACCATAACCACAACCAACCCATCATCACAACCTGTTACCTCCGCTCCCACTCCCATTATATCCACCACACCCTCCACTACACCATTCATTCATCCTGTCGGGCCTGTTAAGTCACTTATTTTGAGCCCATCCGATGCCGCGGCAGCCTATAACTTTGCCCTACGGAGCGGGCGTATGTTTCATCACAGTTATCCTTCTACTTCAAATCCCCAGTCTTCCCAACTGGCTGCAGATCAACAGGAAGAAGTTGAGCCATTGCCGAGTACCCAATATGATTTGCTACATCATTTGGATCGGGTGCCCGCCAAGATATCTGTGCTCGAGCTTATTAAAAGATCCACCCTTCACCAAGATGCACTCAGAAAATTTCTTCAAAAGGTGATGGTTAGTGAAGATGTGGCAGCTGATAGTCTACCTACAGCTTTGGCAACAGTCTCTAAGGGACCAGCATTTACATTCTCAGAAACTGAGCTAGCACCTCCAGAAGCTCGACAGATGCCACTTTGCATTTTGATTATTTTTAACAAAGTTAATTTTGATGCGGCGCTAGTTGATACAGGGGCATCCATCAATGTTTGCCCGCTCAGCACTTTCAGGGCCTGCAATCTGTCAGAAGAAGTTCTACGGCCGACCCCCATAACTATAGCTGCATACGATAACTCATGAAGGGCATGTCACGGGGTTGTTACTATTCAAGCTGAGCTTGGGCCTCTCACTATGCCCATTGAATTCTATGGGGGTCGGCTAGTCATTTTGCCTACGCTATGGCCCAGTAGATGACCCAAGCTTATCCACAGTCCACTCTGTTAAAGCTATTTCAGAAAAGATTTTGCCTACGCTATGGCCCAGTAGTCGGCTAGTCATTTCTGTGCTAGATCTGAATTTCCCCGGGGCTTATGCACCTCCCAAGCCTATCACTACATTCGTCAATATCAAAGTGAAGCCCCAGATCCATGATTCCAAGGGCTGGGATATCATATTGAAGCTAGGTTATCAACCGGGGAGAGGCCTCGGTGCGCAGTTACAAGGGCGGACCAAGCCAGTGCCCAAAGGAAGAAAAATGGGCAGGAGAGGTCTCGGGTACCGAGAGACGGCACTATCCATGATGGCTGACTTAGGGCCACTTACCTGGGATTACCGCCAACACTTTGTAAGAGGACCCCTCCAGCTAGGCACATTAAGCCCACAGTCAGTACAGTCAGAAAATAAAGATACAACTTGTACAATTGCCAGTCCCCCTCTACTGCCAAAGGGGCCAGTTGATGATAGGATTGACTACAGCCAGGCCTTCGAGAGGCTATTTTATGAAGAAGAAAGCTGCTAGAAGAATCAGGAAGTTTGACTTGTGCAATGGAAGCAGAATAAGCCAGCAGACCATCCAGGGAGAAGGGGAGCTCGCCTATTGTCTTTTCTTGGTCTCCCTCCCGCCTCATGTCTCTCTTCCAATAGCTGGAATCCATACCTCGCTCGCCTCCAATCATGATTGATCTGTACTTCACGGAACTGCCAACTGAGGTATTGATCATACCTTGTGCATGCGGGCAATGCCCGCCCATCGATCTCTCCACTTTATGGACCTCCTCCTCCAATCTTTCAGACATGTGGTTCTCCTCTTCTGATTTGTTCTTTGATGTCTTGTTCCAGTCTCTCTTTCCTCTCCAACTTCCCCCTCCACCATCTCCTCCATCCTGCTATGTGATCTCCACTGATCTCCAAAAAAAAATGTCAAATTTGAAACGGAGATTTCAATGGAAGATTACGCTATCTTGTCTCCATCATCCTCCCAGGGGCACGAGTCCCCTACTCCTTCCTTTCCACTAGATTTCCTTTCTCCTAGGTTAGACGTAGGGTCCATCGAGTCTAAGGAAGTAGGGTCGGTTAGATCTAGAGAAGTAGGGTCTTGTTCTAGGTCGTCCAATCCTTCCGAGCCTGAGCCGCACTCGCTTGTGCGTCATTCCAAATCCATTCCTGATAGGTTCTTTTAGGATCTAGCTCAGCGATGTCATGCTCTTCTGAAGTGCCTGGAATTTGTCGCTACAGCAATCGTGATAGAAGACGATGAGGAAATAGAAGGGGTGTGGCGGACTCGGTGTGTATGAAGTCCTGGATGAAAAGGACCCGATCGATGATGAGGACAGTAACGTAGATGACACTGCCGATCTGTATGCGAAAGGATTAAAGAGATTCGACGAGCCATCGTCGACAGTGGATGAACCTACGAAGGAAATAAACTTGGGAACTGAAAAAGACCCAAGGCCCATTATTATTGCCGCTAATCTCCCTCCGTAAGTGGAAGAAGATCTAATCAAGGTTTTGAGGGAGTATAGTGATTCTTTCGCCTGGTCTTATGAGGACATGACGGGTCTTGACCCCTCTTTAGTGGAACACCGACTCGTGCTTAAACTAGGGTTAACACCCGTAAAACAAAGGTCAATAAGATTTCACCCCCACATGGCCTTGAAGATTAAGGAAGTGGTCGACAAATTGTATAAGGCCAGATTCATTAGAGTTGTTCTATATCCCCAGTGGGTGGCGAACATTGTCCCTGTTATCAAGAAGGATGGAAAGGTGCGTATTTGCATTGCTTTCAATGATCTTAACAAAGCATGTCCCAAAGATGATTTCCCGCTGCCTCACATCGATGTCCTAGTTGATAACACTACCGGGTACGAGGCTTTATCATTCATGGATGGTTATTCGAGTTATAACCAGATCCGTCTCGCTCCGGAAGATCAAGAGAAAACCTCCTTCACCACGCCCTGGGGCACGTATTGCTACGTGGTTATGCCATTTGGTCTGAAGAACGCAGGTGTCACTTATCAGAGGGCAATGATGGCCATCTTCCACGACATGATGCATATCTACATGGAAGCTTATGTGGATGACATCTTGGTGAAGTCGAGAATAAAAGAAGAACGCCCCTCTATTCTGGCTAAGGTGCTGCAAAGAGCTAGGGAGTACAAACTTAAAATGAATCCGAAGAAGTGTATTTTCGGAGTCTCTTCAGGGAAGCTGTTGGGCTTTATAGTGAGCAAACGGGGGATCCAGATTGATGCTAATAAAGCAAAGGCCGTCATAGACATGCCTCCACCAAAGAATATTACAGAACTTCGAGGACTGATTGGTAGATTACAATTCATCAGAAGATTCATATCCCAACATTCTCAGAGGTGCCGCCCGTTTTATGAATTGCTAAAGACGGGAGTCAAGTTTGAATGGAATCAAGATTGTCAAAAGGCCTATGAGGACTTAAAGGTCTATTTATCCCATCCCCTAGTTTTGCAACCTCCTGTCCCTGGGAAATCCTGAATCCTATACATCTCGGTCATTGAGGACTCCCTAGGGGCGGTTTTAGCGCAAGTAGATGATGGTGGAAAAGAGCGGGCAGCTTATTACCTCTCCAGGTTGTTTAACCTGGCCGAGGCCAAATACACCACTATGGAGAAGACATGTGTCGCCTTAGTGTGGGTAGCTCAGAAGCTCAAACACTATTTTCTAGCCCACCCAGTTAGGTTAATCTCTAGAATGGACCCGATCTGTTATCTCTTAGAAAAGCATGTCCTCTCTAGTAGGTTAGCTCGCTGGCAGAGCTTTCTCTCTCAGTTCAATATCACGTTCGTCGTTCAGAAGGTAGTCAAAGGATATGCCTTCGCTGAGCATCTTGCCCATCTCTCTATTCCCTGCACAGATTCTATTGAGGATGATTTCCCTGACGAGCATCTCTCTGTCATTACTCATCATCCCTTTTGTTCTCTGCACTTCGATGGTGCACTCAATTCTCAGGGCCGAGGGATAGGCGCTTTTCTGCTCACTCCGGAAGGGGTGACGATCCCTTTTGCTTATCAACTCCGATTTCCTGCTACCAATAACATTACCGAGTATGAAGCTCCCCTCGTAGGATTGAAGCACGCCTATCTTTTATGTGCACATTACTTGAATATCATAGGAGACTCTCAGCTCGTCCTGCGGCAAGTTCTGACCACTTACCGCACCCGTGACCCTAAGCTCAAGCCATATCAAGATCTGGTCACGCTCCTCGCTAGGTAATTCCGCAAGTTGATCTACATCCAAACTCCCCGGTCTCAGAATATTCTAGTTGACGCCCTATCATCTCTTGCTTCCTCTCTATCTTTCCCTCTCAGTCGGAGCACTGAGACTATCGTCGTTCAGAGAATGGACGCACCCTCTCTTCAAGATCCTTGGTATGTCAACCTTAGGAAAACTGTAGAGGCGAGGGCTGAGAAGGAAGTATCTTTGATGGAACTAGAAGAGATTCTGGAGAAAGAAGAATTCCCCGGGTACCATGAAATCGAGTTATTTTGCAAAGATGGATCATTCCCAGAAGGGGCAAGCGCTGAGCAGCGTAAGTCAATAAGAAGAGCCGCCTCAAGGTATACTATCATCACAATTGAACTATATAGGCGCGCTACTAATGGGATGCTCATGAGATGTTTAGACAATGATGAAGCTTGAAAGGTGACCGAAGCAGCCCATTCTAGTGAGTGTGGAGGTCACGTTAATGGCCAAGCTCTAGCGAAGAAAATCCTTAGGCAGGGTTACTATTGGCCCACTCTAGAGGAAGATTGCTCCCTCTATGTCCAGAGGTGTCTTAAATGTCAACTCCACACTGATAAGATCTATGCTCCAGCTTCATCTCTTCATCCGCTATCTGCTCCTTGGCCATTTTCCATGTGGGCGTTCGACGTTGTTGGCCCGCTCGGCCAATTCTCAGACCAAGCAGAAATTCTTCATCCTTACCGCCACTGAGTACTTCACCAAGTGGGCCGAAGCCGAAGCATATGCAGAGATTAAAGCTACAACGGTATGCCGCTTCATCATGAAGAATATCATCTCGTGATTCGGAGTGCCAAGCAACATCGTCACCGACAACGGACCCCAGTTCGTTTCTCAAGAGCTCAAGGACCTATGTAAGAAGTTCAATATAGCACTGCATCATTCATCTCCATATTACCTTCAAGGCAACGGCCAGGCCGAAGCCACTAACAAAACCCTTCTCAAAATCATAAAGAAAACATGTGAATCTCATAAATTCTCTGATTGGCCAGAACGATTAGTGGAAGCTCTATGGGCTTACCGCACTGTCGTCCGTACTCCCACAGGGCAAACCCCCTATGCTCTCACTTACGGGATGGAAGCGGTGCTCCCATACGAGATCCTGATCCCTTCCCTAAGGTTACAGCTCGATAACAAACTTAATCTCGATGAACGTCGAGTGGCGTTGCTCGTCCAGTTGGAACTCTTAAACGTGAAAAGGATGAACGCAGCCGATCACGTATCCGTTTATCAAAAGAGAGTTTCGCGTTATTTTCAAAAGAAGGTAATTGAGTGCAAATTTCAAAGGGGCGATATGGTTTTGAAACGCAAATTCATTCGGTCTGCAAGTCCTAGGTCTAAATTACAACCTAACTGGGAAGGGCCGTTTGTTGTCAAAGAGGCTTATCCAGTGAATGCTTATCATTTAGTGAACGCTGAAGGTGAGGAGCTCGCTCACGCTTGGAATGGGTTAAATCTTAATCATTTCTTTCCTTAAAAAATAAGCCAGTGCCACCCCGGTAGCAAGGTGTTCTTTCCCTTTCTTTCTGAAAGAGGACCCCGAGCGCGGTAATCACAAACTACACCATGCCCCTGGTTGGGTCTCCCACTTTGTAGACACCGTTTCTCCTTGGCCATGCTTAGGGGAAAGTCAAAGTCCCTGTCTGTTTCTCTCTTCGGTTGAATCCAGGGGCAAGAGGTGAATAAGGAGGCGATGACCAATCTAGATACCCTGACGAGAGGAGGTCTCAAACCGGGGCAGTCCGTTATGACCTGACGCCACAAGAAAGAAAAAAAAAGCAAAGCAAAGCAAAGGAGCAATCTTCTTGACAAAAGAAAAAGTCTATCTCGAAAGTCCATCAGTTATAATTCCAAAGCTCCAAGGAAAATAAGAAAATCTAGGCATGGCAAGAGTGACAGTATAGTTTCCTCGCGGGACGCATGAGCCCGGTCGTATGCGTGCCGAGAGTGGACAAAGGTTCGATGACGGACACAAAGCCCCAGTGCAACAGACCGAGTCTCTAAAAGGATTGTTTGGAGAGGAACTCAAGCCCTGAAAACTTCTATATCTGGCCTAAGCTTACCCCCGCATTCTATTTCCTTTTCAGGACTAAGACAAATACACTGGGTATGGCCTTGGTAGAAGCACAGTCACGCAAGTTAGGCCCTGGCCGGGGGTTGTCACCTCTATTACACGCCAACCTCGGGCACTCTCGATGGAATAGGGAGGACCCGCGTTTCTAAGGGAGGGCACTGGTTTTCAAAATCCAAAAAAATCATATATTTCAAAATCCAAAAAATCAAATATTTCAAAATCCAAGAAAAAATCATATATTTCAAAAATCTAAAAACAACAGATAAAATCTCACAAAAATTCAAATATTTACAAAATCTAAAAAAATACCATCATGTGCATCGCATGCATTGCATTGTTTTCATTACATTTTCTGCCTATTTAATAAGGCTCCACCCCTTGACCAAATATCAAGAACGGCCAAATTCTAACTTGCTGAAGGCAAGGGGTTGAGTCTAAGAATAGATATAACTTGTTTTTTATCTAAGTGTGTGTAGAACGCAGGTTCAAAGCCCAAAGATTCAAAGCCCACGAGTTAATAATTTCTAGCACTGTGACGCGCCTATAATGGACCGTCACACCATTCATAACTGACCAATACTGGCCCGTCACCTTGTTCTGGCCCTATTTTCTGTTCTCAGAAATATTGTTCGGTAACGCGTCTATCTTAGTCTGTTAAACTCTTCTAACGGTCCACTGTTAGACCGTTATGGTCTCCTGAACGTAGTTTTTCTGGCTCCTTTGTCTAACGGATGATCTTCAGTCTGTTACGTGTTGGTGACGGCCCTCCTCAGGTTCGTTACGTTACACAGAAACTCTATTTTGCAGAACAAGTTCAGCTTAATGGTGCAATCAATTCTTTATCTTTCAAAAAATAGAACTTTCATTTCATTTCAACTAAACTCATTGTACACCAAGTGGTTGATAAAACTCATTCTCTTCATTACATTAAGAATAAAATTCAAAGTACATTCATTTTCCTATCCGCATGAGGCCAGATCTTGCACAACTCTTTCACGTAAGCACGATGCGCCTCGTCTTATTCTTCCACTTCCTCGTGCCACAGGCGCGTTTTGCTGATCTTCCACATGGTCAGCGCATTCCAGATCGCTCTCTCATCCTCCTCGATCCCCACCTTTCTAGCTAGAAGGGGAGGGTAGTGTGCAAGTGCAGGAACTTCGGTTCAGGGTAGCCCAACTTGAAGGTAGCAACGGCGAGGGTTGTAGATCGCCATAGTAGTGTCCCCCACTAGATGTAGATCTAGGCCTGACCGCCGTGGTATTCTAAGTATGGTTCTCCAAAGAACGCTTGGCCGCATTTTGAACCATTCCATTGGCATTGTGTTGAGGAAGAGGCGACATTCATCTCCTATTTTCTTATCTCCTGTCCGGCACTCCACCTGTGAAGAAAACCCAAAGGCACCTTTGATGAAGGATAAAGAGTGGCTCCCGAAGATTCGGCTAGTTGTGGTCAAGCTCTCCTTGAGTTGAAATTTAATTCTCACTCCCATCTAGCACTTTAAGTAGCATCATGGAATCGAAGAGAGGTCCTCCAAGGCAAGCTGAGCTAAGCGCTTCATAAAGGTATGAGAGGACCGCTTGCAAAATGGACATTCCCTGCCACAACCCACTTATAATTCTCAGATTTTGGATATCAAGAAGGTGGTCAATGGTAGGAAAAAGAAAGACCCCGCACAAGCACATCGACACGGCTTTAGTAATGGCTTCGAATCTACCACTCTTGTTCTTGCAAAAGGCAGTTATCCATTGGGCCATTGGTATCAAGTGAATATGCCTTGGGCTAATCATGGTCCTAACATCTTTTGGGTTATGTATGAGGTCACATAAGATCAGTGAAGGATCTATGGGCTCAACTGTGTGGCATACTAAGTCTTCATCCCCTACTTTGGTTTTAGCAAGGGATAGGTAAGTCTCTACTTCCTCCAAAAGGATTGTGGTTTCAAAGGAAGTGAAGAGGAATGTATGAGTTTGGGGATGCCATAATTCTATAAGGGCTGAGATGCTTGCCCAATCCAAGGACAGCTTGTGGAAGTTCTTTCCTAGGACAACTAAGGGTTGGAGGTGCCATGCCCTTAAGATGGAGATAACCTCTAATGGAAGTTCCTTAATCATGGGAGCCACCCACTTCAGGTTGGAATAACACCTCGGGCCAGGAAGAGGCTAAAAGAAAGAAGAAGAAGATAGAAAAGGAAAGGAAGATCATGAGAAAGTGCAGAAAAATTGAATCTTTTGACTGAACTTGCAAAACTTACCTCTCTTAATGGATTTGAACTGAGGTGTTTGGGGATGGACGTTAGCCTTTGTAGCTCCCCATGCTCTTTTCTAGCAGCTTTGGGCCCGGTGTAGACCCTTTCCTCCATGGTAAAGGCTCCAAAACTTCTATTCATGGTGTTCTTGGCAAATCGATGAGCTTTCTGAACTTATAGCAGAGAAATAAGGTGAGTTGCGAATTTAGGGCTTGATCTTACTTATAGAGCCTTAATTTTAGTGTTAGTATGTGGGGACTAAGGTTAGGAAATCTTATCCTAGCTCCAGGAGAGTTCTAGCACAGATTAGGCCGCTTTTCATCCGACTTTGCATGCTCTTGAGAGAGTCCCGTTCGGATTATGCAACCGTCTGGTGTAACGGTCTATCGTGGGCCCGTTACAGTTTCCTGACACGCCATGGTTGGTCCGTCACATTCTGCTCATCCACCGCCTTCACTCTGTTGACTTTAACGGCCCTAACCTGGTCCGTTACGTATTATTGGCGGTCTACAGTGGTCCGTTACATAGTCTGCTACAGGTTGTAGATCCATTTGTTCCCTCTCTCGTTGGCAAAACCTGCCAGTTTCATTTACAAACATTCGTTCCACCCACTCCACACATTCACCCATCTATTTCCACACACCCATTCCATTCACACACATCACATCCACACATTCACGCACATAAATTAAAAATAAAAACAAGATTTTCATTCCATTTGCATTTCCACTAACTGTCATATACATGTGTGTGTTCAAAAGGGAAATAAAAGAAAAAATAAATAAAAGGAGAACACATCACTCGTCCGGTTTGTTTCCTGGGTTGTCACTATCTTCGGTGCCCTCCGGCCGCTTGGCAGGCGGCTCCATCCCACTCTCCTCCTCCTCTCATGGTCATCTCCGATTTGCCTCCTCATTCCTCCGCCGATCGGAAGAACTAGCCAGGTAGTTTCCTACCGAGCCACTCGATGCTCCACTCCACGTACCTCCCGCTGTAGCACTCCGGGATGTGCTCTGCTCAGGTCCACGGCCTATCATCCGGACTCTCCGTTCTACGGCCCGGAGCTTGATCTTCAAATCATGAACCTGGAGTCGTGCCTCCCTAGCCTCGGTCTGATATCTCTCAAGGTCTGTTGTCTGGGTAGATGCCCGCTCTAATTCTCGGCGCAGTCGGGCCACTTCTGCCTGAAGGCGCCTTGCCTCCGCTTCGGAAGGCTCTAGCTCTACTCGGGTCTGCTCAGTCTCTGCTCGGGATCGCTCCTGTTGTGTCCCTATGATTTTGATGATGTCTCACACTATAAGTCATTTCTTTATCTCAAGATAATCTCATGCTTCATCATGTAAGTGAATGGATTAAACAGAAAGGGAATGTCCTGTTCAATTGAACTATTTGACCAAATGAATTTTAGTGTTGCCTGAGTCTTAATGTCTTGATGGTTTCAACACTATGAATTTCTTGTGAACAAAAATGTTTCTCTGTGTTAACGTAAATCCTCGAGCCACTTCAGGTAATTTTGGGAATTGTTTTTGTGTCACTTAAGCCACACTTCGTGTTGCTTTCCCTCACCAACACGAAATGATTTCGTGTCGTCTGAACTTACAACACTTCGTGTTGATTTCCATGCTTGACAGGAAAACTTGTGTGAGGTATACTTCGTGTTGTTCTATACTTGTCGTTCTTGTCTTCAAGTCGTTCTTCTTGCGTCTTTGAGTCTTCTTAAGTTTCACTTCGTGTTTTTTTTCTGACCCAGTGTACTTTTTGCTTTGAGACCACACCTCGTGTTGGTTTCAGCTCTTCGTCTTCGTGTTGGTTTCTGTTCTCGTCTTCGTGTCGTTCTCAGTCCGTGTCGTTTCTATTTTCATGACTTCGTGTTGTTTTCCGTGTGTTTCGTCTTCGTGTTGTTTTACTCTTTAGACTTCGTGTCCTTCTCGCCTTGACCACACTCCGTGTCAATTCCATATCATGTCTTCGTGCCGTGTTTCTGAAGCAGCTCTAATAGTTCTGATGAACTTCGAGTCGTTTCCCTGTAGACCTCGTGTCGTTCCTGTTTAGTAACCACACTTCGTGTCGGTTACTGATTCTGTGTCTTCGTGTCATTTTTTGTTCCACTACGTGCAGAACATTGCAGCACCTCGTGTTGCTTTCTGTGCCACCTCATGTCGTTTCTGTGTGAACCTCGTGTCGCTTCTCTCTGTCCTCTAGTTGCATCTCGTGTCATCTTTTATGCCTTGCTTGTTGTTGCAACCACTTCGTGTCGTTCTTCTTTTTGCCTCGTGTTGTTTTCAACTCATGTCGGTTACTATTTTTTCTCCATGTTGTTCTCATGCCGTTCTCATTACTGGTTATTATATCATAATGTTTTTACTTCGTGCTGTAGACATCGTATGTACTTCGTGTCGTTCTCGTTTCACTTCGTGTCGTTCTCCTCGTTGTGTCTGTTCTGTTACAGTGTACCTCGTGTCGTTCTTTTCCTATCTCATGTACTGGTCACGTCGTGCTGTTATCATATACCTCATGCAGCTTTAGTTTTAGTGGCCATACTGCGTGTTAATGGTTTTTATCTTCTTACAGGTACGAGGAAGATTATTCCCTAATAAAGGGGGTGCACGTGATCCAAGACAAAAGGAACCAATCCAATAAGGTCACGTGGCAGGAAGGTTCTGGATCGAGCGTGGGAGGCACACGCGTTTTGTGCCCTATCCACCTGCTGCCGCTATAAATAGAAACCTTCGTCCACCGATGAAGGTGATCAGAGCCAAGAAAGAAAAGGCAGTATTGCAGAGAGCTCGATCCACCAGTAAAGAGAAAGAAAAAGAGAGAAAGAAAAAGAGAGATAGCAGTGAAGAGAGAAAGAGAGTTTGCTGTATTGGGTTTCTGAAATTGTTTCCCAGGAAGCTACATTTGTATTAACTCTCAGTATCGAATGTTTTCTCGATCAGTCTTTAGTTCCTTTTCTGATTTTCTTTATGTGTTCTTCGTCTATTTCTGATCTGTTCCCCTCCGGTGTGTGGAGGAAGGGAGTCTATCTCTTGTTTCCCTCTGGGTTGCAGAGGAAGAGAGATCGCTGATCTCTGGTGTTGCTAGTGACGGGTTGTCATTAGCAGGTTCCCTCCGGTGTGTGGAGGAAGGGAGAGGCACTCTCCGGTTCTGTTCATGCTGGGTGCTAGAACAGGTTACAAGCTCTGTGGGTAGCAAAGCTTGGTTGAGGGATTTGTCTCCCTTGGGTTTTCAAGCTGTTTGGTAGCAAGTTGTTCGCAGACTGAGTCTGCTGTGCTCTAGCAGTGGCTAGTGGAATCCTCACTCTAGTTGGAGTGAGGGGTGGATGTAGATTGCGGACTACAGTCGAACCACCTAAAAACTGGTTGTCTTCTCTGTGGTTTGCGATCTTTATCAGCGCTCTCTATCTGCTTGTCTCTTCGACTAGTTGTGTGTTCAGCTCTTATCATCATTTTCTTATTCGATCTTGATTAGTACCTGCATTTGCAATTCTTTGTGTGCTAGTTTAGAAGGGGCATAAGCGGTAGATTTATTTTTCTAGCCTAAGCTTTGCAAACGGGGAGTGATCTATTCATCCCCCCCCCTTCTATATCACTCTCGCTGCACTAACAATTGGTATCAGAGCAGGTTTACGCCATGTGGATGAACGGTCAAGGAAATGGTGGTGGTCCTAGAACCTTCATGGCCGAAGGTCAATCCATTTGTCGCCCTCCTTATTTCGATGGTAGTAACTATCTGTTTTGGAAGAGCAGGATGGAAGTGTTCATCAGAGCTCAGAGTCATAAATTGTTCAGAGCTCAGAGTCATAAATTGTGGAGAGTAATCACGGTGGGGCCATATGATCTGCCACCAAACGAGGATGCTTGGACAGATGATCATGTGAAGCTCTCGTCACTCAACTGGACGGCGCTGAACATAATCCAATGTGATGTTCATCCAGAGGAATACGCTCGTATATCTGCATACAGAACTGCCAAGCGAATGTGGGATGAGCTGCAATTAATTTATGAAGGTACAGCTCAAGTGAAAGCCTCGAAGGTAAATCTCTACACCTCCAAGTATGAAATGTTTAAGATGAATGCAGATGAGAATATAACCGAAATGTATGCCAGGTTATCCTTGATCACTAACACTCTTAAAGGGCTAGGGAAGGATCTTGCTGAGGCAGATATAGTCAGGAAAATCCTTAGATCTTTATCCCCGGCATGGCACACTAAGGCCATTGTGATTGAGGAGTCAAAAGATTTGACTGTCTTAACTGTGAATGAACTCATAGGATCCCTGATGACCTATGAGATGAACTTCCAAGGAGGTGGAGAAGGTAGTGAGAGGAAGGGTAAAAATGTAGCTCTAAGAGCTTCCCGCAACAAGGGTAGTAAGAGTGGGAGCAGCAGCAGTAGCCCCGAGTCTGAGTCCGAGCTTGAAGGTCTTTCAGATCTCGACCAGGGGGAGCAGGCTATGCTCACTCGTCAGTTCAGAAAGTTTCTGAGGACAAAGGGGAAGACCTTCAGGAAGAAGAACCCACACTCTTTTAACAAGAAAGCTGAGTTTACCAATTACAGGGATAGAAATCCTAAGAAACTGACTTGTTTTAACTGTAACAAACAGGGACACATGAAAGGCGAATGCCCAGAACTCCAGAAGAAAGGTCCCTATCTTCAGAAGAAGTTCACAAAGGTGCAGAAGAAGAAAAAGCCACAGGCGATCGTCTGCACATGGAGCGAGGAAGAAGAAAATACCGAAGACACTTCCTCGGAGGAATATGAAGAAGGAATTTGTCTTATGGCAAACAGTGAAGAGGAGGTAATAAACGTTTTTGAAAATTTCTCAATTGATGACTGGGAGGATGCTTATGGTGACTTGCAAGATAAATTTAATTCACTTAGCAAAGAGCACAGAGTTCTGAAAAGAAAATTTAACACAAATGTTGAAGAACAAACTCTGGTCTGTGAGGAAAATGCAAAGCTAAAAGAACAACTAGAAGAAATGTCCTCACAAAGGAAAGAGAATGATAAGCTTAGGGGAGAAATCCAAGAAAGTAAAAAACAGCTCAATGAATTCAAAACTAAAATTGAAGAAAGCATGAGTGAAATCAGAATAAACTCAGAGAAATATGAAGCTGTGAAGAAAGTAAATGCTGAACTCCTAAAGAATTCAGAGCTTCTTCAAAAGGAGCTGGAAGACAAACAGAAAATCTTAGAGAAGTTTGTCCAAGGAAAGACTAGCCTAGATGCTATACTAGGAACTAGGGTCAATTTCAATAAGGAAGGTCTAGGCTATGACCCAACCAACAAGAGACCCTTGCAATTCAAGACCATCACCTTCTGTCCAGAGAAGGGAAAAGAAAAGCTGGACACACCATCCAGCTCAAACAGCTCTAAGAAAACTCAAAGTCCTAAAGAGAACACAACAACCAGTACTGGACAACCATTCAAGATTGGAATGAACTTTATGAAGAATAACATTAAGTCCATTCACCAGAACACAAATGGTAGCTGGACCAAGAAAACAAATCAGAATAAAAGCTGGATTTATAACAATCAGATGGGTCCAAACAAGACCTACTGGAGGAACAACTTTCATGGTCAAAGATATACCAATCAACAAGCCTACAGGAAATTTCCTAGGAATAGGAAGACCGATGAAAGGAATAGAACTCATTTCTCCAGTTTAGCTGGATTGAACTTTAATAAACCTGAAAGGAGGGTGCCAGAGAAAACCATGCTGAAACAAATCTGGGTACCCAAACACTTGATCAGAGATTTAAACAATGTACTTGGACCCAACTCATCTTGGGTTCCAAATCACTCTGCTTGATATACTTGTGTAGGTCGGCCTGGCAGCTGAAGACAACAAGTGGTACCTCGACAGTGGCTGCTCCAGGCATATGACAGGAGACCGATCCAAGTTCAGTAAGATAGAGATGAAGCCAGGAGGTCTGGTCAAGTTTGGAGGAAAGAACAAAGGTAAAATAATTGGAGTTGGCACAGTAGGTAAGTCTTCCACAAACTCCATTAAAAAAGTCTTACTTGTGGAAGGGCTACAACATAATCTGATCAGCATCAGTCAGTTATGTGACAAGGGTCACAAGGTTGTTTTTGATGATACTTCATGCAAAATATTTGAAATAAATTCTGATGAGGTTAAATTTGTAGCCAACCGGATTAATAATGTCTACATTGTAGACTTAAATGAGAAATCTGACTCTACTATTTGTTTGTCTGCTAACTCTGAAATTGATGCTTTTGAATGGCATAGACGTCTAGGTCATGCTAGCTTTTCTACTTTAAATAAACTGGTCAAACTTGATTTAGTTAAAGGCATGCCTAAAATTAAATTTAATTCCATTTCAAAATCATGTGATGCCTGTGCTCTAGGCAAACAGACCAGAAACTCTTTCAAATTAAGATCTGAGCCATTGTCTTCTACACCAATGGAACTTCTTCATATGGATCTCTTCGGTCCAACCAGAACTCAGAGTCTTAATGGTAACAGGTTTGGCTATGTCATCATAGATGACTTCTCCAGATATTCATGGATATTTTTCTTAGCAAATAAGAGTGATGCATTTCAAAAGTTTAATCTATTTTTCAATAAGGTCAAACAAGAAGGAAAGTTCAAGGTTAGTTCTATTCAATCTGATCATGGAGGTGAGTTTGAAAATTCCATGTTTACTGAACTTTGTGACAAAGAAGGACTAACTCACAGGTTTTCCTCTCCCAGGACACCTGAACAGAATGGGATCGTGGAGAGAAGAAATAGAACAGTGGTGGAGATGGCCCAAACCATGTTGATTGAAAGTAAGTTACCTAGAAGGTTTTAGGGAGAAGCGGCCAATACTGCAACCTACATAATCAACAGGGCCATGGTAAGACCCATACACAAGAAAACAACCTATGAGCTTCTAAAAGATAAGAAACCAAACTTGTTTCATTTCAGAATTTTTGGAGCAAAATGTTTTATTCATAACAATGATAAGAAAGATTTAGACAAGTTTGAAGCCAAGAGTTCACCTGGAATATTCTTGGGTTACTCAGAAGTGTCAAGGGCACATAGGGTATTTAATGTATCCGATCAGAAAGTGGAAGAATCTCCACACATTCTTTTTAGTGAAAAGAAAGATGTTTCTAATATTGAAAATCTTGACAGGGACTCCAATCATGGTGGATATTTTCTGGAAAACCAACAAGAAGAAGAGAAGACTCAGCAGAATGGAGAAACAAATTCCCAAAATCAGGAAGGTCAAAGAGAAACAGGTGAGTCTTCAACAAATATTAGATTCCTTAAAGACCATCCGTTAGATAATGTCATAGGCAATCCTGAAGAACCTCTAAGGACTAGATCTCATTTTAGAAATGTGAATAATGACGACCTAATTGCTTTAGTCTCACAAATTGAACCCAAAATAGTAGAAGAGGCCTTAGCTGATCAAGGTTGGGTAAATGCTATGAGTGAGGAATTAGGTCAATTTGAAAGGAATAATGTCTGGGAGCTTGTCCCAAGACCAGATGGTATTAATGTCATAGGAACCAAGTGGGTGTTCAAAAATAAGATAAATGAAGATGGAATCATCTCGAGGAACAAGGCCAGACTAGTAGCCAAAGGCTACTGTCAGGAATTCGGTGTAGACTTTGATGAATCTTATGCACCAGTTGCTAGGATGGAAGCCATAACATTGTTGCTTGCCTTTGCATGCTCAAAGAACATTAAACTCCAACAAATGGATGTTAAAAGTACCTTTTTAAATGGAGTTATTATGTTGAACAACCTCCTGGATTTCAATTTTCTCCTCAACCTAACCAAGTTTTCAGGTTAAACAAAGCCTTGTATGGTCTAAAGTAGGCTCCAAGAGCTTGGTATGAAAGATTATCTGAATTTCTGATCAGCAAGGGCTACAAAAGAGGTAAAGTTGATCAGACTTTATTCACCAAGGGCATGAGTAAAGATCTCATCATAGTTCAGGTATATGTAGATGACATTGTATTTGGATCAACTAGCCATGAACTATGTGATGAATTTTCTACCATGATGTCTGCTGAATTTGAGATGAGCTTGGTTGGTGAACTAAAATATTTTCTTGGATTGCAGGTACAGCAGCTAGAAGATGGGTGCTTCATCAACCAAACCAAATACACAATGGAATTGTTCAAAAGATTTGGCATGGAAAACTTAAAGCACATTACTACACCCATGGGCACCAATACATCATTGGATGCAGATGAGACAGGTAAAGAAGTAAATGCCAAACTTTATAGAGGTATGATTGGATCACTTCTCTACTTAACAGCCTCTAGACCTGATATACAATTCAGTGTAGGAATGTGTGCAAGATATCAGTCTAGACCCACTGAACTACACTTAGCTGCAGTTAAAAGAATCTTCAGATATTTGTCAGCTAGTCACTCCCTTGGTTTATGGTTTCCTGCTTCTCGCACATTGAATCTAGTAGCATACACAGATGCTGACTATGCAGACTGTAAACTAGACAGGAAAAGCACAAGTGGCCATTGTGAATTCTTGGGTGGGTGTTTAGTGTCTTGGGGCTCCAAGAAACAACATTATGTGGCCCTCTCCACTGCAGAAGCTGAATATGTGGCTGCAGGGAGTTGTGGAACACAAGTAATATGGATTAAACACCAACTTCAGGACTACCAAGTAGACATGGGGTGCACACCTATTTACTGTGATAATACTAGTGCCATTAATCTTGCTAAAAATCCTGTTTTGCATTCTCGAACAAAACATATAGAGATAAGACATCATTTTATAAGAGATGAGGTGTCTAAGAATAATTTTGAACTAATTCATGTAGGAACAGATAATCAGATTGCTGATATTTTCACAAAACCTCTGGATAATGAAAAGTTCACTACATTAAGAAGAGAGTTAGGCTTATACAAAGTGTCTTAATTATGAAGCCTGTTCCTGTTGTGAGGGGGAGGTTTGTCTATCTGTTGGTTAGCCTTCTTGCTTGCTGGTTTAAGGGGGAGTTCAGAATGCTCACTGGTTAGCTTTCAGGAATGCTCTAATTTGAGGGAAGCCTTGAGATTTTGCTGAAATATTTTATTGAGGTATGCTATGTCTTAGGGGGAGCTAAGTTGTAATGTGAGAAGAGAAGTTCTTTGACAAATTCAAAAGGAGTGTCCAGATGTGTATCTCTGCTGGCTTTTCATGACTAATCTAGTGTAGTTCTCTCAGATAGTAGAGTGTCACTTAACTCTTAAGTCAATAAGTCAGTGTCTCTAAAATCCAATTAGAATCTTTTCTTTGGCACTCACAAAGAGACCTGGACTAATTGCATAAAGTATATCTTCCTACATTGTCATTGATTATGGTTCAGGCCAAAAACTCGTATGTCTTGATATCTGACCCAATCAACTTGAAATCTAGACTTCAAGACTCAATACAAGAAAAGTCCTTCTCTTTTGGTATTGTCTTCAATCGTTCTATCTCTTTAACTCAAGGGCTTAACTGAACAAATATGTTCTATTTTTGATCACTGAGAAACTGGGAGCTTCATCAATGAAATGAATATTTCTCCCAAGTCATGAGGTGTCAGATACTTAAAATAAATGAAAAGTCATGACAGAGCAATGGTGGCTTACTGGTGAGTAACTGGGGACTCTGGCCTCTAATCAAGGTGTCTCCTCATGTCAAAAGCCACAGTTACTAACTCTGTTCCTTTAAAAAAAAGGGGGGAAGTAATGAGGAACTCACTCTGAGTAACTGGGGATTCAGGCCTCTGATCAAGGTGTCTCCCTAATGTCAAACGAAGTGATCTACCAACTTACTCATTGATCTTCTTGGAAATCATCTCCAACTAACATTCCTTGTTGTTATGCAACTAATGGATTGCTTGTCCTCAATACCTTGAGAACACCTCTCTGATTTAGACTCTTGCTGTCTTGTGGAATAGTTGAATGATCAGCTCCATTTGGCCATACTTGTCAGCTCCTGCTCTACATCATACACTATGTATGCTGATATACTCTTCATAATTCTATTTCTCCATTGTGTACTGAAGCTTAAAGAATCTTCTCTTGATGTTAGAACCTCACTTATTTTCTTAAGACCTATTCGTGACTTTCTGCACTAAGATCGTTACTGCACTTCTTCTTCATGTCTCCAGCATTGTTATGTCTTCTGCATTTCTTTTTGCTGATGTCAAAGGGGGAGAGAGGTTCTGCTATATCAATGATTTAATCAGTTGGTTGTGGCTAGTCGCCTAGGGGAAGTTCCTGATTATGAGTTGTGGGGGAAATGAGAGTGAGTTGTAGGGTTTGTCTAATTCATTTGCATGAGCATTCTAATTCATTTGCATGAGCATGCCTTGAAGTTAATCTGTTGTTGCAGCTGGTATTGATTTCATGTTAAATCTTGATAAACCTTGATATTGCCTGATTCATAGTGTTGCCATCATCAAAAAGGGGGAGATTGTTGTGTCCCTATGATTTTGATGATGTCTCACACTATAAGTCATTTCTTTATCTCAAGATAATCTCATGCTTCATCATGTAAGTGAATGGATTAAACAGAAAGGGAATGTCCTGTTCAATTGAACTATTTGACCAAATGAATTTTAGTGTTGCCTGAGTCTTAATGTCTTGATGGTTTCAACACTATGAATTTCTTGTGAACAAAAATGTTTCTCTGTGTTAACGTAAATCCTCGAGCCACTTCAGGTAATTTTGGGAATTGTTTTCGTGTCACTTAAGCCACACTTCGTGTTGCTTTCCCTCACCAACACGAAATGATTTCGTGTCGTCTGAACTTACAACACTTCGTGTTGATTTCCATGCTTGACAGGAAAACTTGTGTGAGGTATACTTCGTGTTGTTCTATACTTGTCGTTCTTATCTTCAAGTCATTTTTCTTGCGTCTTTGAGTCTTCTTAAGTTTCACTTCGTGTTATTTTTCTGACCCAGTGTACTTTTTGCTTTGAGACCACACCTCGTGTTGGTTTCAGCTCTTCATCTTCATGTTGGTTTCTGTTCTCGTCTTCGTGTCGTTACCAGTCCGTGTCGTTTCTATTTTCATGACTTCGTGTTGTTTTCCGTGTGTTTCATCTTTGTGTTGTTTTACTCTTTAGACTTCATGTCCTTCTCGCCTTGACCACACTCCGTGTCAATTCCGTATCATGTCTTCGTGTCGTGTTTCTGAAGCAGCTCTAATAGTTCTGATGAACTTCGAGTCGTTTCCCTGTAGACCTCGTGTCGTTCCTGTTTAGTAACCACACTTCGTGTCGGTTACTGATTCTGTGTCTTCGTGTCATTTTTTGTTCCACTGCGTGCAGAACATTGCAGCACCTCGTGTTGCTTTCTGTGCCACCTCGTGTCGTTTCTGTGTGAACCTCGTGTCGCTTCTCTCTGTCCTCTAGTTGCATCTCGTGTCATCTTTTATGCCTTGCTTGTTGTTGCAACCACTTCGTGTCGTTCTTCTTTTTGCCTCGTGTTGTTTTCAACTCGTGTCGGTTACTATTTTTTCTCCATGTTGTTCTCGTGCCGTTCTCATTACTGGTTATTATATCATAATGTTTTTACTTCGTGCTGTAGACATCGTATGTACTTCGTGTCGTTCTCGTTTCACTTCGTGTCGTTCTCCTCGTTGTGTCTGTTCTGTTACAGTGTACCTCGTGTCGTTCTTTTCCTATCTCGTGTACTGGTCACGTCGTGCTGTTATCATATACCTCATGCAGCTTTAGTTTTAGTGGCCATACTGCGTGTTAATGGTTTTTATCTTCTTACAGGTACGAGGAAGATTATTCCCTAATAAAGGGGGTGCACGTGATCCAAGACAAAAGGAACCAATCCAATAAGGTCACGTGGCAGGAAGGTTCTGGATCGAGCGTGGGAGGCACACGCGTTTTGTGCCCTATCCACCTGCTGCCGCTATAAATAGAAACCTTCGTCCACCGATGAAGGTGATCAGAGCCAAGAAAGAAAAGACAGTATTGCAGAGAGCTCGATCCACCGGTAAAGAGAAAGAAAAAGAGAGAAAGAAAAAGAGAGATAGCAGTGAAGAGAGAAAGAGAGTTTGCTGTATCGGGTTTCTGAAATTGCTTCCCAGGAAGCTACATTTGTATTAACTCTCAGTATCGAATGTTTTCTCGATCAGTCTTTAGTTCCTTTTCTGATTTTCTTTATGTGTTCTTCGTCTATTTCTGATCTGTTCCCCTCCGGTGTGTGGAGGAAGGGAGTCTATCTCCGGTTTCCCTCTGGGTTACAGAGGAAGAGAGATCGCTGATCTCTGGTGTTGCTAGTGACGGGTTGTCATTAGCAGGTTCCCTCCGGTGTGTGGAGGAAGGGAGAGGCACTCTCCGGTTCTGTTCATGCTGGGTGCTAGAATAGGTTACAAGCTCTGTGGGTAGCAAAGCTTGGTTGAGCGATTTGTCTCCCTTGGGTTTTCAAGCTGTTTGGCAGCAAGTTGTTCGCAGACTAAGTCTGCTGTGCTCTAGCAGTGGCTAGTGGAATCCTCACTCTAGTTGGAGTGAGGGGTGGATGTAGATTGCGGACTGCAGTCGAACCACCTAAAAACCGGTTGTCTTCTCTGTGGTTTGCGATCTTTATCAGCGCTCTCTATCTGCTTGTCTCTTCGACTAGTTGTGTGTTTAGCTCTTATCATCATTTTCTTATTCGATCTTGATTGGTACCTGCATTTGCAATTCTTTGTGTGCTAGTTTAGAAGGGGCATAAGCGGTAGATTTATTTTTCTCGCCTAAGCTTTGCAAACTGGGAGTGATCTATTCATCCCCCCCCCTTCTATATCACTCTCGCTGCGCTAACAACTCCGCCTCGGCCAATGCCATGGTCAGCTCTCTCGCCTGCATTTTTGCATTGCATCATGGTCAGCATTTGCATACATCATAAAGCATTTAAGTTTGATGGTTTAGTTTCTTACCCGCTCTGCAAGGGTACCCTCGGCCTCCTCGGCTCGAGCTACGGCCCGGGTAAACTCTGCATCTCGCTCAGCCCATCCCCCGGCAAGCTGTGAAGAGGAGGACGATGCATCTGGTTTGGTCCTCTGGGCTCCCTCGGCCCGCTGCATTTAAAAGTCAAAGTCAGTCAATTATCATGAACATCTCATTTAAGTCCAAGGTTAGAAAGTTCACCAAGAGCTCCAGTGTAGCCCGGTACTCATCCCGTTGCTGGACAGTGGCAAGGAGTAGTCCCTCAAGCTCAGCGATGCGTCCCCGTGGGTCTAGCTGCATTTAGAAGTTCAAAGTGTCAATGCATATAGAAATCAATTATTCATTTGCATATAGCAAAGTCTGAGTTTAGAATTTATACCGGTCATCGGGTACAGCAAAAAACCTGGTCGGCGTACCACTGGGCGTAGGCCTTCAAGTACGCCTCATCGCTATCAGCCTGCTCGGTCACTACCCTGCCCTTTCGCTTCCAGTCCTCAATATTCTTTTTCGCCCGGCCGCTCCAATTTACATCGCCGCTGATCCCTTTGGAAGATTTTCCCGGTCGCTCGTCATTTCGGCGAGGGAATGTCACCTCCGGCTGATGCACTCCTCGTGTCCTCATGATCAAGCAGTAGTGGAGAGGCTCGGTCACATTGATGCAATGAAGCCAAATGTCCCATCCTCCGTAGGCTAAGGAAGCCGCCACCCACGGTTGCCCCTCATGTCGCTCATTCCGGTATGGTGTCCAGCGAACCTGAAAGGCCAGTTAAGTTCATGTCAGCATTTTAGAAGCATTTAGAAACATATAGAAAAGGTTGAAATTTGAGAATTTTACCGATGCATGCGGGTATGAGTCAATGTCATCCTGGATCGCCCGGGTCAACCTCTTGATCGACCCCGTGTCTCGAGCTACCGACCACCACCTCGTGATGGGAATCTGCCCCGGATGTAGCTCGGCCCCTCGCGCGATCTCGGGTAGGTAGAGGAAGACCCAGATCTGCATTTTTCAATAAGCGTTAGCATATAGGCATAATCAAAAGCATTTAGAAGGCATTTAGAAGCATTTAGGGCATTTACCTGAAGAAAAGGCGAGAAGCTGCCTAGCATGGTCTCCCGGTCTGTCGTGCTGAGGGAGTTGAATAGGAAAGCCAAGACAGCCGCTCCCCACACATATCAACCCACTCTATCCAGATCCGCTAGCAATGGAAGAAGCATGTAGCAGATGACGTCAGCGCGGGTCGGGAATAAGAGCTTCCCGAACAGCAGCATCAGGAAGCGTCTCAGCACTTTATCTCTATCCGGTCCTACCTCTGCCGCCACAACGGGCACACCTGCTCAACCACTCTGTTGATGTGCTGCTCCGGTAGTTCTCTAACTGCTATCGTCGCTCCCCGGAGTCCCAAACTTTCCTGCAGCACTGATCGTGATAACTGGGACGACGGATTCCTTTCCCTCATCAGATCCAGCCCTAGCAACTCCTGGGCTAGCTCTCTATAGTCACCATATGTCCATCCCGTCACCGCCTTCCCGTGTACTCGCAAGCCACTGATCCGCGCCATGTCTTCTAATGTTGGGATCACGTGCCCCCATGGGAAGATGAAACCTCGGCTGATCCGATCCCACCTCTCATGCAGCGCGTACAGGAGGGTTGTGTCCACTCTTGTCACCTCTATGTTAAGGACTTCTCCGAAGCCCATGGCAGCTAGTCTCTCCCTCTGGTACCCCGGCAGTGCCAAGTACACCGCCCGCACTTGAAGCCATGTAATTCTAGTTCTCCTCTTTCCCTGCACACATTTAGGTCATAAGTTAGTCATTAGTCACATTGCATTGCATTAATCACAAACAAAACAACAAAAAAAATCAAATAATCAAAAACCCAAAAATGTCATTGTTAGTTCTGGTTCCCCTGACGCACCAGTGGTGGCGCGTCAGGGAGCGTAATGGTCACTGAAATGACCGTTACGTTCCCCTGGAATGGGCATTGTCTTCTTTAATTTTCCAGCTCGTGGGAATGGCCAATATGGCCTGCAAGGTGTCACAATAGGTCCCCAGACCTAATTCCTTCCCCTTAAACGCACATGCAATTCATTAAAATTTGAAAATTAGGGTTTTTTAGGCGATTTGGCCTACCTCCGGGTCTTGGCCGTGTTTCTTCTTCTCCGGTGCAATGGGCTCTTCCTCGCCACCGACAGCTTTTCCGGCCTGTTCTTCTTCTTCTTCAGCTCCCTCTTGGGCCAGTGGGGCCTCTTCTTCGGTCGGTTGAGCCGCCTCCACCGCCGGTTGTTCTTCTGGCAAACCCGTCGCCGACGCATCATCCTCCCGAGCAATGCGATCCCGGCACCGTTTAATGGCGAGCTTCTTTTTTCCCCTCTCCCTCGTCATAGTGGCCGGAGGGCTCGTCGCCGGAGATGTTTTGGGGGAGGGTTGCTCTGGGGTTTTGGGTTTAGTGCGTGATTAGAGAATGAAATCGAAACAGGGCTCGGTTTGTTTTTTTTGCAAATTCAGGAAATGTAACGGTCTATCGTGAGACCGTTACAGTCCTATGACGCTCTATAATGAGTCTGTCAGGAGACTAGGTCATTCTTTTTTGAAAAATGAGAATCGGTGGACTATAACGGATGGACATAAGTCTGTTACATGGTTGTAGCGCATCTTTCATAATCTATTACAGTCTTGAAAACATTTTGGGTGAAACATAATCATTGTTGTTCTTATTATGCCTGATGTTTTGAAAATGCGATTGATGATTATTTGAATGGTTATGCTCTGTTCATGCTTCTATTCTTGATTGGCTATTTCTCTTAATGGAATCATGAATATCATTAAGATCTCACGCTTTGCCACTCGCCAAGAAGGTAAGTCAAGTATTGTATCTCAATCCCTTATCCCTTAATGCATTACTATATGTTATCTATGATATATTATCTCGAGAACCGACTGGTCATTCATGTGTTCTAGGATCTGATGTTCCCCTTAAACAAAAATGATGATGATCTAAGTGCACATGTTTAATCGTTGGATAGGCCATTAGGTTGGAAAAGCTTGGGGACGATGGTTCTATCTTGCACGCCGTGGTTGCAGATAGTGTCCTGACCCTAGTTTCTTCGGTCTAGCAATACTATTGTCGAGTATCTTCCTATTTTATTTTTTTTTTTGCATTCGTTTTGATGATTTCTTCCTTTAGCCCAGCATGCATCATACGCATTTTTTTAGCATTCATGAGCCTCATCTGTCCAAGATGTCTCAGTGATGGTGAATAGATGTGTTCTGTGATATCGAGTAAGAAGGATTATTCCACTCTGAGTTAGAAGGTTTCCTTTGGTCTGCTCGCTTGATCTGGTTAGCTGAAGATTCATGTCTGGAGTTTAGTTAATCCTCTCTTTCCTTTCCATTGCTCCGGCTGCCGGCCGTGTGTTTTCCTTTTCCTTAGTTGTTAGTTCCTCCAGACATGTGTCATTTTGGTTGGCTATTTTCTTGTGATTAGTCCAATGTTTTCCAGAAGATTCTTGTCGCTCGTTGGTTGAGGACGGGTGTCGTTTGCCTTAACGCCCGCTTTTCAGTCCACTCCGCTTCATCTCTGCTTCATCTCCATGTTCCATTTCACTTTCGCTTCACCTCCGCTTGCTCCCTTGCAAAGAGGACATTAAGGAGGGGCATCTGTTGACACCCGTTTTATGACCAATGAGTTGGGTCATTTCCTTATTCATATTTAATGATGCTCTGAGTTGTTCACCCTTGTCATCTTGGTCAAATTAAGGTTTCTTTCATGGGTCATTTCCTCCTTGGTTGGGTTTGGTTCTTTATCTTTATTAGCTGGACGTTGCTTGGAAAACTCTCCACTCCATTTGTCATCTTTTTGGTCTCTAACGCATCTATCTTAGCGCGTTACGTTATCCTAACGCATCTCTCATGGACCGTTACCTGATCCCATAGTCCTGAGTTGACTGCTCTCTTTTCATGCTTATCCTTTGCAATGTAACGGACTTTATTTCATCCGTCACCTTATTCTAATGCATTATCTCTGATCCGTTACGCCTTCCAGAGTCCTCTGTTCGAAAACTTCGCCCGTTGGTGTTATCTCTTAGGGGATAAGGTTGTGTAACGGACTGGTCCTGGCACGTTACATCCTTGTGGCGGTCTATCATGCAGCCGTTACATCCATCAGAGTGTTCTAGCAGAACTGCTCTTTCTCTGCTACTCCGTGGTCGAACTAAGAGTTTGATCTGATGATTTCTCCTCCAAATCTGATTCTCAGAACCTTCTGTTTGTTTCTATGGACTCTTGGGAGTATTATCTTCAAGAGTTTGCTAAGAAATATCCTACTTTTTAGCTGGATTATCCTCTACTCGACCCTAGAGTTTGAGGGTCTATAAATAGAACCCTTGACTTCATGGCTTGAGGAGGGAGATTTCTGGAGTTCGCGATGAAGTGTTGCCGCATCCTAGAGCTAGAACAAACCAAGGAAGGCTACATCCCACGTCCATCGCCGTCCTAAGTCCAGGGAGTATTAGCTTTAAGGGGCTAGTTCAGTCAAGTTCGGTTTTTAGTTTGTTCTTCCACTTTCCATCATCCATGGCATGTTCCCTTTCCTTCTCCCACATTCTTTCTCTTGCTGCATGCATCTAAATCCTCTTCCCATCTTTTAAACACCCCAGAGGGTTAAATAAAAAAACAACCACCCCTGGTATTCTCCCTTTCCTTTTGCATGTTCTTCAATTCTTTTGATTTATAGCTACTACACTTTGCAAAGGGCTAATCTGTGTGTTTTTCTTTGTTGTCTACATTCTTTTGCAGGTTTTCTAAGGTTAAGGCACGAGGCCCAAGCTTCCTGGCCGGTTGGGAAGTGTGGAGATTCAAAGATTCCCAATTCCTTTTCTGCAGATCTCTGACGGATCAATGAAGGCGTGTTACGCTTCTCTGGTGCATCTACACTAGTCCATTACGCTTCACAGGGTTGCAGATCGCAGTTTCTGGTTTTCTCTCTCCGATGGGCGGGTGCTTCATCCACTTATTCTAAGGTACGTTCCAAGTCCTTGCTTGTTATTTACCTTAGTCGCGATCACGTTCCTTCTTAGTTGGGCAATAGCTCTCTCTCTCTCTCTCTTCACATCTTTTCCTTTAATTGCTTGTTCCACCCCTTGCAGTGTGTTTTCATTTTATTCCTCTTGCTCCACGTTCGGTGTGTGTTTTCATATCTTCTTTAGTTTAGTTCCTTGATTGAGATTGCTTGCCAATGCTTAGAGGTCATGATGGTTGCATAGGTGCATGTTGTGCATGCCTATTGGTTGATTGATTACATTTATTCACATATCTGCATAATTGATCACCTCATCTTGCAATAAAGGAATCATTACAATCATCACCATCACAAATAATAATCAACATCCACATGGCAACTTCTTCGAATAATGATCAACCTTGGATCACATGCGAGTTGTTTATTCTGCTTTTCTCATGTGCTCATGTTCTTCTGATCCTCGTAAGTAAGGTACTCAGATGTACATAAGATGCTCGAACCAAGGCTTTCCTCAAATGATCACTTGCGTGCTTAAGTTCCATATAAATGCATGCACCGACTTAGTTTGTTGTTCCTGGTCGTGCTGACGAAGGCATTGCACCGACTTGCTAGAGTAGTCATGCTGGCAAAGACATTGCATTGAATTGCTCATGTAGAGAAGGGATGCTTCGACATTGAAGCTCATCCATATGAAAATCTATTCTCACAGCAGTCAAATGCATAGACTTAATAAGGCGTACAAGCTAGTGTGTACGAGCTGAGTAGGTGTTATTCAAGAGAGTATGCACAGACAAATCCTGAATGCATAGTTAAGAAATGCACAAACTGCACACACACACATGCACGGACTCAGTGTTTACACGCAAGCATATGCACAGACTTGATTCCAGTACCTGGCCAACAGATGCACTGACTATGAATACGCAGAGTACAAGCATTGCACAGACCTAATCGAGCCAGAGATGAAAGTTGCACCGACTTAGCTATGCACATGTGAGACTTGCCTAAGAGATGTTCACAGACTTTATGTGCACGGTGCAAAGGTTGCACCAACTTGATGGCTTGCGACAACAATTGTTGCACCGACTTGCTGTGCCTAGAGCTTAAACATGCACGGACTTGGTCGCGTGCAAGAATAATGATTGCACCGACCTTGACTCCTACATGCGCACAGTGCTTAGACATAAAAGTGCTCAGACCTGAAACATGTTAAGACGCAACATGAGACACAATTATGCTCGGACCTTAATATGTGCTAGGACTTCATATGTTCTAAGACATGAAACATGAGACGCAATGCACTGACTCTAGTGTGAGTAATGCAAGACTTGCACTAAGGCAAGGTTTGCACCGAGGCAAGGACTTATTATGTGAAATACAAAACTTGCATCGAGGCAAGGAATGCACCTTCCTCAGATGAACTAGCACCAACACTAGTATGTAGACCAAGTAAAACTTGCACCGATCTTCTATATGCACCGACCTGAGTATGTTGTGTTCACTGACCAACATTGCACCGAGTGCACATATGCACCGACGCAAGACATGCACTGACGGTGCTATATGAATAGTCCAGCTAAATGAACACATGCACAGACTTGAGTGTAGTCCTACCATATGCACAGATGCAGGGATGCAGGCTTAACCACAACATGTTGCTATATCTAAACCATAATTGCAATCAATCAATAATTCAGTAATGCATGCTCATGTGGTGACTCATAATGTTGCTATCATCAAAATCACAGGGACACAATAATGTCCCCCTTTTTGATGATGGCAACACTATGAGTCACACTGACTCATGTCAAATTATTCTCCCCCTTTGATGTCATCCAAAAAGATAGGTTGTAGGAGAGAGAAAGATAATGATGCATGAAATGATTGATTTAAATTCTCCCCCTTTGACATAACATGAAGATCTATAAGAGCTAGAACTCCCCCTGGATAAAGGAGTGGAATCAGCAGTCACAGGGACAGAGAAACAATCAAGCACAAGATCTCTCAAGAATAACTTGACAGAAGATGAACAATATCTGACAATCACAGTGCAAGTGATGATCAATAAGCAGATGTGCAAGATGATTAGGTTGTAAGAGGTGAAACTGATCAGAAGAAAATTTTAATTTATGTACCACTATTATAAATCCACATAAATATAGACTCTCCTATCATAAGGGGTTATGAATTAATCTTGCATGACAAAACTAGTTTAAGCATGATGTATACCAAATTTGTCAATCACAGGGACAGAGAAACAATCAAGCACAAGATCTCTCAAGAATAACTCGACAGAAGATGAACAATATCTGACAATCACAGTGCAAGTGATGATCAATAAGCAGATGTGCAAGATGATTAAGTTGTAAGAGGTGAAACTGATCATAAGAAATTTTTAATTTATGTACCACTATTATAAATCCACATAAATATAGACTCTCCTATCATAAGGGGTTATGAATTAATCTTGCATGACAAAACTAGTTTAAGCATGATGTATACCAAATTTGTCAATCAAATTCATTACTAATATCTGAAACTAAGTTTTAATAAAGGTGAACTAATTAATCATGCAACACTCCAGTTTAATCATCTTCCATCTTACTCAATTATTATCAATGACTCCTTTGAGAGTTACACAATGTAGTATTGAGATTAAACACCTTTAATTGCATGTGAAGTTAACTATTCTTTTGCAAGAAATTTTGAGATTTACTTTTCATCAGCACTTTATTTTTCCTGAGCAATCTTAGTTGATCAACACCTTTTTACATGAGGCACAACACGTCTCAGGTGAAGTGACCAAGTTACTCAGTGAGATAACTATATTGCCTCTCAGTTATGAGAACATAGTTAGCAATAGAAGTGTCTTTTTACATGAGGAGGCACCTTGATTAGAGACAGGAATCCCCAGTTATTTAACACAACTATGCCATTGTTCTGTCAGATTTTTTTTAAAATTATTTTTATACCAGAGATAATTGTGGCACTTCATGACATGGGTTTACTCCATTTCTTTGAAGGAGGACCCGGCTTCTCAGTGATCAAAGTCATTGCTCTGATTTTTGTCTTTCTTTTTAGTCAACTTCAGACAGATTTAATGTTTAAGAATAATACTACCAACATGTATCTTAGCCAAAGTAATCTTGATATCAAATTTTTTGATTTCAGAAGATTTTGTCCAGAGATTACATGAAACGGTTGGTTAAAATTTATTAAAACTTGTGATTTAGATACTTTCAAATTTTTCAAATTCAAATTGAAGAATACATTGGACTTATACTAGACTAGATCATTAGTTATTCTTAAACCTGTATGATAGGAGTTTCTTTTAAGATTTTAGATTTATAAATAACGTACACACATTTAAATCTCTCTCAGATCAGTTCAATCAATACAACCAAACAACTAATCATAAACATAACACTGATCAGTCACAATGAAAGCAAGAGTTGAGCATTAATAAATCAACGCAGTTCAACAGGTAGTTGATCAAGAGAGAAAAATTCTGTGAGATTCAAAATTTCAGCAACTTGGAGACTGGCAGTCAATGATTTCAACTTCACAGATTATATGAATTCAGATGTTGAAAATTTTGAAATTAGTCAACATATATGAGTGAGAGAGTGATGTAAGTGGCTTGACAAGAAGGATTCAGTTTGAAGAAGACCAATGAGTCTACACAGCTCCCCCTGTCTAGATGCGATGAGTCATTTCTTTTTGAATTTTTCAATTTAAATGACATGAAATGCATTATACTACATATGTGCATATCCAATGACTCTCCTAAGATCATTTCCAGAACACGAACATGAGAGACATGACCAACATGCAAGGGCAGCCAATCTCCCCCTGACTAAATGCATTATATGCAATGAATGATGAAACATGATTTTATGATTCATGCTTATGGATCAGATATGCAATGCAACCTGAGAAGGACTACCTTAGACTTCATGATGATTTCAGATTTTCGAGTGATTTCAATTATGCATAAATGGATTAATATGATATGCAAATATCTAGAACACACAATGTCAGCAAACAGTATTTAAAATAGGTTTTCAAAATTGACCTGAAGAGTGCAATCCTGGGGTTTTCATTATTAAGTGCCTTGGTTTATTAACCCCTTTATTCCATCCCAAGGCACACCTGCAAAACAGCAGATTATTTTGATCCAGCAGGAACCCAAGCACCCTTGGGTCCTGCATTGCCCCTAACAGGTGTTATAAATAATTTCTTGGCTAGATTGTCGTCAAATTCCATCAGAAAACAATTAGCCATGCAATGTCCGAATTTACCACAGTATCTACATTAAACAGTAGATTTTTTGATCTTATGATGCACATCAACAGAAGCATGAGATCTATGTGCATGAGCATGGAGTTTTCTGTTGTTTACATGAACATTTTGTCTCTTCTTGTCAGTTTGCCAACAGTTAGCAACTTTATGACCTAGTTTGCCATAAGTAAAGCATGAAGAGTTTAATCTGATAAAGCTCCTATCAAAAGTCTATCTTCTTACAGGGAATTCATTGAATCTGGATTTAACTGAGTTTCCCGGAGCATGCCAACAGTCCTTGACTGTATGGCCATACTTTCCACATTTGAAGCACCTGATGTGCTTACCCCTAGAACCAAAATTATTCCAATGATTCCCTAACCAGCACTCAATAGCCTTGTGACCAGGCCTGTTGCAATTGAAACATGTGATGTGCTGGTTTATTGAAGCAGTTTTGTTCTTATTAAAATCATGATGATTAACAAGAAATTTAGCATACAGGTCATTCCTCCTACCAGATTTATTTCCATTAGCAGGGAGTTTAACAAATTTAGAATTAAGTTTCTTTCCCTGAGCATGCCAGCATTGAGCAACAGTGTGGCCAACCTTGCCACACTTAAAACATATGATGCCCTTTTTCTGAGTCCCAGGAAATTTCTTAACGTAAGAATTCTTAGCATGCATTCTATCATCTTGTTTCATGACAAGGCACTCATCCATGAAATGCCCATTCTTACCACAGTAATAACAATAACCAGTTTTTCTATGTGAATTTGAATGAGTGGGACAATTATCCACAGAATTTATAGATTTAACAACACTAACAAAGACAGCTTTGACTTTATTTAAATTAACATTCCTTTTCTGCTTTTCAACCTTTTTCGAATGTTTATTTTGATTTTCAATTTTTTGAGCAATAAATTGAAAGACATGTAAAGTTGAACAGGAAGCCACAGAATTTTGATTTGAATTTTTAATTTTCTTTTTATTCAAAAGGTTATAGCCCAACCCTTCCTTCTGAACATTTATTTTGACTCCAAGAATTTTGTCAAGATTGTCCTTCCCTTTAACAAATCTAGACAATGAGTTTTTTTAATCCATTATTTCTGTTTGAAGGGATGAAATCCGAATTTCATAGTTTGTTATCTCTTCTTCACAGGAAATGATTTGTTGATGCATAACATCATTCAGATTTTTCAATGTTTCAATTTCCTATTTGGGTTTGAGCTCATTTTCAAATTGATTTCCATCAACAAAACATTTTCCTTTTTCTAGAGCAAGCAGTCTCTCTGACATAGCAGTGTTCAACTGCTTCAACTCTTCATTCCCTTTTTGTATCAATTTCAGTCTTTCATTTTTAGATTTCAAATTCTTGATTTGTTCAGCAGAATTTTCATCATTAATCATGGAGCTTAGCTGTTTTATTAGTACTTCTTCTCTCTGTTCAGTTTCCAAACTTTTGTTGAGCAATTCATTTTTTTCATCTCTTAATGAGGCAACTAGATCCTTATACCATTCAATATCAATATGAAGACTCTCATTAACTTCTTTCAGACATGAGCAATCCTTGCAAGCAGATTCAACAAAACATGTTGGTTCAGTATTGGCTTTTAGGCACCGTTTCCTAAGACATTCATTCTCAGATTTTAAGACATTCAATTCAGAGCTAACACACTCTAAATCTTTTACCAATTTTTCATTCAGAACTACATTATTGTTATGAGCCTGATCATCATCAATCAAACTAAGTCTTTCCTTTAGTTCAGAAATTTCACAAGCAAGCTCTTGATTTTCCTTTTTATGTAAACCAATTTGTTTCATAAGCGTTTCTTTTTCAGATTTCAAATGATCTAGATCTAAGGTAACAGAATCAAAATCTTTTAGTTGTCTTCTAAATATGTCATTTTCTATTTTTAGGAGTTCCCTGTCCTCACCTCTAGAATTAGCATTCACATGATCATTTAACCTCTTTTTCAGAGATTTATTTCATTTTCTCAATTGTTCGCAAGAACCAAGCAAATCATTGTGTGCTCTAATCCAATCATCCACAGTATAATTATCGTTTTCAGAAGGTACCTCATCTTCATCTTCTTCTTCACTTTCTTCTTGCTGTCCATCATTATCAACTATCAGACATGTATTGCAGTTCCTTGTAATCTTCAATTTATCCATGATTTCTTTAGCAGACCTGCAGGATGAAACACATGAAATTAGAGTTTTGTCAATTGATGTTTTCATCAGATCTAATGCTCTAGAGTTGACAGAGTCTTTCAATCTATCCTTATTAGTCCATTCAGATTTATCTTTCGATAGTTTATGTGGACCGTGAACAATTACCTTCCATAGATCAGGATCAGTGGCTCTTACATATCGAAGCAGTTTTTCAGCCATAGATCGCAATCATTACTACTAAGAATCGGTGGATGAACCATTGAAAAATAACTGACCAAATATAGGTCTAAGGACAAAGTGAGAAATGCACCGAGATCAGATTTTTGCAAAGCAAGGAACCAAAACCGAGTGAAGCACCGAACACTAAACGACAAGACCTTCTGTAGATCGTTGGATATGGAACGATCAGAGACCCACTCTGAAAAGTACCAAGAAAGCTGTAGGATCTACTACGGATCGTTTGATCCGATAGCACATCAACCCACTCTGATACCAATTGTTAGAGTGCAAGGTCCGGATTTAGAGGGGGGTGAATGAATCCCCTTTGAAAAATATATGCCCAATTTGAATCTTAGATCCCAATTATCACTGAACTCATAAAATCTTGCAGAAATAAAAACTATGGTTCAGTAATGCAGGTGTTCTAGTAAGATTCACACTCAAATACTTAATCAATCAACCTAATGTGAATCTCTTTCGAACACTTAGCATGCACAACCAGTGATCTTACTTCGGCACTTAGCATGAATAAAACTGTAGAAGATTGGAACGCAGTAAAACAGCTTGATCTAAACAGATGTTCTAATGAGACACATGATAGAACACTTAACCAGCATGCCCAGCAAACACAGTAATTCTATGCAATTGAACCGATCGCAAGCATTCATCTACCGTGAGTGAAAAGCAATTAGATCACGATCCTAAACATGTATCTAGCAAACTCAGAGAGGTAATCAGATCACGTTGCACAAGGAGTTTTAGGTGGTTCGATCCTCCATACCTACATCCACCCCACACTCCAACCAAAGTGTGGCTTACTGCTGCCAAATAGCTTGAAACCGCCGGGCGTCACAGCTTGCCTACAAACGCTGCCTAACAGCTTGAACCAGAGGAACACACTCCTCCCTTTTTCCAACCCGGAAGAAAACACTAGTGACACCCAGTCACTAGCAACCAAAGATCCAAGTCTCTCTTCCTCCAAACTAGAGGGAAACCACAAGCGACACCCAGTCACTTGCAAACCGGAGGACCAATCCTCCCTTCCTCCAAACTGGAGAAAAGCACTAGCCACACCCAGTCACTAGCAACCAGAGAACCAAGTCTCTCTTCTCCTGAGTCCACAGGAGGAACCCCGACCTCAAACCAGAGAATCGAAAAAACACACTGAGCAGATGGAAAGAACAAACGAAAAAAAAAAACAAGAATAAAAACAACTATAGCTCCGAAGAGCAATTCCAAACCAAGTCTTCAAGGGAAACTCTCTCTTCTCCTTCCTTAGCATTCTCTTTCTCTTCTCTTTTTTCTCTCTGCTCTGCCACTACTCTCAGATGATTCATGTTCTTCTCTTTTTCTGCTGGAAATCTGTCTTGTTCACAGGAGGAAGGTCTTTTATATTCGTTTTGTCTGGGACCCACGAGCTCACGTACTCGGCGTGTGGAAGGCTCGTTCCCGCCAAGAAGCTTTAGGAAGCTTTCAGCCACGAGTCAGAATCTCAATGTTTAGCCATCCACGTGGCAGCTTCTTCGAATAATGATCAGCCTTGGCTCACGTGCCAGTTGTTTATTTTGCTTTTCTCATGTGCTCCTATTCTTCTGATCCTCGTACGTAACGTACTCAGGTGTACATAAGATGCTCGAACCAAGGTTTTCCTCAAATGATCACTTGCGTGCTTAAGTTCCATATAAATGCATGCACTGACTTAGTTTGTTGTTCCTGGTCGTACTGGCAAAGGCATTGCACCGACTTGCTAGAGTAGTCGTGCTGGCAAAGACGTTGCATTGACTTGCTCGTGCAGAGAAGGGATGCTTTGACTTTGAAGCTCATCCATATGAAAATATGTTCATACAGCAGTCAAATGCATAGACTTAATAAGGCGTACAAGCTAGTGTGCATGAGCTCAGTAGGTGTTATTCAAGAGAGTATGCATAGACAAATCCTGAATGCAGAGTTAAGAAATGCACAAACTGCACACACACACATGCACGGACTCAGAGTTTACACGTAAGCATATGCATAGACTTGATTCCAGTACATGGCCAACAGATGCACTGACTATGAATACGCAGAGTACAAGCATTGCATAGACGTTATCGAGCCAGAGATGAAAGTTGCACCGACTTAGCTATGCACATGCGAGACTTGCCTAAGAGATGTGCACAGACTTTATGTGCACGGTGCAAAGGTTGCACCGACTTGATGGCATGCGACAACAATTGTTGCACCAACTTGCTGTGCCTAGAGCTTAAACATGCACGGACTTGGTCGCGTGCTAGAATAATGATTGCACCGACCTTGACTCCTACATGCGCTTAGTGCTTAGACATAAAAGTGCTCACACCTGAAACATGTTAAGACGCAACATGAGACACAATTGTGCTCGGACCTTAATATGTGCTTGACTTCATATGTTCTAAGACATGATACGTGAGACGCAATGCACTGACTCTAGTGTGAGTATTGTAAGACTTGCACTGAGGCAAGGTTTGCACCGAGGCGAGGACTTATTATGTGAAATACAAAACTTGCACCGAGGCAAGGAATGCACCTTCCTCAGATGAACTAGCACCAACACTAGTATGCAGACCAAGTAAAACTTGGACCGATCTTCTATATGCACCGACCTGAGTATGTTGTGTTCACCGACCAACATTGCACCGAGTGCACATATGCACCGACGCAAGACATGCACTAACGGTGCTATATGAATTGATGGGAATCGACGCCGAACTAGTACTTCTCATATTGCATTTATATCCTTTAGTTTATTTTTTTATCCATGGGAAAGTATACGCACAATTGTACGGCTTTATCGACCAATGCGTCACTCCCGTAAATTATGTGGGTTTCTATGTAATTTGCCCATGGGACCAGCAAGGGGGCCCTCAGCCCTTTCCCATTGGTCCACCTAGACCATGTGGGGCTGGTCAACCAGCCTAGGTGGCCTTCTAGATGAGTGGACTAGTCATATGCCACATGGGTAGACAAAGGGTTAAGAATGTCAACATTCTACACCCATCCCACCTACCCCCATTCAACCTTCCATTCAAAACCTACCCATAGTCAATAGGCCCCCCCCCCTTCATTTTTTAATGTTTTTTTTTGTGTATGTGGCATGCAATCCCAGCCCTTCAATCCCCATCCCTAGATCTAAGGGTGGACAATTGATTTGGTTGGAATCATATAAAAGATTGTATTTTTATGTGAAAATCAATGAAAATCAGAATTTTGTTGAATGAGCAAGAGCTAGCTGCGCCCCCAGCCCTCTCTCCTCTGGTTCTCCCCTTCCCAAGCCTCCATTCTAGAGTGGTATCTCCTTTCCCCACCCTCCAGTGATCATCGGTGCCGCCGCCGCCGCCGTTCGTGCCGCCATCGAGCCGCCGCTGCAGTTCTGTCCGCGCAGTACCACAATAACTTCCACGAAATTCCCACCTCAGCCATGAGCTCAGATCGAGCTGGTAATTTTACTGGGTGTTCCAGAGGTGTCAAGAACATCCTCTAAATTTTGGTTTGTCATTCAGATCCCGTTTAGTATTTTTAGATTTTCGTCCACTCTTTCACTTCTGTTCTGTCTACTGTCTGTTTCCATTTTCACCCGCCCTGAGTTTTAGGTCTTAGGCCCACTTTTTGATTTTGGTTAATCCCACAAATTGTACTGGCGTTTCCTTCCATCCACCCCTTCATCCACAATTTTTCTTAATTTTTGGTTCGTCCATCTCATATTTTCTAAAAATCGTCCTCAGTCCCATCTACAGTTCTATCCACCTGTTCCCAGATCCGACCACCAGTCACTCCAAAAATCATATCAAATGACCCCCACCTCCAACTCCAATTCCCAAAATTGTCCCAGTTCCGTGGTTTGATTATCTACAACTTTGAACAAGAGCTCAAAGTCCGAATCCCACTGTAAGTAGGCAGTCAACGGCCTTTTACAGGGATCTGATATGCTGATCTGAGATTTCTGGAGCAGTGGAGCAGAAGATTGAAAAATATCTAAGGCCCTGGTCCGCATAGGTTTAGAGGAATCTACTGGCCCTACGTTTGCGAATTTTGAGTCCTCTTTCCAACGGCACTGGTTTCGTCGCATTCCGGCGACGGGGCTGATCACAGCGGCCATTTTCGTCCGAGCGCGCGCTGCAAAATAGCAGTAACCAGCCCGTGGGCAGCAATTCCGACGGGTACCGAACGGAGCCGCCCGGCCTCCGATCGCCGTTCCAGCGTGCCGCCAGCCCGGGGATCGCTTCTACTAGTGTCCCCACCACAGCGGTGACACCGGGTCCCACACGGCCCCTCCGGACAGCGCGTGGGCCCCACGGTCGTGATTACGCGTGTAGCCGAATCAACACACGAAGCTGCCCGTCATCCCGAATTCAGTCCTCCCGGGGCCATTTGTGTCACCCTTTACCTCCCTGCGTGGAGTGGGCATATTCCCATTGCTGTAATTATTGTGTGTTAAGTTCCCCGGGAGTACGAGTTTCGGCCGGGTCCGTCGTCCCCACGCCGAGCGCGTGGAGGTATCGTTCTCGCTCCCTACACTCGGCATTTGCTTATTTTCATATATACTTGTTTATGCCGCTGCTAGAGAGCATGATAGGGTAACTAGCTCGCTTTCTATTTGTATCACCACTGCTGCGAGAGTGAGCATTACCGTCCCGTGACCCGATCCGGGCACGAAAGAGAGAGCCGACCACCCTAGCTCTTGCCGGTTTCTCAACTGCGCACGTCCGACGCTTCCCTCGTTAAGGGACGATCGCGAGCTTGTCGTGTCCGTGTCTCGTCCCGCATCATGAATAGTCCAGCTAAATGAATGCATGCATAGACTTGAGTGTAGTCCTACCATATGCACAGATGCAGGGATACAGGCTTAACCACAACATGTTGCTATATCTAAACCATAATTACAATCAATGAATAATTCCGTAATGCATGCTCATGTGGTGACTGATAATGTTGCTATCATCAAAATCACAGGGACACAACAAAATCCCCCCTCTATGATGTAGGTAATGACCTCATCCATTTTATGATATAATAATAACATTATTCACTAAATAGGATTAAGTTAGGGCTAATAATCCACTCCTTAATCGAATGTTACAATACCACTACATTATCGAGGACTTCTCCCTCTCCAAATCGAGTCACGAATCGTGCTACTTTTGACGCTTGATTTGATTCCGACTTACGACTTTATAAGGAGATGTAATCTACATTTATATGGACCTCAATTGTGACATAGACAGTATGTAAATGGTTTATTTATTTTTATCTTTCATCGTATACATATACACATATGTCTGAGTTGCTACATATCCGGTCTGGGTAGGTCCCTAGAGAGACCTACTAGGTCCAGGTAAGGCATTGGAGGGCCTATCCGGTCCTAGGGGCCCTTCCAAGGCATATCCAGTCCCAAACCACCATTTTTGGGGACCTATCCAGTCCCGGTTGGCCTCCCGAGAGAACCTATCTGATAGGGTGCTATGCCCGGATACAGAGGGGGGTGAATGTATCCCCTTCAGAAATAATGCCCAAATTAAAACACAGATGCTAGACGCAATCACAGAATAAAACTAGTTCAATTAAACTCATGAGCAAACACATGGAGCGCGCCTAAGCAATCATCTAGCGGAAGCAAGCACACAGACTAACCACTGCCCAAGAGATTTTTAGGTGGTTCGGTCACCAAGACCTACGTCCACCCCTCACTCCCAACCGGAGTGAGACTTCCACTAGCACAAGCTAGAAAGCAGACTCAGTCTGCAAACAAGTTGCTGCTACACAGCTTGACCAGGGGAACAACCTTCCCTCTTCCTCCCAACCGGAGGGACACCCCAAGTGACTCCCAGCCACTTGGAAACCAGAGACACACAGTCTCTCTTCCTCCAGACTAGGAGGGAACACACCAGTGACTCCCCGTCACCAGCAAACCAGAGGTCGCAGACCTCTCTTCCTCCAGACCAGGAGGGACCCCTAGACTTGCAACCAACAAGCCCAGAACCGGAGATCAGATCTCCGTTCTCCTGAGTCCACAGGAGGAACCCGACCTCACAACTGAGAATCGAAAGAACAATAGTAGCCTGAGTAACAAAAGGAAAAATAAGAAAACATAAAAAGCACAGTGACAAAAGTTGGAAATGAAACACAAGAAATATAGCTCTCAATGAGCATAGTCGTTCTGGATTTGATCCACGAACAGACTAAATAGATCTTCAATAGAACTCTCTCCTCTCTTCCTTTCTTCCTCTTCTTTCTTCTTCTCAGCTCACGCAATCTTTCTCTTCTCTGCTCTCCTTTTCACTCTCACTGTCGTTCTCTTTTCTTTCAATCCTTACGAGCTCTCTCTTTCTCTTTTTCTTCTGCTGCTCTCACTCTCTATCTTCACTCTTCTTCTTTTTCTTTCTTCTTCTTCTGCTTCACTTCTCACAGTCTCGATCAGCCCCTCTTCTATTCTTGTTATTTTCTTTAGTGGACGAAGGCTTCTATTTATATCAGCTTCAGCAGGTGCTAGAGCGTGTGTCCTTCAGGTTCCCACCCAAAGAGCACCTCGGATCACGTGCCAAGAATCATCCTCGGTTCACGCGCCCAGTCATTAACCTGAGTCATCTGCAGACAGAGACAAGACGAAATGAAACGAATTAGTTAGTTCAGGTTTATAACAACGAGTGTATATACTTTAGAACAGCAAATGAGTAAGTGTGTACACTGAGAGAGTGTATAGACTTGTAGGTCTTCATGCGACCTCAGTGTATATACTTGCTGAAGAATGCATTAACATAAGAAGGGGAATGTGTGGACTTTCTGTGAAATGTATGAAGCCATCGAGTGTATAGACTTAGGGACATTAGTTAGGCAAGTGTGTACATCGTGAAAGAGTGTATAGACTTAGCGAACTGATGCGTGAACAATGCGGTGTGTAGACATGTGAAGCATAACTGTATGCAGTGTATAGACTTCAATGAATGCAATGCATGCATAGTGATGCAATGTATAGACTGTAAAGATATGTGCGTGAAGCTCAACAATGTATAGACTATGCAACGGCATTAAAACAACATATCGATGTATAGGCTTTGGCTTGATCAATGCACACTGTACAGACTTCATATGTGAAGCAGCCGCTGTACAGACTTAAGCAATATGAAGACTTGACAGACAACTGACGATGTATGGACTTCAAGTGTGAAGACATTGTGAATGCAAATGCAATGTACAGACTTCACATATGCATGAGACTCTACGAGAGATGGGTGCTGTATAGACTTCACCAGACTTCACTCGATGTATAGACAATTTCATCAGTTGAAGAGGCAACAATATAAAACACTGAGATAATGTCAGTGCGTCGACTCCACGCTATTGCAGCGTCAACTCATCAGAATAAAAAGTAGAGACATTCAATGTATGGACTTGCCAAAAGAAACTCTGTACATACTAGATCAAAGCAAAGCAGTTGACTGTATGGACTTCCAGTGTGTAGACATGCCAAAGACAACTGGTCGATGTACGGACTTGAACAAGGTAAAGTCTGTATAGACTTGGAAGTTCATAGTGTGTAGACTTTGGCACAAGGAACGGCTATACAGACTTTAGCTCAACAGTGATGTATAGAGTTTAGAAAGCTTGAACGACGAAGCATGATGTACAGACTTTGAGCGTTGTATAGACTTTGCGAAGCACATGCCTTGGCTGTACAGACTTCAGACTTGAACGTGTGTGTTGTGAACGATGTATACACTTGGAGGCCCTTGAAGGGTGTACAAACTTGAAGAACCGAAGCCAATGTAGAGACTTGACGAGTGGCTCAGCAATGTATAGACTTGGTGAGCTTCAGAGCACAATGTGCAGACTTTACCATTGTATAGACTTGAAGTTCTGAACGTAGGTAAAGGCTGGGATTGTATAAACTTGCACAGTGCTGCCAATGTATAGACTTCCAATGAATGCAACCGCTGTACAGACTTGCTCAAACAGACCGATGTATAGACTTGCCAACGAGAGGGCTGTACAGGCTTGAGCAATGCAAAGGCAATCGGATGTATAGACTTGAAGGTTCACAGGATGTATAGACTTCAAATTCAACAGAAGACTCTATATGGACTTTGAAGATGGAAGCGATGTACAGACTTGGGGTTCCTTGAAGGATGTATAGACTCTGAAGAAATGAGGCGATGTGCAGACTTGGCACCTTGAAGGATGTATAGACTTCAGTTGAGCAAGCTACAGTGCCGTTGTATGGACTTGATCTTCAAGGAATGGCTGTACAGACTTTGAAGGCTTTGGCGGAGGATGTACAGACTTGGAATATGAAAACCAATGTATGGACTTCAGGTGAAGACCAATGTACATACTTTGAATATGAAGATTAATGTATGGACTTGGAAGATGAAGGGTGATGTGTAGACTTTGGGGTTCAACTGGGTGTACAGACTTGGAAGATGGAAGGCGATGTGTAGACTCTGAAATGAACGGGAGAATGTATAGACATGACCCCTTGAAAGGATGTGTAGACTTCAGATGCAAGCTTCAGTGTCGTTGTATGGACTTGAAAAACAAAGGGTGCATCGACCCATCAGAAGGGAGCGTCGACCCATCACTGTTCAGACTATGCAGACAGTGTGTAGACATGATCAAGAAATGCATGTGCCAATGTACACACTTGAAAAACCGATGTGAAGACTATGCAGGAGACGGTGAGCCATGTACAAACTTTGAAGCTTAACAGAGACACAGGATGTACAGACTTCATGAAATGCATGCTATTCAATGTACACACTTTGAATTCATGCAAGCTGATGTATAGACTTCAATTGAAGAACGATGCATGCTATGCAATGTGTGGACTTGACATGCCTACTGAAGGCGATGTACATACTTGCCGCGTGATGCTGATGTGCAGACTTATGTAAGTGTATGTCAATGCTTCATGCAGCAGATAACATGGCTGAACATCAAATATGCAATGCTTTTAGACCTGATAAACTAACAGAATAGCAGACTGACTGAACATATGAAGATGACTCATACAGCAAGATGACTCACAGTGATTAACTCATAACTAAAACCAATCATCAAATGATTAACTCACATCAAAGCTAATCATCAAAACCACAGGGGCACAACACTATCTGGTCTGGGTAGGTCCTAAATGGCATAACCACTCCCCGACTTCTATAAATAACCCTGTGGGCCTCCACTCTCAGACACACTGGATTTCTAGAGCTTGGACTCTCATGAAGACATGGAGATTTCACCACTTGTGCCTTTGTTTAAGACCCGGAGTGGGAGTATGTTGCGTATGTGCCCTCGTTTTGCATATATACCCTTAGATTTAGGTGTATGTAATATCTTTCCATAAATCTCGCGATAAAAATTATGTAATTTCTTGAATTAATCATAAATGATGCAAAGACCCCTGAGTTTATGATAAAACCCCCGTAATATTTTGTGATTACAAAAATATCTTGTAATCTCTAAAAATTGTTGATATGTCTTACATATTTTCAAAAAAAGTCTTGTAAATCTACAATTTGATGAAAGCCATTTATTTTATAGTTGAGTCTTGTAAAGTCCTATAATTGAAAAGATACCCCTTTTCATGTTTATGTCTAAGGGTTACAAAAACATCCTATATCTTTTAAAATTGTGTAAAAGTCTATTCGGGGATTTGAATCATTTTTGCAATGTATCCTCGCTCTACAAAGGGGACAAAAAATGTCTCGCCTTTGCCTCTCCCGCGGTAGTGTATGAATATCTGAGCCCTCCCTCAAGGGTGCCAGGTATCGCAATCATGAGTGTGCTCCTGACATCATAACCAAATAGTAAAAGTGTTTGGTTCTCTTTGATAGTTAATCAAAAGTGCTCGGACTTTAAGCTGATGTAAATAAACACTGACCGTGGTCGGTGAAGAATTGTCTAGCACCCGACCCCAAAATCGTTTGACAAATAAAAGAACATGCAAAATTTACCTACAATTATTTAATGTGCATCCTACATATAATGCATATTATATGCATGCCATATGCATCAAAATTTTGTCTCCATATCAGACACCTTTCTCCTACAACCATAAATAAAAGAAAGAAAATATATATTATATATCCTCTCTTTTCGTTCAAAATTTCGTGCATGTCCAAACACTAACAAAGATAGTGGGAAGTTATTGTTGATCCCCGTAGGTTATGATTTTGGCTTAAGAAGTTTTGATGATGACCAAATGCCATGTGACCTGTTGCTGGTTCAGATTCTAAATCCTCTAAATAATTGAGTATTGAATGTCTAATCATTTAATGCAATTGTAAATAGTTTTTGGAATGTTTGAAATGGTTCAATGGTTTTGTTGATGTAAGATCAAATGGATGTGAATGATACAAGTACTGAATGATGGTAAAATTGTTGGTTAAATGCTTAAATGAGTCCATATCATTTATATGCTCCTTCAGAATTTTAAGTGGATGGTCATGAGCAAATCCATAGCACTTAAGCTTCATAACATTGGTAAGTTTCTCTTTGTTTGGTATCTCCACAAGATAAGGTGTAAGTATTGGGTAAAGTGACATTCATGATGTTTGATGGGAAACTGACCATCTTTTGTGCTTTTGTAGGTTTGAAAATAATTTTTAAACTCCTTTTAAATTGTCAAAATCATGGTGAGGCCTTATTATTTCAAAAGTTACATATTTGGTCGTGTTGGGAAAAATCTGTTGAGGAGTCGACTCTCCCCTCGATAGATATGGCTAGAATTAGGTCGACTGAAGTTCAGTTCAGTCGAGTGAGTTTCAAACTCCTTTTAAATTGTCAAAATCATGGTGAGGCCTTATTGTTTCAAAAGTTACATATTTGGTCATGTTGGGAAAAATCTGTTGAGGAGTCGACTCTCCCCTCGACAGATATGGCTAGAATTAGGTCGACTGAAGTTCAGTTCAGTCGAGTGAGGAGTCGACTCCAAGAGTCGACTCCCTTTTTGTGACCTGCTGCCTTTTTGTTCTCGTTGTGTGCTGGATGAACAAGAGTCAACTCTTGGAGTTGACTCCTGTTTCTGCCCTGCTTTGTCCAGGTGAGAAAGAATGAGGAGTCGACTCCCTACCCGCGAGTTTCAAACACGAGATTTTGAACCTGACTCGGAACCCAATAAACCTCGATCCGCTAACACCAAAATGATTAGGTCTGAGGTTCCAAATGCTCGCACACATGTGAGGCCATGCCTTGGGTATAAATAGAAGTGTTTAGGGCGACCGTTCCAAGGGAGAGATAGAGTTTATCTAGTTTTATCCTTTTTCTTGTGCAAGAGAACGGCCGTTGTGTCCCTGCTCTCTCCTCATCAGTTTGAGCACCAAAGGTGATCATCAAGGGCAGATTTCATCACTCATAGGATGATCTTGCTGGTTGCTGCGTGCATCAAGCATGGCGGTTCCTGAACTGGTTGTTTGACATGTGGATTCTCCAAGCTATTTTCTCCGAACCTGCGAGGAAAGCTCGAGTGCATTTTGAAGGAGTGAAAAGGGGAGCTCTATCCTTTTAGAATACATCTACAACTTGATTTTGAAAATCTATTTCATTCTTTCTTGAATATCTTTTGTAAATCCATAACTCTACTTGAATATTTTTTTGTGTGTGAGGTCGTGAACTATGACACGAGTGTGTGTGTGGGGGGGGGGAGGGCTAGTTCGGCTGCCATGTATGGTTGTTGTGATTCACAACGTGTGTGGTTGGCTCTTTCTTAGTGGGAGCAGAATCCTCACTTGGTGAGGGGTGGACGTAGGGGACACTCTTGTGGACCCGAACCACCTAAAAATCATGTGTTCCTTTGTGGTTTGCTTGGTCGCATCTGATTCGAGTGGGCTTGCAGAAAGTTCGAGTGAATCTATTTGTGCACAAAAAGTAAGTAATATCCTCTCATCAGCATTCACAGGTGTGATCATCTTCGTGCGAGCAAGTGCTTGATTGATTAATTTCCTTACCAAACAAATTCTTTGTTTAATTTAAGAAGGGGTGTATATAAAGTTTTTTTTGGCAATCAATTCACACCTCCCCTCTTGATTGCAACTCGCCTGGGCACAACAATTGGTATCAGAGCTTTTTTCTCTGCTTATATCAACCTCATGGTCACAGAGTAAGGTCCGAGCGAGTGGCAAACAAGGGGATGTTGCCCGAAGGGCACTCGATTCATAGGCCTCCGTTCTTTGACGAGACAAATTATCCTTACTGGAAGAATCGAATGTATGTTTTTCTGCATGCTCAAGAATATGATGTCTGGTGAGTAATTAATAGAGGTCCATATGATTTACCTGAAAATGAGGATGCATGGACCGAAGAAGAAATCAGGAAGTCTGTTGTGAATTTTAAAGCAATGAATATAATTCAGTGTGCCATACATCCTAACGAATATTCATGAATTTCCATGTGTGCCTCTACGCAGGAAATGTGGAGCAAGCTTCATTTGATTTATGAAGGAACTTCTGAAGTGAAGGAAACTAAAGCAAACTCGATGGTCCGAGATTACTAGCTATTTATGATGAAGCCAGATGAATCGATCTCGGATTTGTTCGCAAGGTTGGTGGAAATTACTAATGGATAGACGGCCCTCGGCAAAGAGTACACAAACCAAGAGCTCGTTAGAAAAGTGCTAAGATCCTTGTCATCACAGTGGCATACGAAAGCTACAGTAATCGAAGACTCTAAGGATCTCAGCACCTTAATGTTGGATGAATTGATCGGCTCCTTGATGACCTATGAGATAAATTTCAAGAGGAGGGAGGAAGATCGGAAGAAGAAGAAAGTAGCCACAACCGTAGCGTTGAAGACAAATTCTCCAGGGTCAGAAGAGAGTGAGGCAGGTTCCATGACCAACAGTGAAGATGAATAACTTGTGGCAATGATTACTAGAAAGGCAAGGATGTTTGTAAAGAAAACCAGAAGGATAGGTGGTCAGCTCAGACAAGCTCCAAGAAAACAAGTATTCAAGAAAGGGGAAAGCAGTAAGAAATAAGATGTGATTTGCTACAAATGTAAAAAACCTGGTCACATGCGGGGAGAGTGCCCCGAGCTGTAGAAAGATTCAAGAAAACAAAATTTAAGAAGCCTAAAGCAATGGTCGGCACATGGAGCGACGAGGACGAGGAAGAGACTGAAACAGAAGATGAATTGGATGAATTGGTTCAGAATCTATGCTTCATGACAAATGAAGATGACTCAAATGAGGTAGAGTCTGAATCTGAATCTCTTACATGCGAACAATGGCAGATTGCTTATGAATCGTTGTATGAGAAATGCAAAAAGTTTAAATTAGAAAATAAACTTTTGAAAAAGAAAGTAGAGCATTTTGCACACACCAAAAGTTCATGTGAAAATTTTGTTGTCTTAAATTCTGAAATTGAAAATTTGAAACAAGAAAATGATATTCTTGTATCCAGGATTGCTTTATTTGAAGAAGAAGCTTCATGCATGCGTGAAGATCATAGTGAATTTCTTAAATTGCATGAAGATTTGAAAAGGGAAGTGAAACAAGAAAAGTTGGAAGTGATCAAGTGTAATAAAGCAAAAGAAGTCACTGAAAACAAAATCGAGTCATTAGTGCATGAAATAAATGAGTTGAAATATGTTCTTGCAACTTCTGTCAAAGAAAAACAAATCATGAACAATAGTTTGGATTCTAATAAAGAAAACACAAGATACACTCTTGAAAAGAAAAAATCATTTCATACTAAAACTTACAAAACATTTTGGCATGCAAAAGATTCATCCCCCTCTTCATCTAACACCCATATACATAACTCATTCATGAATGTAAATAGAGGAAGGAAAACTGATGGGAGTGTTATTACATGCTTTTACTGTGGAAGGTTAGGCCATGAGATGTGTATATGCAAAACCATGAAATTTGATGATGAAAACTTTGCAAGAATGACAAGAAGGACATATAGGTCTTATGCTCCTAAACATCGTGGACCAAGCTTGCTTGGGTACCAAAAACTAGATAAGTATTTTTATTGATCATATAGGTCTACTTGTGAGCACAAAGAAACAAATAGTATATAGACAGTGGATGTTCTCGACATATGAGGGGAAACAAAGAAATGTTCGCAGACCTGCAAGAAAAAGATGGTGGAGTAGTTGCTTTCGGTGGAAAAGACAAATGGAAGATTGTCGGAGAAGGTAAGATAGGTAAGAATCTGACTCATACTATTGAAAACATTTTGCTTGTGAAAGGTTTACATCATAATCTTCTTAGTATAAGTCAACTTTGTGACAAGGGGTGCAATGTGATTTTTGACTTCATACACTACACCGTTGTAGATAAAAGTACACACAAAATAAAATTCATAGGTTTTAGACACAATACTGGTTATATGATAGATCTAGATGATACTTCAAAAGATAATCTTTGTTTAGTTGCAAATAATTCTGATGATGTTTGGCTTTGGCATCGCCGTCTTGGGCATGCCAATTTTAATGTTATAACAAAATTGTCTAGAAATAATTTGATTGTTGGTTTGCCAAAGTTAAAATTTGATACTGAAAAGATTTGTGGGGCATGCAGTAGAGGTAAGCAAACAAGAATATCTTTCAAATGCAAAAATGATGTAACCACCACTAGGCCCCTTGAATTGATTCACATTGACTTGTTTGGACCAAGTAGGACACACAGTTTAGGTGGAAAATTGTATGGGTTAGTGATTGTGGATGATTTTTCTAGATATTGTTAGGTATATTTTCTATCGTATAAAAGTGATGCCTTGATGGAGTTTGAAGCATTTTGCAGGTTAGTACAGAATGACAAAGGATACTATAACAAGGCAGTGAAGAGCGATCACGGTAAGGAGTTTGACAATCATTATTTCAATAATTTTTGCAGAACACAAGGATATATGCATAACTTCTCTGCACCAAGAACCCCCAAGTAGAATGGGGTTGTTGATAAAAAGAACAGGACCTTGGTTGAGATGGCCAGGACAATGCTGAATGAAAATAACTTATTGAGGTACTTCTAGGCTGAAGCTGTAAATACTGCATGCTACATAACCAACAAAGCTATGGTAAGGCCCTTTCTGAAGAAAACACCTTATGAGTTGTACCGAGATAAGAAACCAAATATTTCTTATTTTAAGCCATTTGGTTCCATTTGTTATATTCTTAACAATGGCAAAACAGATTTGGCAAATTTTGATCCTAAGAGCGATAAAGGAATATTTCTTGGCTATTCTTTTAACTCAAGAGCTTATTGAGTGTACAATTTGAGGACTCTTGTAGTTGAAGAAATCCCCCATATTATTGTTGATGAATCCTCTTCCAAAGGTACTGATGAAAAATCTATTTTGCAGGGAGGAACAATGGAAGATGAAGATAAGGATGATGTACCCGAGAGTTCTGGGAATCGAAGTAATAAAGAAGAGCGACAAGGAGATGGAGTTAAGGAAAATCAAATTGAGCAGCAACTACCAAGGCAATGGACGTTTGCAAGGAACCTTCCACCTGAAAATGTCATCGGCAATGTAGAAGATGGAATAAGAATGTGATCCTCCTTTAAGGAAGTTGAAAATCTAGACTATATAGCCTTACTTTCTCAATTTGAACCTCACTCGGTAGAAGATGCACTAAAAGATGATTCCTGGATCATGGCTATACAGGAAGAACTACACCAGTTCCAAAGGAACAAAGTGTGGTTCCTCGTGCCTCACCCTAGAGACCACTCAGTGATCGGAATAAAATGGGTTTTCTGAAATAAAACAAACGATCAAGGAGTGATAACTAAGAATAAAGCCAGGCTGGTAGCCAAAGGCTATAGCCAGGAACTAGGAATTGATTTTGATGAGTCCTTTGGCCCAGGGGGAAGACTTGAGGCAGTGAGGATTTTATTGGCATTTGCATGTTACAATAATACTAAACTATTTTGAATGGACATTAAGAGCACATTTTTAAATGGTTATATATAGGAGGACGTGTATGTGGAGCAACCGTCAGGGTTTGAAGATTAGAAATATCTAGACCACGTGTACAAGTTTGACAAAGCTCTTTATGGTCTGAAACAAGTGCCACGTGCCTTGTAGCACCCCGAAATTTATAAAGGATACATATTAATATTTGTCATGAAATAAATATAGAAAATAAAATTTTGATAATGGAAATAGCCTAAATTGATAGTGGGCCTAAACATTAAATTAGAAGGCTATGAATAAATCCTTCATTAAAGCCCAACCATTAAGCTAAAACCCTAACGAATTACAAATAGATAATTGAGTTAAAGATCATAGGATCAAACCCGACTCTGATACCCGAGACAACAATGCAAAATAAATAAGATATACAAAACTCACGTAACAAGTTACCTACACACACACACATATATATATATATATGTAAAACCGTTATATTTGCCAAATGGGCCTTACACTTAAAACAAATAACAAATGGGCCAAAATAAAATAACGCCCTCTCTTAAGGCGTCAATTATAGGAATGACGCAGCTGTCATGGGCGCCATTTTCATACGATAATAGGGTAAGGGTAATAATAATTGGAAATAACGCGAGGATAATAGGAATATAACACCCTTCACATGGGCGCTATTTAAAATAACAACGCCCAGGCACGTGGACGCTAATTCATACCAAGGAAAATTAGAAGTAAAGTGGCTAAATATAGAAAAGTAAAAGATGACCATAGTTAAGACGCTAATTCCAACAATGACGCCCCTTTGAATGGGTGTTGTTTTTATACGCTAATAAGGTAATGGTAAATGACGCCCCCTTGACAGGCGTTATTTCCTGAATTGAAGACTTCTCACACAGGCGTCATTTATTGAAATTACGCCCCAATCTTAGGCATCATTTTCAAAAAGGTCCCGTTGGTGTTTGGTTCGAACAAGGAAGTTAATTGGGAAGGTTTTGATTAAGGAAAGGGATCAATACATGGAAGTCCAAGTGTAATAAGGAGTCTACTCGGGAAGTTTTAGTTCCAATCAAACTCTTAGAACCCCATTAGGATTGCTACTCTATAAATACCCCTTTCATTGAGCCAACCTGCTAGGCTCTTTTCTTCAACGACGTCCTGCTAATCTCTTATAGAGATTTTCTTCGTTGGCTGTACGTTGGGGAAGAGAATTCTATTCTCTTTCTCTGCTTCTTCCTAGAGGAGGAGGCTTGTAAGGAGGCTGCAGCCGTTGTTGCAGAAAAGGCTTCTTCTGCTATTATTATTCTCTTGTTTATTCTTCTTCACCGCTGAAGTAACCCAAAGGTAGGCAATCTCCCAAGCAAAATATTATCATCATGCTAGATCATTAGAACATGTAGAAGGACTTGCAGATTCTCTCGGTTTGCCTCTGCGATTTTTGCATAAAATAGGGAATTAGCGACCCTCATCAGGGCGCTAATTCAATTGACGACTCGCACACGGTCGTCATTCTTTTAGTTAATTAATTAAATACACATGTTTAAAATTTAATAACCATGCAACCTGATGTCTAAATTAATGCATGATCGTAGTTCTAAAATCCTGCTATTTTTCTCTACGTGACCATGTGATTATTTCTGTGAAATTTATTTTATCTGAAAGTGCTACTGTTCATGACCAAAATTGCACAGCATTGAATAACGCCTGTGACAAGGGCGCTATTTTAATATGACGCCCCTGCACACGGGCGCTATTTATAAAAACTCCCGAATTTATCTTAAATCTAAAATCCTGTTATTTATAAATAACGACCCAGACAAGGGCGTTATTTACTGAATTGAAGACTTAAGTCAAGTCACCATTTACCTGAATTCTGGAAATTGATAATGGATATATATTGATATATATATATTAAAATATATGTAGCGACTCCATGAGGAGTCTTCAATTTGTAAAATAACGCCCCTGAGTAGGGCGCTACTTAACAAATTGAAGACTTTGGTTAAGGTGCCAATTTCCTGTCATCTGATTTTTCATGATTTTTTTTCCTGGATTTATATATATATATGCACTATATTCCAGTCCGTGAGTATAGTCCCACATTTTATCGATTGCCCATCAACTCTCGGTGACATACGAGCCCTCCGTTGGACATTCCGTTCCTTCGGATTGGCAAGTTAGTCATTGGGACCTCCGTAAGTCTCCTCGCACCCTTGGATTCCCTCAAGGCCGACTGAGCTGGTTGTATCTAATCACCTAGATTTTTAGAATGTCATGGTTTTCATCTGGTTTATTGATATATCATCTTTATTACAAGTTCTGTCCTTGAACTCTATGTCCGTGAAATCTATCTTAATGTTCTTACATGCTTGATCCTTGAAATTCTTGGCCATTAATATGGAATTAGTCTAGACTAAATGTCAGGGGCTATGGGTCCCACTAAAATGACATTTTAAATGCTACGGGTCCTGATCTGACCCTATTGGGCGAGGCAAAGTCCAAACGTTACCTGTATATGATGATCGGGTGCTGGCATTCACCAACTCGGTTATTGGCATTTAGGGGCAATCATACAGTCGTGAGAACTCCTAAGTGTGTGACCAAATACTACCTAGTGCTACTTCCATGAGGGGCGATCATATCGTCGTGATTTTCCCCTTAGTGCATTGGCCAATCCTATATAGTGCTAGATGTGCAAACGCTCTCGTGATAGTGATGATCGGGAGTAATTGCCATCATAGTACACCTTTCTACAACTTATTGTTCGTCATGAAAAGATCTTGATTTGCCTTATTGGAGGGGTTATTATATCGTCGTGATATTTACTTAGTGTCTTGGCAAATGCTATGTAGTGCTTGTAGAAGTCATTGTTCTACTTCTATATCGATCATCATAGATGTTCTTAAATTATCCCATTGATAGTACTCGTTATCTTGTCATGAAGATCCTTCTTAATAATGGATACATTAAAGCTCCCGTGATAGTGTTCGTCATAGAGAGATGAATGTTATATTTCTTCATGAATGCTCTTGACCTAGCGTGAGAAAGTACTTGATTAGATCTTGCTATACTCTCTTGATTATCGTCGTCCTTACTCTTCATCAGTTTATCTAGCATCTTGCTTACTCGCTTTTATGGTTTTAATTGATCATCGCTTTATCACTCGTGTCATTATAGTTCTCGATTTCTATATCTTGCATGACCTACATGAGCATGTTAAACTGTAATTGACTTAAAGCTAGCTTGGAAGCATGAAATATTAAGTCCTACTGAGCGTTCGCTCACCCTGCATTTTTCAATATTTTTCAGGTAATGACCTTAGTGACGACGAGACCGAACATGATGGGCAAGGGCAACAGTGAAGAGAACTCTGACATCTAGATGAACCGTCTAGTCTTGTTATCTTGCGTCTTATGTCTCATTGTAGTTATTCTTTATTGAGTCTTTTCGCTTATTATGGGCCCGAATATGTAAAGAACTTATATTTAAAATGAAATTTATTATTTATCCAAATTGTGTTTTGTGGAAATGACTATGCTCTGATTGACATGACTGTTTAACTGCCATGTTTCGAGCAAATGACACGTTCCGCTGCTATCGGTTCAGGGCGTGACATGCCTGGTATGAAAGATTGAGTCTATTCCTCATTCAAAGTAGATTCAAATGAGATAACGCTGATCAAACACTTTTCACAAAATTGAATGGTAAGAAAATTTTAATTACTCAAGTCTATGGAGATGACATCATTTTTGGCTCCACTAATGATGCTCTCAGTGAAGACTTTGCTTAATTAATGCAAAGTGAATTTGAAATGAGCCTTATGGGAGAGCTAACATTCTTCTTGGGATTGTAGGTGACACAGTCAACTGGTGGTTTATTTATAATCCAGAAGAAATATGCAATGGAGTTGATCAAGAAATTCAACCTAAGCTCATCAAAGCCACAACCAACTCCCATGTCCATGTCACTGAAACTTGATCAAGATGAAAAAGGTAAGCAAGTCAATCAAAACCTTTTCAAGAGCATGATAGGATCCTTGCTTACTCTGATGTTGATTACGCGAGATGTAAAGTAGATTGGAAGAGCACGAGTGGGTACTGCCAGTTCCTTGCAGGATGCATGGTCTCATGGGCCTCTAAGAAACAGAATTTTGTGACATTATCAACCGCCGAGGCCAAATATGTGGCCGTAGGTAGTTGTGTTACCCAAGTGCTCTGGATACAACAACAATTAATTGATTTTGGCATCCAACTCAAAAACACTACAATTCTATGTGATAACACATCAATAATTAACTTATCAAAAAATCTGGTGCATCATTCTAAAACAAAGTATATTGAAATTAGGCACCATTTCTTGCGGGATCATGTAAGCAAAGGGGACGTTAAAATAAAATTCGTTGATATAAATAATCAAATTGCTGACATTTTCACTAAACCTCTCAATGAAGATAAATTCACATCTTTTAGGAGAGAATTGGACATTTGTCGATTAGAAGTTCAGTGAGTGTCATGCATAATGTTGTCTTACTCCCATGCATTTTCATTTACATTTGTCATGAGTTTTTCGCATTAGTGTCTTCTTCAGTCATGCATGTGCATCATCATGTTGCTTGTTTTGCATAATTTGTTGATTGAATGGGAATTATCCTTGCATGTTGTGTGCTTTTTTAGTTTACATATATGTGAATTCATTTGTTTTTCATAAAAACACATAGCCCTTGGTAAATAAAGCACAGCCACTAGAATATGAGGATGAAGCTGAGTCCTAGAAGGTTGGAAAAGGAATTTGGTTGTATATAATTCTCTATATTATTGAACTGTTCCCCCAATTGACAAACACATAATATTCATGAACTTTTCTTGTTCAAATCATCATTAAGGTCATTGGGGGCTCAGGCCTTAAGCCTTGTAACTCAAATCTTTAGTTCAGCCTATCAACTGTATGATACAGGGCAGAGTCGACACTCAGAGTTGACTTCTGCTATGAATGGTCACTATTCTTCAAGGGCAACTTTGAGAACAGAATAAGGGGTGAATAGGATGAGTTATCCTGCCTATTCACCCTTAACCGAGTTTAGTAGCAGGGTTAAATTATCTGGGGTTGGTTAGGATTAAGGCCCTTATTCTAGGAATACCTCATTCTATCATTTCACATGGAATGAGTTAATCCCAGGGTAAGAGTTAGTTATCAAACTCAAAAAGAGAAAACTAAAAAAATAACTCATCCGGACTCACCTCGGATAATTTGCCCTAACCTGTTATCAAAGTGGCCCCAAAGGGGCGGAACGGGGTAAAATGAGTGTCAACTCTTGGAGTCGACACTTTTCGGTCATGCGCAAACTCGTGCACCTGTTTGCTGGGGTCTAATTCCTCTCGCACCCAACTAAACCCTAGCTGTGTTATATGCCCTATAGGACTCCTTCCTAGCCTGTGCCGCCCCTCCTTCACCTTAAAACCTCACCTTGCTAAACCCTAACACACTTCAACCCTATAAGAGCGGACCTCACGGCGGCACCCCCGATTCTTTCTTGTTCGAGCATCCACGGTGATCTCCTTCAGCATTTGTCCACTAGAACATGTGAGGATCTGTGGAGAGACCCTACATCCAAGGTAAGGGCTCCATTCGTCGAATAGATCCACCTCCATCGATCCATCTTCTCTTTGGTCTCTACTCCGACTGGATATCTTCATGGCACCAGAGAGGCATGCCTTGGGTCATGATATGGGAGAAGAATCAAGCAGGAAGAAAGAGGTACATGCCAAGAATAAAGAACTTCGAGCTCTCAAGCAGACTCCTACTCCCGTACAGTTTAAGATGATGGATCGAAAGGTTCTCCGACCACATGCAGTTGATTTCAACAACCTAAACAAGGTACTGCCTGAGCTATTCCAGTTGATCCAAAAGCAACCTAATCTTGCTTCATTCATGACAGACCACAGAAAGATTTATCATTCTCTTGTGCATCAATTTTATGGTAACATGGTAGTTAAAGATAGTAAGGAAATGACTGTGGTTAATGGGCAAGTTATTTATCTCACAAGAAGATTTTTGGGTTTAGCTTTTAATATGCCTCATGACACTGGACTCACCTATGGAGATGCTATGTATGATGAAGAAGATGTGTATGAAGTGATGACCGGGGAAAATATGCACAATACATCAACTAGCAAATTGAATGCTAACAATTTTCCTCCCCTACAACGAATTATCCATCACATGATGACAATAATATTACTACCAAGAGCGGGTGGGAGAGAAAAACTAACAAATTCTCAAATGTTTCTATTTTACTACATCATGACTGGTCAAGCTATAAACTTTCCTGCTACTCTACTTGATCAAATCACAAGTTGTTGGAAAAACAAGAACTGAACTCTGCCATATGCTGCCGCTTTAACTGTAGTCTTTCGTGCAGCCAATATTCCATTGGGAAATGAGCCCTGTCAAACTCTAAGAGATGGGGACATATACTCAATTCACATAATCTACAAGAATATGGGCTAAGAGTTGAACAGTCAAGGCAAACTTATCAGAACCCTCAAGCAAATGAAAGAAGAAGGCCCTGCAGATGATTCTGATGCTGAAGAGGACAATGATCATATTGAAAGAGGTGGACCTTCACAACAAATGCATAGCACCCAGTCAGGCTCAGCGGATGCTCATGGGATAGACACTAGGATAGACACCTTGAGAGGTGAGGTGGGTCAAATCAGGGAGACTGTGGACGTTCTAGCCAAGGATGTGACGGAATTAAAGCTTTATCATCACATGTATCTCCAGTCATTTTAGTCCCTCAACTCTTCACTTCATTTGCTCAGAAATGCAATGGATGCTCAAACCACCAAGCTTGATGATATAGTCGATTATATTCGCCGTCCTCCACCTCCAGCATCCTCCAACTCTGAGTGGCTCCTACAATTTCTAGTTGGACATGCTATTTCTACTCCCATTCCCCCCTTTTCTTTCTTTATGATGATGCCAAAGGGGGAGATATGTTTATATTGCTACTATGATTAATATTTTATTCGTGTGTTGCATGCTTTGATGTTGCATGCCGGTGTGTCCATAAGTGTGCTTAAGTCAGCCGAGTCTTTTAGTCAGGACATGGCATGTGATAGCCACAAACCCGTCATTGAAAAGTCATTCCAAAATTTAAAAATTAACCGAACTCACTCAGTTAAAAAGATTTAAATTAAAGTAAAATGGTGAATACGGATCGATCCCACTGAGAAGAAATATTTTTAAAATAGCATGGAGGAGAATTTTTATATTTGAAAAATCTGAAGTTTTAAGTGAGATTAAACTAAAGAAAATAAAAATTACATGGAAGTGACTAATTAAAGAATATGAGAGGTTTAAGGGTAGAAATTGGAAAGAGAGGGAGAAAAACTAAGAAAATACAATTTGCACAAAATCTGAATTTTATTACTATGAAAGATGACAAGTACAATTCTATGAAAATTGAAAATACAACTTGAAAATAAAAGAGAAGAAGGTAGAAGCCAAGATGATGATGAATAGCCGCCGTCTCTTCCGTGCCGAGTCTTGGAAGTTCACCCCGCTTTGGAAGTAGATGTCACCTTTAGAGCACCAAAAGAAGAAGATCCATCTTGGGATGTGTGAAGAAATATGAAGAGGGAGATATATAGATAGAAGAAGAAAAGAGAGAAAGACTTAATAAAAACATAGTAAAATCAAGTTAAAAATAGAGGATGAGAAGAATTAAAATAACTTTAAATCTAGAAGGAATTAGATGAAGTAGAAGAAGAGAACGTTGTAGATCAGAGGAAGAGAAAGATGTTTTGTGAAGAGTGTAGAGAGAGAAAATGTGAGGAAGAGGGTGAAAAATATGGAAGAACAAAAGGTATCTCCGCGGATGAACAGTGAAAAATGGCAAGATAGTACCTTAAAAAAGAGATCATAACATGAAAACGTAGAGGAATTAGAGGACGAGTAAGAAGAAAAAAATTTAGATCTTTGAAAAATGAAGAAGTTTGATGAAGAGACTTAGATGAAAAGAAGAGCAGAAGAGGAAGAAAACGGAGAAAGAATAGAGTTTTGTAAAACCGGATGAACAATAAAAATGAAAAGGTAGAACCTTGAAGAACTTGAAATATCTTGAAAATGGGAGAGATTTAGAGGAAGAGAAAGAAGAAGAAATTTTAGAGAACTTAAAAACGAAGAACTTTTTAGAAGAAATGAGTTTAAAAAGATGACCAGAAAAGTTTGAAAATTAGGCTAGAAGAAAAGGGGCATTTTTCATGGTGTTTGTAATCATCATTTTTTTCATTTTTCATTTTTCATTGTGCCTTTTGCACTAATTTGATAGGTAACTTGTCAGAAAGTTTGAAAATATCTTTTTCTTGAGAAGTGCAGAATATCAGACACAAAACCCAAAATAGTAGAAGGCTTGTCCCGCTTATTTCATTAGCGTGCAACGTGATTTTTATTTTTCTAAAGTGCACATGAACTTTAAAAAAAGATTCTTATATCAATTTTCCATGGATAGATCGAAGAAATTTGCCTTCATCCTTCTCTCCAGCCTTATCTATTCCAAAATCACTTTCAATAAAAGTATAAATTAATAAAACTCATTTTGAGATTTCATCTTTTCATTCTTATGCACAAATACACGACAAAAATGCTCAATCATGCAAGAGTTTCTATCAGGTTGTACTATATGCATCTCAAAATTTTTCTCTCTCCCCCCAACTTGAATGACATTATCTTCAATGGCATATAGAATTGAAAGTAAAAAAATAATGTAACAAAGAATATAGTTGACATGGATGGATACAACCTGGTGAGCGGGACGAATCGTGCCATGACATCTCCTTCTCCACTTTACCAGACTACTAAAAATAAAGCATCAAATAACAAAAACCTTGGGTTACATCTCAGAAGCGCTAAATTTTACGTCTTCAGCCAGACGCATGTATAAAAGGTTGAAGCTTCATAACCATAGAGTTCAGTTAAGAATGAGCCACCACATGATCTCATCTTCTTTCAATTTTCAGCATTTGTGCCACGAGAAGATAAGATTATGAAAAAGCCTATGTGGCCAAAAGATGAGTTGATTGTTAGCATGATTGAGTTTTTTATGCAATGCGTATGTTAACAATTCTTCCTTCGTGGGCGTCATGTAAAAATCAACATTCATTGGTTTGGCCTTTATAGCATACCATGCTGAATCAAGCAGGCCAAAGGGACCACCTCAGTCATAAAATGGAAGAGGAATTATCATATCCTCGATTATAAAATATTCCTCTTTAAGGTCATTATAAGTGTTGAAAATAGTAATACAGACCTTATTATCTTTCAAACAATTTTCTACCACCTCAATTTTAGGAATTACATGAATATTTGTGAGGTGAGAATAGATCGGAGGGTGAGGGGCTCCTATCAAATGAGCAGTGTCGAGGGGATGAATAATATCAAGAGTGAAAGAAGCATGCTCCTCAACACAACTCGTGAGACTCAATAGGATCAGATAACTCTGCTAATTGAAGAATGTCTTCAACAAGATTAAATTTGTCGAGATCATAAAGAGATCGAAGATCAATACCCTCCCCTTGATCAGAAGATGCCCAATCGAGAGTAAGGTCATGAGAATTACCCACCTCTTCATCTACCCAAGTCAAATGTTTCATTACTTCACTCTAATCCTTCCCAATAGTCACCTTTTCTTCTTCTTCTTCTTCGTGGGACATGATATTCTCAAATTCAGGAAGGGATAGCGAAGGAGTTTGATCATGAACGCGCACCTTACTTTCTTATTCTTCTCCCCCTAACTTGGGATCACTCATTTCTTGAGAATTCTCCTCATAAGGGCAATCAAGTGCAAGCCCCTCAATCTCAAATTCAGGAAGGGTCATAAGTGGAATATGATCATTAAGTAATTCATCACCTTCAGTCCTTGATCCCCTCTAATTCTCTAGGTTCCTCATTTAAAGTCTCCTGACAAGATCTCTCCATAATCCCTTCATCTTCTAAATCAAGATTGATCGGAGTGTTATGCTCTTGGGGATCATAGATTGATCATAGTCGGCATAAGAAATTTGATCAGAAAAAGTGGAACCAGAGTAGCCAAGCACTTGTTCTTCTTCTATCCTCTTGATCACCTCAGTCATCCTATCAATTCGCCCTTAGAAAGATTGACTTTGAAGCATGATTGATTGACAGAGTTGATTGAATGTCTTCTCTGAATTGAGATTTGAGGGCAGAGGAGATGAATAGTGAGATTCGGGTGAATAATGTGAAGAGTAATCATTAGAAGGTGGTGACGAGGACATGGACCATCCTTCTTTATGCTGGGCTTGATCATAATAATCATTAGAATATGGAGCTAAATTTTGAGAAGTTTGATGTAAAGGATGTTGAGCCAAATTATGCACAGAATTCTGAGAAGAATCAGATGGCCCTCCCCTATCTGAGCGTGAGGACTGTGGACAAAAATCATAAGTAGATAGGGAGGGGTTTTGAGTCATGTAAGCCTGCTCTTGCATTGGAGTAAAGTCATACGGCCCAGGAAAGAATTTTGAGTATTTTGAAGATGACCTTGAGTAGAAGAATGAAATTGGGCTCCCATGAACGGAGTTTCATTATAAGAAGGGCTTCCATTATAGGCTGCCCAATAGTATGGACAGTCGTAATGGGCCGGGCAAGGTTGGGTGAAAGGTGGAGGTTGAGTGGGACTATTGTTAACATAATGGGCCGGCTTGGCCCATATGTCATTATGATCATGATAATAAGGTGGAATGAAGGAATTTAAATTCATAACCCAAAGAATAGATCAAGAAACATGGGCCAACAAGTCCACCTCATCGAATTTATTAGCCCACTCAAAGATTGGAATTTCCTCACCTATTTTTTATTTTTTTTCAAAATGATGTAAATGCAAAAATAACTATATGAATTATGTATGCAAAATAAGGGTTTTTTTCTTTTTTTTTTCAATGCAAATGAGTTTGGAAAATAATGCAATGAATCAAACACTATATGAATGTAAAATGATGATATCTTCTCTCTCTCTCTCTCTCTCTCTCTCTCTCTCTCTCTCTCTTTGAAAAGAAGAATTAGTACTCACTACTAAATTGGTCAACTGGCCAAGTAAGAGGTGGAGTTGTGAGAGGCTCCCCCTACTTTCGTAGGGTCCTAATTAAATAACCACATTCTCACTTGGGCATTTGCCACTTAACCTCTAGCCTTAGACACCAATTTTCTAAAAGAGGAATAAATTTCAACACTCTTTTTTTATGTAACACCTTCTGAGGGCAATCTACCTTCAAGGTACTTCTTGATACAACCTCCCTGACGTCCATGAGGGAATCCATGGGTGCGAGGAGTTATGGAGGTCTTGGAAAAGGAAATTCTAATCCAAAGAGACGGAATGCTCAATCGAGGGTCTTTCCAATTCCAAGAAGGGTGTAAGGAATCCTAACGTGCCCTTGAGAAGGGGAAAGAGAAGAGAAAAGAAAGAATTTTTTTTTCAAATGATAATGCAAGTAAATAAGTAATCAACTAAATTGCATAATGCATGAAAAAGATGCCACTTAGATGAAAGCATGATAATATGATGAGATTTCTTTTCTATTTTTTGAAAAAAAATTGAGATTTTTTTGTTTTGAAATTTTTCTAAAAGAGATAAATGAAAGCAACTAACAACTAAAAATAACAAATGACATGTAACTCTACTGAAAAATGAAGCCTAGAATCATGTTTTTTTGAAGATTTCGAGATTTCTAATTTTTTTGGAATTTTTAGAAATTTTTAGATTTTTCAGAATTTTTCAAAACATGATATTTTCTTACGTTTACTGACCTTTAACGACGCTTGAATTTTCTGAAATTTCTGACTTTTTACTTTCTGTGATAGTTTTAGGCTTTAACGACGCTTCTAGTGACGATTTATTTTTTGAGATTTTCATGTCTGAATTTTTGTGGATTTCTAATTTTCTGATTTTTTTATTTTTCATGTAAAATAAAAATATAAAAATTTGTAAAACTATATACAAATCAAACACAAGAAATTCCACACATTAAAAAAAAATTCTTCTCTGACTACGGCGTCAAAAATTGATAACTACAAACCCGTCGTTGAAAAGTCGTGCCATTTTTTAAAAATTAACCGAACTCACTCACTTAAAAAGATTGAAATTAAAGCAAAATGGTGAATACGGGTCGATCCCATGGAGAAGAAATATTTTCAAAATAACAAGGAGGTGAATTCTTATATTTGAAAAATCTAAAGTTTTGAGTGAGATTAAACTAAAGAAAATAAAAATTGCATGGAAGTAACTAATTAAAGAATATGAGAGGGTTAAGGATAGAAATTGGAAAGAGAGGGAGAAAAACTAAGAAGACACAATTTGCACAAAATTTGAATTTTTTTGCTATGAAAGGTGACAAGTACAATTCTATAAAAATTGAAAATACAACTTGGAAATAAAAGAGAAGAAGGAAGAAATAGAAGCCAAGATGATGATGAATAGCCGCCGTCTCCTCCGTGCCGAGTCTTGGAAGTTCACCCCGCTTTGAAAGTATACGCCGCCTTTAGAGCACCGAAGGAAGAAGATCTGCCTTGGGATATGTGAAGAAATATGAGGAGGGAGATAGATAGAAGAAGAAAAGAGAGAAAGACTTAATAAAAACGTAGTAAAATCAAGTTAAAAATAGAGGGTACGAAGAATTAAAATAACTTTAAATATAGAAGGAATTAGAAGAAGTGAAAGAAGAGAAAGTTGTAGATTAGAGGAAGAGGAAGAAGTTTTGTCAAGAGTGTAGAGAGAGAAAATGTGAGGAAGATGGCGAAAAATATGGAAGAACAGAAGGTATCTGCACGGATGAACAGTGAAAAAGGGGAAGATAGCACCTTCAAAAGGAGATCATAACTTGAAAATGAAGAGGAATTAGAGGATGCGGAGGAAGAAGATAATTTAGATCTTTGAAAAACAAAGAAGTTTGATGAAGAGACTTAGATGAAAAGAAGAGCAGAAGAGAAAGAAAACGGAGGAAGAACAGCGTTTTGTAAAACCGGATGAACAATAAAAATGAAAAGGTAGAATCTTGAAGAACTTGAAATAGCTTGAAAACGGGAGAGATTTAGAGGAAGAGAAAGAAGAAGAAATTGTATAGAACTTAAAAACAAAGAACTTTGTAGAAGAAAGAAGTTTAAAAAGATGACCATAAAAGTTTCAAAATTAGGCTAGAAGAAAAGCTAACTTCTCATTGGTCTACTCTTGGTGCCCTTTTATAGGGTTCATGAACCTCCCACGATTGTGGGTTTCTAGATTAGCTCAAATCCAAATTTGTAGCATAGATTAGTTGCCCAAATTAGGTCTCTTCCCCAAGATAGAGTCCTCCTTGATCAAAACATGGAAGGATAACATCGATCGTGGGCTAGATTGCTTTAAAGAGACCTTACCATTTTTGTCTCTGCTTCAAAAGAAATGGCATCCAACCCTATGGGCGCAAATTTAAATAGCGGTTACCATAGTGGTCGCTCATTCTTGTTTTCTTATTTTGATATTTTTCCTTTTTTCATAAATAACAGAATTGGTGACTCCATGGGCGGGTGCAGTTTCTTTTTTTCTTTCTTTTTTTCTTGATTTTCTACATAATTGAATGGGCGCCAGCTCTCACGGTCGCTTAATCTTTTCCCATAAATTTAGCGCCCGCGCAAGCATCGCTATTTCTTTTTTCCAATAAAATAGAGCCTTCGTGGATGGTCGCAGATTCCTCTTATTTTTCAATTTTTCTTATTTTTTTCTATTTTCATAAATGAATATGCGCCTCCATACTCAGTCACTAATTCATTTTTTTCTTTTTCTCCTTTTTCCAATAGAATAAATTAGCGCCCTTTCGGTCAGTCGATATTTCCTATTTTCAAAAAATTCTTTAAAAATGGCGTCTGGCCATCCGGTCGCTATTTCCTAAAAATTCAAAATATCAGTATAATTCATCTCAGAATGACTTTCAAATAATTGTGTAATTTCTTGAATATGTCTAACATAGTCATTTAGGCTCAAAATAATGATAAAATACATGCAGACTCAAATAATGGTGAGAATGAGATTTGTTCATATTAATGTATAACTTTATTCATTTAATGAACAAAGATGATGAATGTGATGCAACGTATGATATAAAATATAGCACTTATCAGTATGCATAGTCTTTGAGTCTTTTAGTTTATGTCTTTTTTTCTACTGTCCTTGTAAGAGAAACATTCTACAAATATGACTGTCGGCAAACTCTTGATGATGACATTTTGATCAATCTACAAGATTTGTTTGAGTTCCTATGATGATTATGTTACGAGTGCTTGGAATTATCTATTTTCTGGAAATGGAATTCTTGGTGACTTTAGCTAGTTAATCTGCTTTGATGGTTTATGAATAGTTTTTGAAAAACTTGAATAATAATGAAGTAAATAATTTTCTCGTGGCTCTTGCACCTTTGATTTAACTGTTCTTTTTGTTCTGTAGCACAAAGTATTTTGTCATCATCAAAAAGGGGGGGAATGTTGATCCCCGTAGGTTATGATTTTGGCTTAAGAAGTTTTGATGATGACCAAATGCCATGTGACCTGTTGCTGCTTCAGATTCCAAATCCTCTAAATAATTGAGTATTGAATGTCTAATTGTTTAATGCAATTGTAAATAGTTTTTGGAATGTTTGAAATGGTTCAATGGCTTGGTTGATGTAAGATCAAATGGCTATGAATGATACAAGTAATGAATGCTGGTAAAATTATTTGTTAAATGCTTAAATGAGTCCATAGCATTTACATGCTCCTTCGGAATTTTAAGTGGATGGCCATGAGCAAATCCATAGCACTTAAGCTTCATAACATTGGTATGTTTCTCTTTGTTTCATATCTCCACAAGATAAGGTATGACTATTGGGTAAAGTGATATTCATGATGTTTGATGGGAAACTGACAAGCTTGTGTGCTTTTACAAGTTTGAAAATAATTTTCAAACTTTTTTTAAACTGTCAAAATCATGGTGAGGCCTTGTTGTTTCAAAAGTTACATATTTGGTTGTGTTAGGAAAAATCTGCTAAAGAGTCGACTCTCCCCTCGATAGATATGGCTAGAATTAGGTCGACTGAAGTTCAGTTCAGTCGAGTGAGGAGTCGACTCCAAGAGTTGACTCCCTTTTTACGACCTGTTGCCTCTTTGTTCTCGTTGTGTGCTGGATAAACAAGAGTCAACTCTTGGAGTCGACTACTATTTCTGCCCTACTTTGTCTAGGTGAGATAGAATGAGGAGTCGACTCTTGGAGGAGTCGACTCCAAGAGTCGACTCCTCACCCGCGAGTTTCGAACCCAACTCGAAACCCAATAAACCTCAATCTACTAACACCAAAAAGATTAGGTCTGAGGTTCCAAATGCCCACACACGTGTGAGGCCATGCCTTGGGTATAAATAGAAGTGTTTAGGGAGACCTTTCCATGGGAGAGATAGAGTTTATCCAATTTTATCCTTTTTCTTGTGCAGGAGAACGGCTATTGCGTCCCTGCTCTCTCCACATCAGTTTGAGCACCAAAGGTGATCATCAGGGGCAAATTTCATCACTCATAGGAGTATCTTGCTGGTTGCTACGTGGATCAAGCATGGCGATTCATGAACTGGTTGTTTGACCTGTGGATTCTCGAAGCTATTTTCTTCGAACCTGCGAGGAAAGCTCAAGTGCATTTTGAAGGAGTGAAACGAGTAGCTCTATCCTTTTAGAATACATCTACAACTTGATTCTGAAAATCTATTTGGTTCTTTCTTGAATATCTTCTGTAAATCCATAACTCTACTTGAATATTTTCTTGTGTGTGAGGTCATGAACTATGAAACGAGTGTGTATGTGTGTGGGCGGCCTAGTTCGGCTGGCGTGTGTGGTTGCTGTGATTCACAGCGTATGTGGTTGGCTCTTTCTTAGCGGAGCAGAATCCTCACTCTGTGAGGGGTTATAATACCCTGGATTCTTTGGATCGGAATCGGAGAGTTTTCGGAGCGCTTTCGTGGGTCCTGAAACGTGTTTTACGATCCACTCGGGTTTTTCCCTTGTATAACTTGTGGAACCCCGTGGAGAGTGAACCGTTGAGTTTTGCGACTTCGGGACGTTACAGGTGCATTGTGCTCCTTCTGAGGATCGTGAAGACTATTTTTCTGTATTTTTCTGAGTTTACAGAATTTCGTGTAGAAAATCAGATTTTACGAAATATTGCTACTTTACTATTTTTCATTTTCTATTAACCCTTCCTCTCTCCTCTCTCCTCTTCAGAATCTCTCACTTTCTCTGACTTCATTCTCTCTCCTCTCCCCCAAGTGTGCGATCAACGCGGAGCTGGGTGATGTGGTGATGGCGTGGAGTTGACTTGAGACGTGATGGGGCGAGTATCGTTACGTGGCGTTGGCGCGATCCCGAGTGTGGATTCAAAGCCGATGTGAGTTGTTCATGTGATGGTTTTCGGCATGGTGTGACCGTTTCGGCGCATAAGATCTTCGGTGGAGGTAGGGGGATGGATACCCTACTCCTTTCCTGCATCCTTGCGTGATTTGGAGCCAAACAGTGTGAGTTTGAGCGGGTTTTCCAGCTTTAAGGGTGAAACCATGTTCGGGGGGTATGGGCCCTCTTCGCCGTTCCAGGCGATTCTTTTCACATTAAATGGTAAAATATGAACCCCTGGCATGTTGGGATTCATTTCCCACTAGTTTTATTGCATTTGGATGTGAATTGGGACCAGTATGAGGCCATTTCCCCATGTGACTCGGTTTCGGTCGATTCATGGGAATCACCCATTTTTTGCCGTTTTAAGGTCGGTTTGATCCCTTTCGGCTTGTGGAAGGTGGATATTGTGGTTATGAGTGTCTCCTCGTCGTTCTGGGATGATTAGGGCATGGAAAACTAGGTTTTGTGAGGTTTTACGATTTTTGGATCGGAGGACGAGTCACGGTCCACCAGTAACCGCGTTCATCTCTTGACCTCTGTAGCGGTCTGTCGTGAATCGCGTCTACTTTTCAGACTTTGTCGGTTCGAGCGTATGGTGGTGGGAGAACGCGGTCGGTGTTTAACCGCATCTGATGGTCGCGGTTGGTTTGGAACAGTATCTACCTATCTTTGTCTCCACCTACCTTGTCTTCTTCCTGACACGGTCTTTGGCGTACCACGTTTGGGTTTCTCGCGGTCAGTGTTTAACCACGTATGGACGATTGCGGCTATCCTGGAACCGCGTCTGTCTCCGAGTTGACTCCGCTTCATGAAGCGCCAACTCTATTTTCTGATCCTCTTTTTATGTGTTTTTCGTTCATAGGCCTGAGGCGGTTTGACTGGAATCGTGTCAGTGTGAATGTGGCTAGTCTTTAACCGCGTCTGGGCTAGCGCGGCTTGTTGAGAACCGCGTCTGGTGTTAGCGCAGTTATCTCGCAACTGCAGCTACCTTATAGGTGTTTTCTCGTCGGTTTGGCTTCCAGTTAATGTGGCTTCGACCCCTTTGGTTAGCCCATTGTTTTGTGGATATCTTGGACGTCCTATGAGGGTTGTGACCGTGTTATAGGGTGTTCGGGAGTGCCATTATACCGAACGGTATTCTGTGTTATTTCAAGGATCATTACGGTTTCCGCTCAACCCGGTTATGACCCAGTGGTTGACATGTGACCTCGTGAATGTCTCGTCTATCCTGTGAGAATCGAGACATGGTTTTGGAGGCTTGAAGGTATTGTCATAACTCGATCTATGTGTCCATGTGGTTTGAGGGTTTGGATAATCCCTCATATTCTGTGTTTCGTGTTATGCGGAATTATGAGTCCATTGTGCTGCTTGGAGGTCGGGGACTCATTATCATCATTATTGCTATTATGGATCCGGATGTTCTGTCTCGTCTTCCATAATGTGTTTCCCGTGGTTTTTGGCTTAGGGACTAGGCTGATTAACGGCGTGTTGCCGTGATGTGTGACGATCTTGACCTGAGTCTTTTGACTCAAGGATCGTTGTAAGCAGGTCTAATTGACCATCATGAGTCTAATGGCAGTTGTATACTACATTATGCTCCGTAGTACATGCGATAGTGTGTACTTACCCTATATGTACTTCGGTGTTCGCTCTTTTGAGTCTATGTGTCTAGTGAGCCTCTATTAGTCGTAGCCTGACGACACTTTCCTGTGTGTCGGCCCACCTGGGAGTGGTGGCGGGGTGTCTTCTCGGTTGTGATGGTTTCTAAGGTGGTTGCCATGGGCCCCTTTGTCTTGCCGTGAGAGTCCTACTGGAGCGAAAAACTAGCTACAGGCCTGGCTCAAGACATTGAGCTTGTGTGTGCACACGTGGTTAAGGGCGTTGGACGAGCGCCCACGGGTGTGACCCTGACTAGTCACTCGTTACTGTAGTTCCTTGGTACTTAGTTTGAGTATCTCAGTTACCACCGTTCTAGGCGTGTGGGAGATACTTGAGGCGCAGTGTAAGATGTCAGTGGACGCATCTGGCTGTTCTTCTAGTGAAGAGGTGCTTCTGTCACTTGACGCATGACTTGTTCTTTCGTGACTTGTCTGCGTAGCCTGTGCTTAGCTTCACTCGAGGTTACTATCACTGTAGCGTACACGATGGTCGGATCATGTATGTCTTGTGCCTTTGACCATGTAGGTATTTTGTAGGGCCTTCGTCTGTTTCTGTAGGCCTTCGTGATATGAGCTTCGTGGTTTGTCGATGGATCGGCAACGCTCGACTTTGTTAGATCGGGGTTCACCTTTCTGTTGCTGTTTGGAGCAGCTTAGAGGGCCGAGGTTCCATCGGCTGTCGTGTTCCATGGTATGGCTATTTTTCCTCTTTACTTTTACTGTTGTTCCTACTCCTGTTGTTACTGCTTTGCTTTAGTTGTTAGCACTGCTGTTACTACGTTGTTTCATGGTAGGGTTCTGCAGGATACCTATTGAGCCAATGAGACGAGGCTCACCCCTGACTTTTCAGGTGTAGCTATTCTTCCTCGTGCTTGGAGGAGTAGTGCGTGGTTCTTAGTTGCCAGCGTTTGCCAGTGTCGGGCTTCCCCCGACTGGAGATTACATTCTCTTTCCTGTTGTACTGTACTTTAGTTGGATTGGACTCTGTTAGCTTTGTTAGTTTTAATTGTTATAAAAAATGTAATTTTATTTATGCTATTTTACCAATCCTGATCATAGAAATTTAATTGCTTGTTGCTTTATCTGGAAGTTCAATGTACTCTCACATACCTTTCTATCCCTTTGGAGCTTTTTCACTCTTGGGAGGCCTCTCAGAATCCAAGTGGTATCGGGTTTACCCGGTATCCGAAGAGTGAGTCGTCACAGTTGGTATCAGAGCAGAGTTCAGAGTTGTTTAGAGTTTTTCTGAGCTATCTGAGCTTGTGTTTGTGAAAGAACATGGGAATTCAAGATATTGCAGTGTTCAGAGTCCATAAGGTCCAGTACAGTCTGCAACTGGCATAAGTTTTACGATTGTTTACCACTTTGCTCTCATGTGAGGTCTTGTGCATGTTGTGTTGGCACTGTGCGAGATGGTTTTGCTCTCGTAAGGATCTGATGGAGCACCCTTCTTTTGTCATGATCTTGGTCTCGGTTGTGTTGCACTGGGCAGAATTCGCCGACAGGCGTGAATCTGCGGTGCAGTGTTCGAGATTTTTATGTGGCTTGTTCAGGTGGCTGATGGCTTTATCATTGGGGTGATGGTCGTGCACATTTTCATGTTATTTTGGCCGTCCCAGCTTGAGATTTGTTCAGCCCCTGAGGTGTTAAGGTTGTGTCACGCCCCGAGCGCGGAAGATACTCGGATATGCGTGACGAGTTTATATCAATCATGTCAATCAAAGTAGTAGTGTATTCGACACCAAAACAGAGATGTGCAAAATAGGAAGATAACCTAATCCTTTATTTCATAATGGATAGACTATTACAAATCCAATACTCTATTCAAGGAAAAGTACATAGTTGACTCAAGAAAATAGGAAAAAGACTAGATGACACTTGGAAAAGCTCTAGCTCTTTCACTCTTGACCATTCCCATCCGATTGACTTCCCTCGTCGTCGAAATTACCTGAAAAGTAGGGAACACACGGAGTGAGCGAATGCTCAGTATGAAATTATATCTCAAGCGCTAGCAAGGGGTTTAAATAATTACATTTTTCATGAATGTACTATAGCTATGCATGCTCGTATAAAATGACAAGATAGAGAGAAAATTTATCAATAAGACGGCAAGATGAACTATTCATGAGCTTTCAAGAAAAGATAACAAGATATTCAAGCAAGTACTCTTTAGCAAGTCATGTCAAGAACTTTGGCTATCGTGTATCAAGCAAGCAAGTAATTACCCTTTCTCGGGTCACGCAATTCATGTCAAGTCAAGTACGAGTCAAGTACAAGATTTGTGTGGAATGTCCAATCGAGCTAGTCATGCACTCGGTATAATGCCAGATACCTTATCATTCAACTCCCATGGGCACAAGTACTTTCGGGTGCTCCTCCCAAGACCAGATCGGGCCCTATATGCGCAGGCATTTATCATGTATATTTGACATCCACTCTTGTATATATATATATAGCCAATATGGAATTTCAACAATTTAAGCTTGTAGACACGTAGGATAATTTTGAGAGAATGGAGTCCAAAAATACGACATTGGACATAGATAGGCGATAACAACGGTATAATCACGATGAACGATGAAACTAGGTGGAATTAGGTTCCCTTAACTCGGGTACCATGACAAACAAGTATGGACATTCTTTATATAGAATTGAGGTCCACATGAACAGTACATCAAAGGTAAGATACCCTCATTCTTATTATAGAATTGAGGTCCACAAGAACATCAACAAATGGCATGATATCATCATCCCATTAAGAATTCTCATGATATACTCTTTGCATATCATAAGGGCCGGTATACCATGTTTCTTTAGAGTGACATGGCATTCAATAGTGTAATGGGTTTTTAGGGTACAACCAGCTCAGTCGACCTTGAGGGAATCCAAGGTACGAGGAGTCTTACGGAGGTCTCTATGACTAACTCGCTAGTCTAAAGGAACGGAATGTCCAATGGAGAGCTTGTATGTCAATGAGAGTTGAGGGTGATCGATAAAATATCATGAAACGTGGGACTATACTCACGGAGTGGAGATATAGTGCCGATATACATATATATAGATATACTGAAACCATCGGTTATCAGAAACAGGGTAAAAACATTTTTACAGGAAAATAACGACTTAAGTAAAGTCACTACTCAAGTAGTTAACGCCTTCAGTAAGGGCGTTTATCTATTTTACATTTTTTGCAAAATTTCAATATTTTCGTATTTTACCAAAAATGCGCCCTGGTAAGGGGCGTTTAATTAAAATTTGACGACGTATACAATGGTCGTTCATTCTTTACCTCTATTTTTGTAGAATATATATATTTTTAGTAATTTATCGGAACACGCCCTGGACAGGGGCGTTACTTTTCAATTCACGCCCTGAACAGGGGCGTTAGTCAAGTGAGAGACGACCTATATAGGGTCGTGTATTTCAAGAATTTACAATTTTTTCAAGTATTGAAATTTCGAGAAAACGAGATATGGTCATGACAGGATAATATCAGGATTAATGATCATGCACTGGTTTAGAATCATGTTTAAGTGAATATTGGACTAATTAACATGGGTAATTATCAGGTAATTAAATTAACGTCTGTGTACAGGGCGTCAAATCTTTTGAATTGACGACCTTGTCAGGGTCGTTTATTTAAATAGCGCCCTAGTCTGGGTCGCGTATAAAATTAGCGCCCTTGGAAAGGGCGTTTCTTTCCAACAATAGAACCCTTAAAATTCGTGAAAACTACATGCATGAACTAATATATATGGTTTAATATAGTTATTATGGTGAGTTGGGCTACAGTGCTTGAGAAAACCTACCTTGATGATGATAAGCTGACGGATGAACAGATGTAGGTTCTGGGAAAAACGATACTCTGTTTTATAAACAGAGTCTTTTTGAAGCTTTCGATCCTAACAGCAGCAGCAAGGGTAGTAATAGGTTGCAGATGAAGAACCCTCAATTCTTCAGTAGGTTATGATGACCCCTACAGAGAACATATATATACAATCATTAGTATTATCTTCATAATACTTGACTGAAGGTGGAAGAAAGAAGAACTTACCCTTTCGTTCTTCACAACGTGAATCTTCTTAACCTGTAAGAAGAGAAGACGAAGAACCTGTTAATGTTCTTCATACAATCGTAAACAGAAAAGAAGAAGAAAGAACCTTGGTTCTTCACCTACCGTAGAATAGTCCGAACGCCAAATAGCGTTCACGGTTCAAGCAGTAGGTTATTTATAGGATTTAGGTGATCCTAATAGAGTTAGTGTTCGATTGGAAGTAACACTTCCATGATAGAGTTATTACTACATTCGAACTCTTTCTCATAGTTGTCAACTTACCCTGGATAGACTCCTGGGTCGAACGAAACTCAAACTAAATTAACAACCTAGGTCAGGGCGTCGAATTTAAATTGACGCCTGGTCAAGCGTTGTTTCTTGTTGAAATGCGTCCATTCAAAGGACGTTATGCAAACCTGCCCTTTTTATTTATTTTTGGTCGTTTGAAATTTGACGCCTTATTATTTGGGCGTCCTTTCTTTAATTCACGCCTTAGGTGAGGGCGTTTTCTTGTAAAGTAGCGCCTATATCTAAGGCGTTATTTTCATCAGGGTTTAATTATTTTTATTCCAAGCTCTTTCGTTTATTTACTAAATATTTTAATCCATTTTGATTTATTTTATTTATCAGGGTTGCTACACCTTCCCCCACTTAAAAATAATTTGGTCCCCAAATTACATATCATACATTTACATATGGAGAGTGTAGAGTGTGTACCTTCTAAAATAAGTCTGGAAATTGCTTCATCATAGATTTCTCGGTCTCCCATGTAGCTTCTTGTTCTGAATTCTTTTTCCATTGTACTTTTAGCATGGGAATAACCTTATTCCTTAGGGTACGTACTTCTCGATCTAAGATCTTCATAGGCTTCTGTTCATATGTGAAATCTTTCTGGATTACTAGGTCTCCATATTCAATAATATGTGATGGGTCATGTACATACTTCTTCAACATAGATATGTGGAACACATCATGTACTTCGGACAGTTGAGTGGGCAATGCGATGCGATAAGCAACCTCGCCAACTCTTTCTAGTATCTCAAAAGGTCCGATAAATCTTGGGGTAAGCTTGCCTTTAACACCAAATCTTCGTATTCCACGTCCAGGCGATATCTTGAGAAATACATGATCTCTAACTTGGAATTCGAGATCTCTTCTTCTTGTGTCAGCATAAGCCTTTTGTCTAGACTGAGCAACTTGCAGTCTTTCTTTGATCAATTGTATCTTCTCGATAGTGTCCCTTACCATTTCTGGACCTAACAGTTGTTTCTCTCCAACTTCGTCCCAGCATAAGGGTGATCGATAACTCCTTCCGTATAAGGCTTCAAAAGGTGCCAGTTGTATACTTGCCTGGTAGCTATTATTGTATGCAAATTCGACCAGAGGCAAGTGATCATGCCAGTTTCCATCAAAATCAGTGATGCATGCTCTAAGCATATCTTCAACTACTTGATTTGTTCTCTCGGTCTGACCATCCGTTTAAGGATGAAAGGCTATACTAAAGTTAAGCCTTGTTCCCAACGAACGTTGTAGTCCTTTCCAAAAATGAGAAGTAAAACGGGGATCTCTATCAGACACGATTGAAACAGGAATACCATGTAATCTGACTATTTCCTTGATGTATAGTGCAGCTAAGACATCAACTGACCATCTACTCTTGATTGGCAAGAAATGCGCTGATTTAGTCAATCGATCAATGATAACCCATATTCTATCATGTCCTCTTTTTGATTTAGATAAACCTATGATGAAATCCATACCAATATCCTCCCACCTCCATTTAGAGATATCTAGAGGATGTAGTTTTCCAGTAGGCTTCTGGTGTTCCGCCTTGACTTGTTGGCATGTGAGACAGCGTGATACGTAGTCCGCTATTTCTCTTTTCATGTTGGGCCACCAAAAATTTCTTTTCACATCTTGGTACATTTTGGTAGATCTAGGATGAATCGTATACCTTGATCTGTGAGCTTCATCTAAGACCTTCTTTTTCAATTCTGGGCAGTCCGGTATACAAGTTCTATTCTTGAACATTAATCTTCCATCAGAAGTTAGTTAGAAATCCGATTGTCCTTCTAATCTGCCCTTGATTTCTACTAATGTAGGATCGTCATCCTGAAGTGCTTGTATCTCAGATAATAAATCTGACTGTATGCTTATATGAGATAATGTGACACATCTAGGATCCGTGTCCATGCTTATATTGAGTTCAGAGAATTGTTCCAGCAATTTCCATTCTTGAATCAGACAATTGGCTAACAGTGCTCTCGGCTTTCGACTAAGGGCATCAGCTACATGATTACCCTTTCCAGGATGATATTGTATATTGAAGTCGAAGTCCTTGAGATATTCCAGCCATCGTCTTTGCCTCATATTTAGTTCCTTCTGTGAGAAAAGATATTTGAGACTCTTGTGATCGGAGTATACAGTAAACTGTACTCCATAAAGATAATGTCTCCATATTTTGAGTGCAAATACTACCGCGGCCAATTCTAAGTCATGGACGGGGTAGTTCTCTTCATGATTCTTTAATTGACGAGAAGAGTAGGCTATAACCTTCCCTTGTTGCATTAGAACACACCCGAGGCCAATGCCAGAAGCATCAGTGTATACCTCGAACTTTTCTCCTTCAATTGGCAATGCTAAGATAGGAGCTATAGTAAGATGATCCTTGAGAGTTTGGAAGCTTCTTTCACATTCCTCATCCCATTCATAACGGATCTCCTTGCGAGTTAACCTCGTAAGTGGCACGGCGATTTTTGAGAAATCCTTGATGAATCGCCTGTAATAGCCGGCAAGTCCTAAGAAACTTCGGATCACGCTAGCATTGGTCGGTCTTTCCCAGTTCCTTACAGCTTCAACCTTTGATGGGTCTATAGACAAGCCATCCTTTGATATAACATGTCCGAGAAAAGTCACTTCTTCAAGCCAGAATTCACACTTGCTAAGTTTTGCATATAATTGGTTTGTCCTCAATATTTGTAATGCAATCCTCAAATGTTCCTCATGCTCTTCCTTGGTCTTGGAATAAATCAATATATCATCAATAAAGACCACCACGAATTGATCTAAATAAGGCCTGCATATACTATTCATTAACTGCATAAAGACAGCAGGGGCATTCGTTAGTCCGAAAGGCATAACAAAAAATTCACAATGGCCATACCTGCTTCTGAATGTAGTTTTATGAATATCCTCGTCCTTGATTCTTAGTTGGTGATATCCGGACCTAAGATCAATTTTGGAAAAGTACATGGATCCTGAAATTTGATCAAACAATTCATCGATTCTCGGCAGTGGATACTTGTTCTTGATAGTGAGATGATTCAATTGTCGATAGTCGACGCATAACCTCATGGATCCGTCTTTCTTCTTTACAAATAATACAGGCGCTCCCCACGGGGAAGTACTTGGTCTAATGAATCCTTTCTTAATGAGTTCCATCAATTGCTCCTTTAACTCCTTGAGTTCAGCAGGTGATATCCTATAAGGTGCCTTTGAAATCGGACCAGCACCAGGGACTAAGTCAATGGTGAAGGCCACTTCTCTTTGCGGGGGTAATCCCGGCAAATCTTCCGGAAAAACGTCCGGAAATTCTTATACCACTGGAATGTCTTCTAACTTAGCTTCCTTAGCTTCTTTAACTGTGACAAAGGTAAGGAAAGATGTACATCCTTTCCTGATGAGCTTGCTAGCTCGGAGAGCTGAAATAAGAGGGTTTTTGCTCCGACTCTTGGGGTTAGTAAATATTAGTTCTGGAAATTCCTTGAATGTAACCTTGCTATTGCGGCAATCAACCGTTGCCTGATACTTGGATAACTAATCTGCCCCTAGTATAACATCATACTCTTTCAGATCTAAACATATGAGATCAATAGGGAGATTTTGACCATGAATCAATACCTCGCAGTTTTGGTAATGATGTGTAATATCAGTCTCATCATCCAGAGGAGTAGACAAAACTAACTTTATCCATTCCGGTTCTAGGGGTAATGGGTCAGAAAACTTTTTAGAAACAATAGAATGTGATGCACCAGTATCAATTAAGACATATGCATTCCTGGAACAAACTTTCAATATACCTTCCACTAAGCCGCCTCCTTCTACTTGCTCGGTTTCCTTGATTGCATGAAGACGAGCATTCTTGGTTACTGGGCATTTTCCGTCATCGGCTTGATTATTTAGTAGTGGACAATCGGGAATCCGATGCTCACGACTCCCGCAATGGAGACATGCTCCTAGTTTCCTCCAGCATTCTTCTGCTCTATGACCCGCTTTATCACAATGTTTGCACACTGTATTTGGAGAGGTAGTGGTGATAGAGAAGGGCTTGGTCTTCTTGAACTTTTGGTCTTGTGAGGATGCTCCTCCATTGCTAGGCCTTTTCTTGAAGTTGGGTTTAAAAGAACCCAAACCTGTAACTTGTTCCTTCTTATCCTTACCACGAATCCTATCAGACAGTTCCGTGGCATCTCTAATACTTGAGCTCGGCGTACTATCTCCGAGTAGACTTGAATGTCCATCGGCGCCAGTTGAGTAATAGCTTGGGGCCTGAGCCCATTAAGAACCCTCCTAGCCTTCATTTTCTCGGTGCTAACTAGATGCTTAGCATACCGAGACAATCTAGAGAATTGGGCCTCATACTCGGCCACTGACAAGGATCGTTGTTTTAATGCGGCAAACTCTGCAGCCTTCTTTTCCTGAACTCGGTCCGAGAAATCTTTCACGTTGAAGTGTTCAACGAATTCTTCCCATGAAACCTGATCTTGATTTATAGTAGTCTCTATTGATTCCCACCAGCATCTAGCATCCCTTTCTAACTGAAAAGTAGCTAATAAAACTTTATCCTGATCCGTGCATTGCATAACACGGAATATACGTTCTATCTCCCTAATCCAGTGTTCAGCGTCATCTGGATCAGTAGAACCCGTGAACTTGGGTGGGTTCAAGTTCTTGAAAGTCTGGTGGAGACTTCCTGCTCGTTGTCCACCTCCTTGTGCTACTTGTTGCAGCACTTGAGTCATGCCTTGAAGGGTACGCTACATGTTACGCCATTGAGCACGTTCGACAGCCATTATCCTACAATTATAATAACTAGATTAATATGTGCTTGTATTTAAAGACTCATATACTATGTTAACTTTAACCCTTGGGTCTACCCAATCTCACTGGTTGAAGGTTTAAAACTTATCCTTGGACTTGGGTTTTTCCTAGGAATTGAATACCCTAGGCTCTGATACCATAAAAACTGTCACGCCCCGAGCGCGGAAGATACTCGGATATGCGCGACGAGTTTATATCAATCATGTCAATCAGAGTAGTAGTGTATTCGACACCAAAACAGAGATGCGCAAAATAGGAAGATAACCCAATCCTTTATTTCACAATGGATAGACTATTACAAATCCAATACTCTATTCAAGGAAAAGTACATAGTTGACTCAAGAAAATAGGAAAAAGACTAGATGACACTTGGAAAAGCTCTAGCTCTTTCACTCTTGACCATTCCCATCCGATTGACTTCCCTCGTCGTCGGAATTACCTGAAAAGTAGGGAACACACGGAGTGAGTGAACGCTCAGTAAGAAATTATATCTCAAGCACTAGCAAGGGGTTTAAATAATTACATTTTTCATGAATGTACTATAGCTATGCATGCTCGTTTAAAACGACAAGATAGAGAGAAAATTTATCAATAAGACGGCAAGATGAACTAGTCATGAGCTTTCAAGAAAAGATAACAAGATATTCAAGCAAGTACTCTTTAGCAAGTCATGTCAAGAACTTTGGCTATCGTGTATCAAGTAAGCAAGTAATTACCCTTTCTCGGGTCACGCAATTCATGTCAAGTCAAGTACGAGTCAAGTACAAGATTTGTGTGGAATGTCTAATCGAGCTAGTCATGCACTCGGTATAATGCCAGATACCTTATCATTCAACTCCCATGGGCACAAGTACTTTCGGGTGCTCCTCCCAGGACCAGATCGGGCCCTATATGCGCAGGCATTTATCATGTATATTTGACATCCACTCTTGTATATATATATATAGCCAATATGGAATTTCAACAATTTAAGCTTGAAGACACGTAGGATAACTTTGAGAGAATGGAGTCCAAAAATACGACATTGGACATAGATAGGCGATAACAACGGTATAATCACGATGAACGATGAAACTGGTGGAATTAGGTTCCCTTAACTCGGGTACCATGACAAACAAGTATGGACATTCTTTATATAGAATTGAGGTCCACATGAACAGTACATCAAAGGTAAGATACCCTCATTCTTATTATAGAATTGAGGTCCACAAGAACATCAACAAATGGCATGATATCATCATCCCATTAAGAATTCTCATGATATACTCTTTGCATATCATAAGGGCCGGTATACCATGTTTCTTTAGAGTGACATGGCATTCAATAGTGTAATGGGTTTTTAGAGTACAACCAGCTCAGTCGACTTTGAGGGAATCCAAGGTACGAGGAGTCTTACGGAGGTCTCTATGACTAACTCGCTAGTCCAAAGGAACGGAATGTCCAATAGAGAGCTTGTATGTCAATGAGAGTTGAGGGTGATCGATAAAACATCATGAAACGTGGGACTATACTCACAGAGTGGAGATATAGTGCCGATATACATATATATAGATATACTGAAACCATCGGTTATCAGAAACAGGGTAAAAACCTTTTTACAGGAAAATAACGACTTAAGTAAAGTCACTACTCAAGTAGTTAACGCCTTCAGTAAGGGCGTTTATCTATTTTACATTTTTTTGCAAAATTTCAATATTTCCGTATTTTACCAAAAACGCGCCCTGGTAAGGGGCGTTTAATTAAAATTTGACGACGTATACAATGGTCGTTCATTCTTTACCTCTATTTTTGCAGAATATATATATTTTCAGTAATTTATCGGAACACGCCCTGGACAGGGGCGTTACTTTTCAATTCACGCCCTGAACAGGGGCGTTAGTCAAGTGAGAGACGACCTATACAGGGTCGTGTATTTCAAGAATTTACAATTTTTTCAAGTATTGAAATTTTGAGCAAACGAGATATGGTCATGACAGGATAATATCAGAATTAATGATCATGCACTGGTTTAGAATCATGTTTAAGTGAATATTGGACTAATTAACATGGGTAATTATCAGGTAATTAAATTAACGTCTGTGTACAGGGCGTCAAATCTTTTGAATTGACGACCTTGTCAGGGTCGTTTATTTAAATAGCGCCCTAGTCTGGGTCGCGTATAAAATTAGCGCCCTTGGAAAGGGCATTTCTTTCCAACAATAGGACCTTTAAAACTCGTGAAAACTACATGCATGAACTAATATATATGGTTTAATATAGTTATTATGGTGATTTGGGCTACAGTGCTTGAGAAAACCTACCTTGATGATGATAAACTGACAGATGAACAGATGTAGGTTCTGGGAAAAATGATACTCTGTTTTATAAACATAGTCTTTTTGAAGCTTTCGATCCTAACAGCAGCAGCAAGGGTAGTAATAAGTTGCAGATGAAGAACCCTCAATTCTTCAGTAGGTTATGATGACCCCTACAGAGAACATATATATACAATCATTAGTATTATCTTCATAATACTTGACTGAAGATGGAAGAAAGAAGAACTTACCCTTTCGTTCTTCACAACGTGAATCTTCTTAACCTGTAAGAAGAGAAGACGAAGAACCTGTTAATGTTCTTCATACAATCGTAAACAAAAAAGAAGAAGAAAGAACCTTGGTTCTTCACCTACCGTAGAATAGTCCGAACGCCAAATAGCGTTCACGGTTCAAGCAGTAGGTTATTTATAGGATTTAGGTGATCCTAATAGAGTTAGTGTTCGATTGGAAGTAACACTTCCATGATAGAGTTATTACTACATTCGAACTCTTTCTCATAGTTATCAACTTACCCTTGATAGACTCCTGGGTCGAACGAAACTCAAACTAAATTAACGACCTAGGTCAGGGCGTCGAATTTAAATTGACGCCTGGTCAAGCGTCGTTTCTTGTTAAAATGCGTCCATTCAAAGGACGTTATGCAAACCTGCCCTTTTTATTTATTTTTGGTCGTTTGAAATTTGACGCCTTATTATTTGGGCGTCCTTTCTTTAATTCACGCCTTAGGTGAGGGCGTTTTCTTGTAAAGTAGCGCCTATATCTAAGGCGTTATTTTCACCAGGGTTTAATTATTTTTATTCCAAGCTCTCTCGTTTATTTAATAAATCTTTTAATCCATTTTGATTTATTTTATTTATCAGGGTTGCTACAGGTTGTGTTCGAGGTGGTCGATTAGATGCCCTGTTTGAGAGAGTGCTCGGGTGAACCTAGGATCTCTTTCCTGGTGAGCTGCTATTAGTCGAGCTTGATTCTTCTCATCTTGCCTGGTGACATATTTTTGAGGTAAGCTTTGGAAGTACTGTCTCTGTGAAGCCTTTGTCCTGTGTCTGCTTATGTGTGGACTGTGAGAGTTCTGAACCTAATCTGCTCTTATTTCGGCGGTGGCTTGGCTTTGGACCCAGTTTTTGGAATTATGGGCCGTTGTTCACCATGTTCGACGTGCCGTGTTTGGCGGCTATTATGCTGTGAAGGTTCAGTAATCATTTCAGGACGTGAGGATAAGTTGAGATTAGCATTCTTTGCGGCTTGTGTTGTGGCTCTTAGCATGTTGGTTTGCACTATGGTGACTTGTGATCGGCTGTTAGCAGGATCGGTACTCGAGGCGTGGTACATTACAGTTTCATGAATTGCGATGGCACCGAGGTGTGCTGAGATGTGGATGCCGACTTATCTATGATGCCTGTGTGCGTGGTGTTGAGTGCGCAGCGGAAGCGTGTGGGCTCAGAACCCACGGGTCGAGGATCGTTTGGTTGGAAGATTCTGACCAGCCGAGAGGATTATTTCCTCGGTGCGACATCGTCTTGGCTATGTATGCCTTGATGCTATTGGTTGCCGTGCCATTGCTTCAGGCATTGTGATTGTTGGCACTGGCATGTTTGAGAATTGGGGAAATATGTCGGCGTATATGCTGGTCGTGTCTCCTTGTTCTGTGAGATGATAGCGATGACGCCCTATTTCAGAGGTGCCAGACTTGTGTTTCTTTGTGTGCCATGCACGTTCTGTGGATTGGTGTGCCTTGAGATCCGGAGTGTGTGCCTGTGATTCTGGTCTGGCAGTATCCCTCCGAATTATGTTTTTCAAGAATTATGTTATCGTGTTTTGTGTTTATGTTTTGGTTGGTGCTTGGAGAGCATTGCCAGCATTTGGGGTTGTTCTTCCCTTTTCTCTTGTTGACTCCTTAAATTTTGAGGATGAAATTTCCTAAAGGAGAGGAGGCTGTAATACTCTGGATTCTTCGTATCAGAATCGGAGAGCTTTCAGAGCGCTTTCGTGGGTCCTGAAATGTGTTTTACGATCCACTCCGATTTTTCCCTTGTATAACTTGCGGAACCCCGTGGAGAGTGACTCGTTGAGTTTTGCGACTCCGGGACGAGCAGGTGCATTGTGCTCGTTCTGAGGATCGTGAAGACTATTTTTTCGTATTTTTCTGAGTTTACGGAATTTTATACAGAAAATTAGATTTTAGGAAATATTACTAATTTCCTATTTTTCCTTTTCCATTAACCCTTCCTCTCTCCTCTCTCTGCTCTCACGATCTCTCACTTTATCTCCCTCAATTCTCTATCCTCTCTTCTCCTCTCCCCCGGGCAAGCGACTGGCGCAGAGCTGGGTCAGGTGGTGACGGCATGGAGTTGACCTGAGGCATCATGGCACGAGTATCGGAGCGTGGCATTAACAAGATCCCGAGCGTGGATTCAAAGCCGACGTGGGTTGTTCGTGTGATAGTTTTCGACATGGTGTGGGCGTTTCGGCACGTGAGATCTTCGGTGGAGGTAAGGGGATGGATACCCTACTCTTTTCCTGCATCCTTGCGTGATTTGGAGTCGAACATGAAGTTTCGTGATCAATGACACCCAAGAGGGGGGTGAATTGGGTGATTACCAATTTTAGGAAAACTTTTGGCCTTTTATAAAATATGTGATACAAAGCTAGTTAGGAGATTCAAAGCTATTTGAACACAAATTAGATTTAACAAACTTTATATGATAAGATATAGATTAAGCAAGATAGACGAAGATAAATCCAGAACAACAATTTAAACTAACGTTTATGTAAAATGGAGATAGAGGAAATGGAGCAAACCACACAATACAAGTACAATGCACAGCGGTTTTTAAGGTGGTTCGGATGCACGACGACAATCCTACGTCCACCCCTCACCAAACCCGGTGAGGCTTCACTCGGGGATAAAACCCCAAATGGAGACGACGCTCCAACCACACACGCAGGACGACACCAGCACACAGACACGGGGACGCACCCCAAAACACACACACACACGGAGACAAGGTCTCCAACACGATCCAACAAGCGGATCACAAACACACACACCGTCTGCCACAAGTGCAGCAATCCACACACACGAGACAGAACGGATCTAAATAGACCCCCCCACACACAAACGCAGATCTAGGAAGATCCACGCACACACGAATCAAATACAACACACACACACGACCACGGATCCAACACGATCCACACACACACAGATTCTTCAGTTTATGATGAACACAAATACAATACCCAAAACATAAATATGATGAGGATTAGTTTAGAAAACTCCTGTTTTGGGTTCCCCTTGAATTCATGTTATAGATCTTGAACATATCTTCAATCTTCACTTGAACACCTCCTCTTGATCTCCACTTGAATCCCCTTGGATGGCTTACTTGCTTGCTTGCTTGCTTCTTCTTCTTTCTTCCTTGAGCAATCTTCCTTTGAATCCTTGCTTGCTTCTTTTCCTTGGAGGATGTTGGCTTCAGATCTACCTTCAATAGGTTGAGGATGGATGAAGAACACTTGCTGCACGGAGTACTGTTCACAGCTACAGTACTTCTCCTCTTCCTCCACTTGGATAGCCTCTCCTTTGATCTCTCTTGAAGCCCTCTTAGTTGATTAGGGTTTGTAGCACCAAATGAGAGTTTTATAACTCTTGAATGGCCCTTTGGACAAGCCCCAGACTAGATCCACGAAATCTGGTGTAATTGGGGGCAAAAGGATTAAAGAAATGGGTGGAAAGACCACCCTTCGAACTTGAACCAAAAGTCAACAAAAGTAGGCCTCGGGGCTGGCGGTCGACCGGAATTTTACAGGTTTCAGTCCATTGCTTGTTGGGAAAAATGGTTGACCGCCCCTGTCTGGGCAGTCGACCGCTGCTGGCAGTCGACCGTTGCTGGCGGTCGACTGGTCCTGGACCGGCGGTCGACCGCTAGCAGGGGAAGCCCCAGGTTTCTCCCGTTCAGCCTTTTAAACCCTTGAGCAGCTCATTTACGTTTGTGGCATCAAACTCCTTTGACCTTGAGGATTTGTACTGAGTATATGGACCTGCAAACACATGGATAATTGATTAGAACTATAGCTCAAACATCCAAATGATAAATCCTTAAACTCCATGCAAACTTGTCGATCCCCGCGACCTGACCGCGCTGGTCGATCCGCGGGCGAGGGCGCACGATGGCCAGAAGGGTTTCATGTTGAATGTGCATGAATGAGGTGTATGCATAAGATACACAAGGTGAGATCGATGCTAAGCATGAGATACACAAGGTAAGAGTCTCACCAATGGTTCTTGATAGTAAATGACATATACCACCTATTTTGGATTGTAGAGGAGCAGGGTGCTTATCCACAAGTTTAGTTCACCAGGTGACTCTCATGTTTGATCCTGCAAGCAAGATAGTTAAGGTTAATACCATGCTTGTTCACATTAAAGAGGTTATGAAACCTCTTGCCTCTTGTAAAAATAATTCAATCAAGCATGAATCAAGACCATGTACCATTGCCATTTGTCATCTCAAACATATTTAAACATGAATGTGCAATCAACCATAAGTTTAGTTATCATCACTCAATCACACATTAAGTTTTATTATCATCAAAACCATAACTCCAACAAACATCAAAATCATAACTCAACAGAACGGTGTGAGTTTGAGCGGGTTTTCCAGCTTTAAGGGCAAAAGCATGTTCGGGGGGTGTGAGCCGTCTTCGTCGTTCCAGGCGATGGTTTTCACATTAAATGGCAAAATATGAACCCCTGACATGTTGGGATTTGTTTCCGGCTAGTTTTACTGCATTTGGATGTGAATTGGGGCCGGTATGAGGTCGTTTCCCCATGTGACTCGATTTGGGTCGATTCGTGGGAATCGCTCGTTTCTTGCCATTTTAAGGTCGGTTTGGTCCCTTCCGGCTTATGGAAGGTGAATATTGTGGTTATGAGTGTCTCCCTATCGTTCTGGGACGATTGGGGCATGGAAAATTGGGTTTTGTGAGGTTTTATGATTTTCGGATTGGAGGAGGAGTCACGGTGCACCAGTAACTACGTTCATCTCTCGACCTCTGTAGCGATCTGTCGTGAACCGCATCTTCTTTTCAGGCTTTTTCGGTTCGAGCGTATGGCGGTGGGAGAACGCGGTTGGTGTTTAACCGCATCTGATGGCCACGGTTGCTTTGGAACCGCGTCTGCCTGTCTTCCTCTCCACCTGCCTTGTCTTCTTCCTGACACGGTCTTTGGCGTACTGCATCTGGGATTCTCCTGGTCAGTGTTTAACCACGTATGGACGATTGTTGCTATCCTGGAACTGTGTTTGTCTCTGAGTTGACTCCGCTTCGTGAAGCATCGACTCTGTCTTCTTCTCCTCTTTTTATGTGTTTTTTGTTCATAGGCCTAAGGTGGTTTGCCTGGAACCGCGTCAGTGTGAACACGGCTAGTCTTTAACTGTGTCTGGGCTAGCACGGCTTGTTAAGAACCAAATTTGGTGTTGGCGAGGTTATCTCGCAACTGCGTCTGCCTTCTGAGTGTTTTGTTCTTCGGTTTGGCTTCCGGTTAATGTGGCTTCGACCTCTTTGGTTAGCCCATTGTTTCGTGCATGTCTTAGATGTCCTATGAGGGCTGTGACCATGTTATAGGGTGTTCGGGAGTGCCATTATATCGAACGGTATTCTGTGTTATTTCGAGGATCATTATAGTTTCTGGTCAACCCGGTTGTGACCCAATGGTTGACACGTAACCTTGTGAATGTATCATCTTTCGTGTGAGGATCGAGACATGGTTTTGGACGCTTGGAGATATCATCGTACCTTGGTCTACGTGTCCATGTGGTTTGAGGGTTTTGGTGATACCTCATGTTCGGTGTTTCGTGTTATATGGAATTGTGAGTCCTTTGTGCGGCTTGGAGGCCGAGGACTCATTATCATCATTATTGCTGTTATGGATCCGGCTACTGTGTGCCATCTTCCATAATATGTTTCCCGTGGTTTTAGGCTTAGGGACTAGGCTGATTAACGGCGTATTGCCGTGATGTGCGACGATCTTGACCTGACTCTTGTGACTCAAGGATCATTATGAGCAGGTCTAATTGACCATCCTGAGTCTGATGGCAGTTGTATACTGCATTGTGCTCCGTAGTACATGTGGTAGTGTGTACTTACCCTATCTATACTTCGGTGTTCGCTAATCTGAGTCTCTGTCTCTAGTGAGCCTCCACTAGTCGTAGCCTGACGACACTTTCCTGTGTGTCGGCCCACCTGGGAGTGGTGGCGGGGTGTCTTCTCGGTTGAGACGATTTGTAGGTTGGTTTTCGTGGGCCCCTTTGTCTTGCCGTGAGAGTCCTAAGGGAGGGGAAAACTAGCTAGAGGCGTGGTTCAAGACATTGAGCTTGTGTGTGCGCACATGGTCAGGGGCGTTGGACGAGCGCCAGCAGGCGTGACCCTGACTAGCCACCCCTTATTGTAGTTCCTTGGTGCTCAGTTTGAGTATCTCAGTTACCGCCGTTCTAGGCGTGTGGGAGATACTTGAGGCACAGTGTAAGACATTAGTGGACACATCTGGCTGTTATTCTAATGAGGAGGTGCTTCTGTCACTTGACGCATGACTTGTGCTTTTGTGACTTTTCTGGGTAGCCTGTGCTTGGCTTCACTCGAGGTTACGGTCACTGTAGCGTACATGATGGTGGGATTGTGTATGTCTTGTGCCTTTGACCATGTAGGTCTTTTGTAGGGCCTTCGTCTATTTCTGTAGGTCTTCGCAATATGAGTTTCATGGTTTGTCGATGGATCGGCAATGCCCGACTTTGTGAGATCGGGGTTCATCTTTCTGTTGCTGTTTGGAGTATCTTAGAGGGCCGAGGTTCCTTCGGCTGCAGTGTTCCGTGGTACGGCTATTTTTCCTCTTTACTTTTACTGCTGTTCCTACTCCTATTGTTACTGCTTTGCTTTAGTTGTTAACACTACTGTTACTGCGTTGTTTCGTGGTAGGGTTCTGAGGGATCCCTACTGAGCCAGTGAGGCGAGACTCACCCCTAACTTTTCCGGTGTAGCTATTCTTCTTCATGCTTGGAGATGTAGTGCGTGGTTCTTAGTTGCTAGCATTTGCCAGTGTCGGGCTTCCCCCGACTGGAGAGTACGTTCTCTTTCCTGTTGTATTGTACTTTAGTTGGACTAGACTATGTTAGCTCTGTTAGTTTTAATTGTTATAGAAAATATAATTTTATTTCTGCTATTTTAGCAATCCTGATTATAGACATTTAACTGCTTACTGCTTTATCTGGAAGTTTAATGTACTCTCACATACCTTTCTATCCCTTCGGAGCTTTTTCACTCTTGGGAGCCCTCTCAGAATCCAAGTGGTATCGGGTTTACCCGGTATCCAGAGACTGGGTCATCACAGGGGTGGACGTAGGGGACACTCTTGTGGACCCGAACCACCTAAAAATCATGTGTTCCTCTGTGGTTTGCTTGGTCGCATCTGATTCGAGTGGGCTCTGTGGAAAGTTCGAGTGAATCTGTTTGTGCACAAAAAGTAAGTAATATCTTCTCATCAGCATTCACGGGTGTGATCATCTTCATGCGAGCAAGTGCTTGATTGATTAATTTCCTTACCAAACAAATTCTGTGTTTAATTTAAGAAGGGGTGTATATAAATTTTTTTGTTGGCAATCAATTCACCCCTCTCCTCTTGATTATAACTCGCCTGGGCACAACAATTATCACCTAAAAGTCATCAAGTGATGAATAAGTGTTTCAGACAGATAGATGATGGAAGTGTGCCTATGTGACTCTTGGCTGCACCTAAATATGCGACTATGACACTTTTAGCCGCTATTTTAGTGACTATTTGAGCTGCGCGATAGGCAATGGAAGTATGGCCATGTGACCAAGATAGGCAGTTATGTGAAGATAGGTGGCTAAGTTCGGTAACTAAATCAACTTAGCTTTTAAGTTCATCGGCTATGTTAACTGCATCTCCAGTGTCTATGTTAAGCATTAGTGCACCTATGTGAGTTCCTACGCCTATGTGAGTTCTTGCACCTAAGTGAAACATAGCTGATTTCTTCAGTGCCTATGTGGACTTAGTCTAAATTTGTAGCGCTTATGTGAATATCTGAGATTTTTGCACCTATGTGAATAGTCTTGCGACTATCTTACACTTAGACGAATTTTTGGCATTCTTTTCCTTGTTTTGTTATCATCAAAATTCACTCAAGATTTTTGTTATCACCAAAATTAATATAATTAAGTGAATAACGAGATTTCGATTTCACACTCAATGATTTAACATAAGTATGAGGTGTTAACCCATCACAAAAAAAAATGGGAAAAAATCTCAAAATGGGGTTTTTATAGGAGGTGGCCTTCTTCTTATTCAAAGGGGTTAGGGGGACCGGATAGGTCCCTTTGGGGAGGGGACCTATCCAGTCTGGGTAGGTCCCCGCAAGGACCTACCAACTCCAGGTAAGGCATTGGAGGGCATATCCGGTCTCCGGGGCCCCTCCAAGGCCTATCCGGTCCCAAACCACCATTTTTTGGGACCTATCTAGTCCCGGGTGGCCTCCCGAGGGAACCTATCTGGTCTGAGTAGGGATTTGAATTACTTTTACAATGTATCCTCACTCTACAAAGGAGATAGAAAAATGTGATGGCCTATGCCTCTCCCGCTCTGGTGTATGAATATCTGAGCCCTCCCTTAGGGCTGTCGGGTGTCGCAATCATGAGTGTGCTCCCGACATCATAACCAAATAATAAAAGTGTTTGGTTCTCTCTTGAAGTTAATCAAATGTGTTCGGACTTTAAGTTGATGTAAATAAACACCGACTGTGGTTGGTGGATAATTGTCTAGCACATGAACCCAAAATAGTCTGACAAACAAAAGTAGAGAGGGATAAATTTACGGCCCAGAAGATATGTGGCCCAAAACGGCCCAACTGGACCCGCAGAGCCCAACAAGTGACAACCCCATTATTGGACCCACTTACCAAGAAGCCTAACTCACTCGGACCGACATAACCTAAGCGGCATCCTGGCCCAGGAGTCCGAGTAACGGTCGCTCGAAGAAGAGCCCAAACGGCAGCCAAGCGTAACCGGCCAAGGGAAGCCCGAGAGTCAGATGAAGGAAAGGTAAGTGCCCTCGAATGAGGGAGAGCCCATATTTAAGGAGGTAACGCCCCCTGAACACTCCTTCTCCCTCGGTCCCCAAAAGAATGAACCACTATATAAACCAAGGAAAGCCTTCCGAAAAGGTAAGCGATTCTGAGCACTCTCAGTCACCCTTATTGGTGGAGAGCGGTCTCGTGCCCACCCCCTGTCTCCTTCTTCTCCTCCGCACAGCGCTCTATTACTTTGCTAACTTAAGCATTGGAGGGTTTTCCCAGGGTTATTCCCCTGGGCCCCCTGATCCGTTTCTCACCTTGTAGAGTTCTAATCTAGCGTGGCCACATTCGGTGTTTGAGGAAGATCGGATGGCTCAAGCTTCAGCACGAGATCACGCCTCTTCACCTGGCGTCGTCTGTGGTAAATGAACCCACGACCAAATGGTGCGGAGAAGTAATAGTAGGAGAAACACCAGTGACAAAGGGAAGGCATGGGCGCCATGGATAGGGAGCATGTGCCATCACACTATTCGACTGGCCCCCTTTCCAATAACCAGACCAATGTCCTACCTCCACCAGCCGCGGGGGGACAACCCATTTTCGGGGACCTAGACGCCCTCCGATCCCTCAACACTAAACTGGATATCCTCGTCAATTTGATGAGGACCCAGGTAGCCAGGGAGGAATGGTCCCAGCATTCCCGGGTGAGTCCCCCCCCCCCCCCCCGCGTAGAAGCCTCCCCGCTGACAGCCGGGGGCCGTTTCATCCTCCAAGGAGGACGCATTATCCGGAGCGGGACAGGCGGACCCTCACAACTCCCACCCTCGGAATATGAGGCTTCCCCCAATCGGCAAGGAAGAAAATCCGGGCCACCTTGCCAGCATATGGAAGTGGATGTGATGCGGGACGGACACGGGGATCGACTCTAAGTGATATAGACCTCGGACTCTAAATTCATACACGACCAGCAACATACGAGCATGAGAGACACTAGGCCCGACACTAAGAGCTCCTATGGGCTATATGTTGCTAATAGAAACGCAAGCTCACTCATCGTCCCAAGCGAGGGAAACGCGGATCGTGCACGGTTGAGGAACCGGCAGAGTTAAGGGTAGTCCGACTCACTTCCGTGCTCGGATCGAGTCAAGGGACGGGTCACTCTATCGCTCTCAGCCGTGACATGGACTCACGGGCTAGAATCCTACGCTCTCACAGCGGCATACGACCATATACTAAACTAGCAAATGAACGCCAAGGAGTTAAGACCGTTACCTCCACGCTCCCGGCGTGGGGAAGACAACCCCGGCCAAATCCGGACTCTTGGTTAACAAAGTTTTACTGTGGTACAAAAATTTGACCCACTCCACGCAGGGAGGTAAAAGGTCACATGTGGGGCCCGGGAGTCACAGGAATTGGGTTGACGGGCAGCATCTTGATGTCGCTCGGGCGGTGCCGAAACCCGCGTTTAGTGATGTCCGGACGGCGCGATCTACCGGTTCGTGGGGCCCACGGACCGCTCTGTACTCCAGAACTGACGGGGTGGGTCCCGTTGTGAAGGAGACCCCTGGAGGTGCGCCTCCCTGGATGACGATGGGGCTGGAATGCCGGTCGGAGGTCGGGCTGTTCCGATCTTCAAGACTTGGGGTTGCTGCTCACGGATCTGTAGGTTCTATTTTCAGGCACTCGATCCGGCGAGATCTGCTACTGCGATCAGTCCCGATGTCGGATCGATGCACAAGAGGTGTCATTGGAAAGATCTCTCGAAGTCCTTGGACCCTATGGGACTTAGAAAAATTCACCGGAGCTGTGCTTATGATGGGAGATTTTAGAGGACCGGCCTATTCTCAGTTTTAGATCTTAATGGGTAGAAACTAAGTTTCCTGAGAGTTGGTGTTGACCGCAGGGTAGACCTTTGATTCAGATCTTGAGCTCTTCATGAAAATTGTAGAGGAGAAAGAGAGGAAAACAGAAATAATTCTTATGACTGATTTAGTGGAGCTTTGGATGGGGAAAGCTATTTTATACTGGTGGGTGGTCGGATCTGGACATGGGCAGGCAGAACTGAATGGGATCTGGAGGTTATTTTTAGAAAATAGGTAAAGGTCCTTTGAAATTCCACAAAAATTCGTGGTTTGAAGGGGTGTTGGACAAAACCTCCAGTAAAATGGGGAGCTCTAGGAAAAATAAAAAGTGGGTCGAAGATGGGAAGTTCAGGGTTTCTGTCACAGTAGATAGAAACCTGGCAGATTTGGAAGCAGATGAAGAACGAAAATGGAAATTTACAAAATGGAAGTTGGAAGCCCAACCATTTTTTTTGAGATGTGGGGGAGACCTCTAGAACTCACCCTAAAAGTTTGAGCTCAAGAAGATCTCGGAGCTGAGAGCTAAAATTCATGGAAGGGCTTGCTGTTGGATGAAGATAGAATTCCGATAAGGCGGCGGTGGTGGTGCGACGGCGGCTCGGTGGCAGATGACCTTCCATGCCCTTAGATCTCGGGTTGATGAGGGCATCTTGGGAAAGCTAGGAAAATATTTCTCCCATGGGGTCAAAAGAGAAGAAAGAAAAGAAATCAACTAGCCTAATGAAGCCAAAAGAGGGGGCGCCCCCTTCATGGGCCTAACTTGGGCCAAGTTGGTCCAAGGCCATCAAAGGCCATCCACAAGCCCAAGAGAGCCGATAGACCTTTCCAACCTAGGTGTCCCATGAGGAGGGGAAGCCCAATTGGGCCTTAAGTGAATTAAGGACCCATTATGAAGCTTAATAGTCCAATATGGCCACCCCCTTAATGAACTCTAAAGGGGCTTAATCCAAATGGCTTATTAAGAGCCTTACAAAGAGCCCAAAATGAAAGTCCAAGTAAAACACACATACAAGCCCAAATACAATCCAAATAAGTGCTAAAACAATGCTAATAAATGCTAAAAGTATCCAAACTCAAGGCAGAGATTCCAGACTATCTCCGAGCCAAAGGGACGCTGATGTAGCTCGAGTGGTGCTCCGCGTACGGTACCGAGCGCTCGTCGGTTCGTGCTTCTCGCTCGCTCTGGTGTCTGCACTAATTCTCCCCGGGTGGGAGAAACTCGACCATATCGAGTAAGGGTCTGCATCGCTCTGGTAGCACTCCAGTAGATCCGGATCTCTCCGCTGCAACTCTCCACGAGTAATCCAAGTATCCTCGGTGGCGGGTCACCCTGTCCAACGCACTAGGTAGCGCGGGTAGGATCCACTCCTGGTAACTGTCACCTGCTCATCCAGTATATGATCGATATGCTCTCACTGTCGTGGAAAGGGGGCTGGAGGTGGACACTCAGGTGTGGCGTCACTGTCAATGGGAGGAGATGGCTCGAAAGGCTCACTAGGGATCACCGATGGGTCCCTATATGCAACTAGATCCGACACATTGAAAGTTGAGCTTATACCATATTCCTCGGGCAGGTCCACAACATACGCATAGGATCCAACGCGTTTCAACACTCTAAATGGACCGGCTCCGCGAGCTTGCAATTCCTTTCCGGTTCCAGAAGGGAAACCATTCAGGTCTTACCCTGATCATGACATATTCACCCTCTTGGAACTTTCAGTGGTGTCGATGGGCATCTGCTAGCTCTTTGTAATGTGCATTGCTGGCCTCAATGTGACGACGGATGTCATCATGCAGACTCCTAACATGTCTAGCAAATGACTCGGTAGACTCCGACACTCGTGCATGAATGGGCATGGGAATAAGATCCACTGGCTTCCTAGGCCTACGACCTGTGACAATCTCGAATGGACTAATTCTGGTAGACCTATTAATAGAATCGTTATATGCAAATTCTGCCAATGGTAATATGAGATCCTAATCCCCTAGACGATCCCTGACAAGACACCTCAAAAGGTCACCCAGACTCCTATTGACCACCTCGGTCTGACCATATGTCTGGGATGATATGCAATGGAAAACTTGAGGTAAGTGCCCAACATATGCCACAATGTCTTCCAAAAATAACTGGTGAATCTAACATCGCGGTCAGACACTATGGTACGAGGCAACCCGAACTTGCACACCACATGAGTAAGGAATAGGTGGGCTACCCTCGAATCATTCGAAGTCTTCGAGTAGGAAATGAAAAGGGTCATCTTCGAGAATCGATCAACCACCACATACACCGAATCATGCTTCCTAGAGGTACGTGGCAATCCCAAAACAAAGTCCATGCTAACATCATGCCACAGAGCATCAGGCACGGGGAGAGGCGTATAAAGGCCTGAGCTTTGCTTCTTCATCTTGGCCGTAACACATGTACGGCACTGGGCCACAATATGAGCAACATCTCTCTTCTGACTCGGCCAATAAAATCTGTGCTCAACAGCCTCAATAGTCTTATTCCGACCAAAGTGGCCGGCACTAAGAAGTCGTGAACCAAAGTTTGGGGAACACAAAGCCTGCCTCCTCGAAAGAGGTAACCATCTTGAAGCCCATAATCATCATGGTCTCTAGAGGGTCCGGCCTGGAGAGTGGTATAGATCTGACCGAAGTCAGGACAGTCAATATAGGCCCCTCTCATCTTTTCTAACCCTATGACCTCGGCACTCATGGTGGTCAGCAGACAGGCACGCTGACTCAAGGCATCGGCCACCTTGTTCTCCACTCCAGCCTTATGTTTAAGCATAAATCTGTATTGCTGGAGATACTCAACCCACCGGCTGTGACGCGCATTAAGCTTCTTTTGGGAATGGAGGTACCTCAAAGCCTCGTGATCGGAGTATAAGACAAACTCCTGATGTAATAGATAGTGCCTCCAATCTCTAAGAGCCTGAACAACTGCGTAGAATTCCTTATCATAAGTGGAGTATCGCAGTTTCGCGTCATTCAGCTTCTCACAGAAATATACGATCGGGTGGGTCTCCTGACTCAACACTCCTCCTATCCAAACACCCGACGCATCACAAGAGACCTCAAACACCTTTGAGAAATCTGGCAATTGAAGGATAGGTGTCTGGGTCATACGCTCCTTGATGTCCTTGAAGGCAACAGCTGCGGCCTTCGTCTATACAAATGTGCCCTTCCGAATATAATCCATGATCGGGGCAGTGACGGAGCTAAATCCGCGGATAAAGCAATGATAGAACGTCGCGAGGCCATGGAAGCTGTGGACATCATGGATCGTGCGGGGTTTCGGCCACTCAACAATGGCCCGGATCTTCTCCAGATCAGCGGAGACTCCGATACTAGACACAATAAAACCCAAGAAGGTAAGCTGAGGTGTCATGAAGGCACACTTCTGTGGGTTAGCATACAGCTGCTCTCGCCTAAGAAGTAGACAGACCTGCCGAAGGTGGTCTAAGTGGTCCCCCGTGGTGCGACTATAGATAAGAATATCATCAAAGTACACTACCACAAAGACTCCAATGAAAGGTCGAAGGACCTGAGTCATGAGCCGCATGAAAGTGCAAGGGGCATTGGTTAGCCCAAAGGGCATAACCAACCACTCATAGAGACCATCCTTGGTCTTGAATGCGGTCTTCCATTCATCACCTAGCCTAATCCTCACTTGATGGTAACCACTCTTAAGATCGATCTTCGAGAAGATAGTGGCTCCGGCCATAATGTCTAGCATATCATCTAGGCGAGGAATAGAGAACCTGTACTTCACGGTGATTTTGTTGATGGCACGACTATCAATGCACATTCTCCACGTGCCATCCTTCTTTGGGGTGAGTAATGCCGGAACAGTACACGGACTCATGTTGTCCCGAACAGACCCTCTCTGCATCAACTCATCGACCTGTCGTTTTAGCTCGGCACGTTCCGTGGGACTCATGCGATAATGAGCAGCCTGGAATCAGGTCGATAGCATGCTGAATATCCCACATGGGTGGGAGTCCCTCGAGAAGCTCCTCGAGAAAAATGTCAGCGAACTCGTGTAGAATAGGAATGTCATCGGGTGGGAGTTCACCCTCGGACTTCGGCTCCACCTCTCGGACTGTAATAGCAAATACAGGGCAGCCCCTACTAGCCTCCCACTCCATTTCCCAGGAGCTAATCATCGTCAATCTCCTAGTCGAGGGCTCGCCTAGGCCAGATGTAACAGTCATAGCCCGAGCTGGGGGTGGGGTACTGGGCCCGGGGATGGAAGGCTCCGGAGTACTAGGGCCATTAGGACCCCTAACTGAAGGCTTCTTGCGCTGAGAGGGTTGGAGGGTAATCCGTTGGCCAGCATCATCGAAGGTACAGGTGTTCGACCGGCCATGTAGTGTGACATCTCGATCAAATAACCACGGCCTACCAAGAATAATGCTGCCCACCTCAATGGGGAGGACATCACACCAGATACCGTCACGGTAGGCACGGAACTACAGTGGGACCAGACACCGCAGCCTGATTGGAATGGAGGTGGAATCCACCGATGATACTCGATAGGGGCAAGGGTGATCCACGGGTGTAAGACCAAGACTGGAGACAGTGCCTGTGGAGATTGCATTGATGCAACTCCCACTATCGATAATCACCTTACAAACTTGCTTACCCAGCTGACAGAATGTATGAAAGATAGTGGTCCGTTGCCAGTCATCACTGGCCTGTGGCTGGGTGAGAATACACCTGACGACCACCAAGTGGGTATCGTCCGGATGCTGGGCATCCTGCCCATTACCTTTGGCCTCATAGTACTCGTCAGCTAGCTCCGGATCTACTTCATAGCTGACTAACTCGAGGTCCGTAGGGGTGGTATCCTCGGCCTGTGTGTCCCCAATGACAAGAGATTGGCGGGTGGGACACTGGTTGGTAAAATGGCCAAACCCATTGCAGCGATAACACTGCTGCCGTGATCCACTAAGCTCCCCAATCATGGGTCCTTTCCCTTTATCCTCCCGACAGATAGGAGGTGAAGGCAACAAAGGACGGGCAGGAGTTGCGGGTGCCGGTGGACGGGTTGTGGGTGCTGTAAGATGTTAGGGACGAGGAAGGTCCCTCGGGGGTGGAGGGCGAGGCCTAGGAGTGAAAGGCTCGGGACGAGTGGGCTCCTGAGGTCGGGCCATGGGGGCCCTCGGATATGTGCCAGAAGAGCCACGGGGCTCGACACTACGAAGGGGAAAGGAGCCCAACCGATGGGGAGACTCGAACTTGGCCTCGAATTGCTCCAATTCGAGAGCAACCTGATACCCTTGTTCCAAAGTGGTCACATTGCGGCGAAAAAATTCATATTGATAGTTTGGCCGCAGACCTCTCCGAAAGCGTGATATGGTCATGGTTCTCCCTTCCATAACTCCACACCGCAAATAATACTCATCAAACTCGGCGGTGTACTCAGTCACGGATCGATTCCCTTGGGAGAGACTTTGCCATTTGTCTATGAGACGTTGGTGATATGAGGCAGGAAGGTACTTCTCCCTCAATTTCATTTTCATGTCATCCCAAGTGCCGATCGGGGGTTAACGTCGCTGATTTAGTAGGCTCTCCACATTGCTCCAATAAGTTTGGGCTTGCCCATGCAGCTTCATCTTCGCATATCAAACTCTCCGATGGTCTGTCATCTCAAACCACTCGAAGTACCGGTCCATGCCAGCCTCCCAATCTAAATATACCTTCAAGTCCAAGGACCCACTAAAAGTGGGAGGGTCCGCACGCATGCCCCTAAGAATGTGGTCGTCATCATCGTCATCACGATTCTATCATTGATTCCGACGACCGCAACCCCATTGCTTATTATCAGATGCATAATCATCCACCACATGCACCTGTTGCCTCCCAACATCTACCGCCTGAGCTCTTGGCGCAGCAGGTTGCTGAGCCGGCTCCTGTTGACCATTGGTTGGCACGGGTTGCGCCGCCGCTGGGCCCCTCTCGAGGACGGTAATGCTCCCTACAAGACCCTGGATGGACTGGTCTGAAGATTCGACCCGATCCTCGAGGGCTTTCATTCTCCCTTCTAGACGCGTTCCTACGCCATCTACATGCGTACAAAGGCCATCCATACGTGTATCGAGACGGTCTATGAGGGCTCGGAACATCTCTGCCGTGGAGGGCTCGTTGGAGCTATGGGCTCGGGAATCCGCCATAGGTGGTGGTGGCGAGTATTGGGTACCTCGACTGGTGGGCATGCAAAGACACACGAACTAGGAGACACAAACTGATGCAAACACCGACTAATGCACCTAGACCTAAACCAAAATCCGGTACGTGATGGAGTTAATCGATCCGAAGATCACTCACGCAAGTGTGCGGCCTTCCCGATAGGCGTAGCCTACACATTTTAAAATACCGAATTATCGGGATGAAATGCAATTTTAAAACACTTTTTTTTGTTTTGAAAATAATGATGATCCTAGACTCGACTTAGACCATACAAGACTCATGCAACGACTACCCTAGACTCGACTTGCTCTGATACCAAACTGATGCGGGATGGACACGGGGACCGACTCTAAGTGATATAGACCTCGGACTCTAAATGCATACACTACCAGCAACATACGAGCATGAGAGACACTAGGCCCGACACTAAGAGCTCCTATGGGCTATACATCGCTAATAGAAATGTAAGCTCACTCGTCGTCCCAAGCGAGGGAAACGCGGATCATGCACGGTTGAGGAACCAACAGAGTTAAGGGTAGTCCGACTCACTTCCGTGCTCGGATCGAGTCACGGGACGGGTCACTCTCTCGCTCTCAGCGGTGACATGGACTCGGGCTAGAATCCTACGCTCTCACAGCGGCATATGATCATATACTAAACTAGCAAATGAACGCCAAGGAGTTAAGACCGTTACCTCCACGCTCCCGGCGTGGGGAAGACAACCCCGGCCAAATCCGGACTCCCGGTTAACAAAGTTTTACTGTGGTTCAAAAATTTGACCCACTCCACGCAGGGAGGTAAAAGGTCACATGTGGGGCCCAGGAGTCACGGGAATTGGGTTGACGGGTAGCATCTTGATGTCGCTCCGGCGGTGCCAAAACCCGCGTTTAGTGCTGTCCGGATGGCGCGATCTACGGGTTCGTGGGGCCCACGGACCGCTCTGTACTCCGGAACTGGCGGGTTGGGTCCCGCTATGAAGGAGACCCCTGGAGGCCCGCCTCCCTGGATGACGGTCGGGATGGAATGCCGGTCGGAGGCCGGGCGGCTCCGATCTTCAAGACTTGGGGTTGCTGCTCACGGATCTGCAGGTTCTATTTTCAGGCGCGTGGCCCGGTAAGATCTGCTACTGCGATCACTCCCGATGTCAGATCGACACACAAGAGGTATCGTTAGAAAGCTCTCTCGAAGTCCTTCGACCCTATGGGACTCAGAAAAATTTACCGGAGCTGTGCTTCTGATGGACGATTTTAGAACCGGACTGTTCTCAGTTTTAGATCTGACTGGGTAGAAACTGAGTTTCCTGAGAGTTGGCATTGACCACAGGGTAGACCTCTGATTCAGATCTCGAGCTCTTCACAAAAATTGTAGAGAGGAGAGAGAGGACAACTGCAATAATTCCTATGACTGATTTGGTGGATATTTGGATGGGGAAAGCTATTTTATACTGGTGGGTGGTCGGATCTGGACAGGGGCAGACAGAACTGAATGGGATATGGAGGTGATTTTTAGAAAATAGGTAAAGGGCCTTTGAAATTCCACGAAAATTCGTGGTTGGAAGGGGAGTTGGACATAACCTCCAGTAAAATTGGGAGCTCCAGAAAAGATCAAAAAGTGGGTCGAAGATGGGAAGTTCAGGGTTGCTGTCACAGTAGATAGAAACCTGGCAGATCTGGAAGGAGATGAAGAACGAAAATGGAAAATTACAAAATGGAAGTTGGAAGCCCAACCAACTTTTTTTGGACGTGGGGGAGACCTCTAGAACTCACCCTGAAAGTTTGAGCTCAAGAAGATCTCGGAGCTGAGAGCTAAAATTCCTGGAAGGGCTTGCTGTTGGATGAAGACAGAATTCCGATAAGGCGGCGGTGGCGGTGCGACGGCGGCTCGGTGGCAGCGGCGGCGATAGATCTGAGATTCCCACTCAGAAAAGGCTTGAATAAGAGGCTTCATACCTCTGGAGGCAGCCTTCACAGCTGCAAGAAGGGGGAGGAGAGAGGGGGGTGCGCACCAAGCTATGGAGGCTCCAAAGAAATTCTGAAATTTTTTGACATTAATTGTGATAGAAATGAAAATTACAACATTTTATATGACTTGACCTCCCATGGCAAATGACCTTCCATGCCCTCAGATCTAGGGTTGATGAGGGCATCTTGGGAAAGCTAGGAAAATATTTCTCCCATGTGGTCAAAAGAGAAGAAAGAAAAGAAATCAACTAGCCTAATGAAGCCAAAAGAGGGGGCGCCCCCTTCATGGGCCTAACTTGGGCCAAGTTGGTCCAAGGCCATCAAAGGCCATCCACAAGCCCAAGAGAGCATATAGACCTTTCCAACCCATGTGGCCCATGAGTAGGGGAAGCCCAAGTGAATTAAGGACCCATTATGAAGCTTAATGGTCCAATATGGCCACCCCCTTAATGGACTCTAAAGGGGCTTAATCCAAATGGCTTATTAAGAGCCTTACAAAGAGCCCAAAATAAAAGTCCAAGTAAAACACACATTACAAGCCCAAATACAATCCAAATAAGTGCTAAAACAATGCATATAAATGTTAAAAGTATCCAAACTCAAGGCGGAGATTCCAGACTATCTCCGAGCCAAAGGGATACTGATGTAGTTCGAGTGGTGCTCCGCGTACGGTACCGACGGCTCGCCGGTTCGTGCTTCTCGCTCTCTCTGGTGTCCGCACCAGGATGCCCCCACCAAGGAGAAGCGGGGAAAAAGCAGAGGGAACACCCAGATCCCCCCGGCAACGTCCCAACATCAGCCGGAGCTTTCCCTCCGACTGTGAGACTTTGTGCGACGTTTCACTGAGCAAGAGCGCACCCTTCATGCCCTACAATAGAGCTCCACGAAGGAGGACGAGGAGCAATCCCTGTTCTCCGTCGACATTTTGGAGGCGGAAATCCCATCGAGAGTTTCCCTGTCGACCTTCAAATCCTTTGACGGCCAGGGCGACTGGGCCGACCACTACGATTGCTTTGACACCATGATGACTCTGCACGGTGCATCGAACACCGTCAAATGCCAAGCATTCGTAACCACTCTGGTTCAAGGCGCTCAGGCCCGGTTCCGAGCACTCACCCCCGGAAGTATCACTAACTTTCGACTGTTCAGGCGTTTATTTAAAGAAAGCTTCGTCGGTAGCGGGCCCCCGAGGTCGATCGCACAATTATTGGCACTCAAGCAGGCCCAAGGGGAGAAGTTGTGGGCCTACGTCAACCGCTTCAAGGCGGAGGCCCTTCACATCCCTCGCCTGGATGTAGCCTCTACCATTATCACGCCGACAGGAGGAACCCGCGATGAAAGCCTTTGGAGGGAACTGGTGCTCCACCCTCCCACCTCTCTCGCCGACCTGGTAACCTTGGCTCTGTGTTATGCGGAGTGTGAGGAAGTCCTTAACCCCTGCCGAGACCCAGCAGGCTCGGGGTGAGAAGGAGAGAAAAAGTGGTCATCTGAGCAAGCTTCTGGGTAGGGGAAGAGGAGGAATCGAGAAGACGACCGGAGGGAGCCCCCATACAAATTTTACCGCTACACCCCCTTATCTGCCCCTGTCTATGAAATATACCACGAAATCAAGAACTCAGGCCTACTCCACCGGCCCAAGCCGATGAAAGCCGACCCAAGACTCCGCAGTCATCGGAAGCACTGTCAGTTCCATGACGATCACGGCCATCATACTGGTGATTATTAACAGCTCAAGGACGAGATCGAGATTCTCTTCCACCAAGGACACCTCTGCTAGTATGTAGCCGAGCAATGGGAGGACCGTGGGATCCCCCCCGAAGAAATCGACAACTGCCCCCGGGGGATCCACATCAATGTCATCTCAGGGGGATCAGTCTCGGGAGGGGACAGCAGCCAAGGAAGGAAGCGTCATGTCGGGCAAGCCAATCGAGCCTCCATGTCTCCCAGAGCTTCGCCTCCGTAAAATGATCAACATGCCATGATTTTTTTCGATCAAGACCTAGAGGGGGTGGTCACCCCGCACGATGACGCTCTTGTAATATCGGCCACTAAAAATTATTGTAACGTAGATAGGATCTTAGTGGATAATGGCAGTGCCCCCGATGTTCTGTCATACGAGTGTTTGCTAAAGATGGGTGAAAATCCGTCGAGGCTGCGTCCGATTCGAACCCCCCTCTGTGGGTTCAATGGCCAGGTAACTTATCCCAAGAGAGCCCTAAGCCTGCCCGTTACCTTTGGTACCCCTCCTAAAGCCGTAACTTTCATGGCAAACTTCGTGGTGGTTAAGGAAATATTGGCCTATAACGCCATCTTCAATCGAGGTATGCTCGGCTGGATAAAGGCAGTGCCCTCCACTTTCCACCAAAAAATGAAGTTTCCCACTAAATTCGGCACTGGGGACGTTCGAGTTAACCAAGCAACGGCTAGAAGGTGCTATGTAATCTCGGTAGAAGCCGTAGGGCCAGAGGACAAAGGTAAGGGGCTTGGGGCGATTGAGGATAGGGCGGCGGCAAGCAAACCCGAAGGGGAGCTGTTGTCGATTTTCCTCAAGGATGACCCAGCCATCGAAGTGAAGATCAGGATGGATTTGTCACCTGGAGTACAAGCTCAATGCAAGAATTTCCTTTCGGAGTATGTTCATGTTTTTGCATGGTCTGATGAGGATCTTCCCGAGATCCCCGAAGAGACAGTGATCCATGATAATGCGAAAGCGTATGTCATTACTACACGCGCGCTAACAATCTTAAAACCAAACTCGCACAAAATGATCAAAAGAGAACGTAGTACTATGGCAAGCACGGGTCGAATCCATAGGGAAGAAAATATTTTTAGAGTTAAAAGCATTGGAGTCCTTTAGAAAACACTTGTGATTTTACTTTGCTTAAAGAAAATTGTGAAGTGATGAACAAACCAAACACTTAATTAAAAACACCTATGACTATGCGCCAATGCTATAGAAAATAATTGCATGAAGTGAAAAGAAGAGATAGAAGAAGGATGTAGATAGGGAAGAAGATCAAGAACTAGATCAAAGGAATAACTCTTTTTATTAACTTAAAAGAAAAAGTACATGAAGTGCAAGATAAGCTTACAACAAGGATGTGACGAGATTACAATTAAGTAAAATGAAACTAAAGTAGTAAAAATAAAAGGAGCCTGAGATATGAAGATGGTAGCAGCAATGGTGATGACGGCGCCGTCCTCTCTTGGCCTTAGATCACGAACCACCTTGCGGAAGATGTCGTCTACGCCGGGAGGAAGTCACCTTCGTCGTTGAAGTCACCTTTGGAGGGTGAATAACTTTGAGACCATGATGAATTAGGGGATGTCAAAGAAGAAGAAGTTGAAGCGGAGGAAGAGAGGAAGAACTTTGGTGAAGGGCACAAAGAGAGAAAATGTAAGGAAGATGATAAAAGTAGAGAAAGAAGGGAAGTGATCTGCGCGGATGAACAGGAACTGTGTAGAAAAAACTGAACTGAGAATAATTAAAAACAACTTAAAAATGTGATGGAATTAGAGGAAGTGGTAGAAGAATAAAATCTAGATCTACAAGAGAGGAAAAAATTTTATGAATAACTTGGATAGAAAAGAAGATTAGAAGGGTTTCAAAACAGAGGAATAACAGAAGCTAGCACCTCGGATAAACAGTAAAATCATAGGACAATAAGTTTAAAAATGAGAAATAACTTACAAACCAGAAAGAATTAGAAGATGATGTAGAAGAATAAATTGTAGAACACGTAAATACAAAGATCTTTTATGAAGACAGCGAGGGGAGACAATGACAAGAAAGGGGAGAAATAAGGGAAAGAACAGAGAGAAACACTAGTTCACAGATGAACATGATAGTACAGTGAAAAATACGAAATAGCTTAAACATTGGAAGGAATTATAAGATGATATAGAAGAAGAAGTTGTATAGCATTTAAAATTGAAGAACTGACATGAAGAAAGTTGGTGGAGAAGAGGAACAGAAGAGGGTGAAATCGGCAACCTAGGGTTGGGAGAGAAAGAGTGAGAGATTGCCAAAAGAAGAACTCCCCTTCACCTCTTTGTCATGGGCTATTTATAGGGAAAGTTGGGTCAATTGAGAGTGGAGATTGTATCAAAAGGAGATGGATGGCTGGGATTGAGGTAGAATATGATGCATTGGGAAAATAAAAAGGAGGTGGGCACCCCCTTTCTTGGACTTTGGGCACCCCCTTTCCAACTTTGAATCTCCTTTTCAAACATTGAATGTCCTTTTCCTCCTTTTCAAACATAAACTTTGAATTCCTCCTTTTCAAACTTTGAATTCAAAATTTTTAACTTTCTTTTCTCTCCAGCCTAAATATTTTGAATTCTTTATTTGACTTGGCCAAAGTGGTGATTACCATTTTGCCCCCCGACTTCTTTTACAATTACCTTCGGTGTCCTGCACACACATAATTATGATTTAGTCTAGAAAAGTTACCATAATGTGCACATGAATCACAATTGCTCACAATTATGCAATGAAGAATTAATGTTGATGACTCTCAACTTCATTTTATTAAATGAAATCACCAAATTAATTAATTTGCGTGAAAGGTCCAATCTACATGTGAAGTTGAGATTAACGATAGATCATGCATAATTATCTAATTATATACACATAAAATGGTGTACATGCGATGAATTATCATAGAAAATGGACGCTTATCACACCCCCCAACTTACTCATTGCTAGTCCGTTAGCAATGTAAATAAATTAAAATTTAGGACTAATAAGAGTTTGTAAAATTCATACTCTTATATCCCGCTCTCCCTTCATAGAATCAACCAAAGATTAGGAATCTGAAATCATTATTGCACACTAGCCTTATGTAGGAACTTAATAGTAAGAATTTAAATCAAAGCTCAATAGCACTTGTGCATGTGTAACTACCAAATCTACAGCTTAGACAATTGCATCCCCCATTCGCTATTCCAAGCAAATGCCTTTCAACCCTGCACCTCTTAGATCAGAGCATTAAGTATATTAGCTTTTTATCTGCCTTATTACTTTGTCCCATTGGGATCTTTTATGTCACACATGATGCTGCACTACCCTTCACTGCTCAACGTGAACCTCGACTCTTGCCTCAGGAGAAGCAGGCCCGGTTTCGCAGATCAAGGTTACTTTTTCCGTTTTACGCGAACCTCAACACGTCTTAGGTGAAGTAGGCCATGTTACTAAGACTAGGGGCATTTTTCATGGTTTTTTTCCTTTTTTTTCTCTTTTTTTTTTTTTCTTTTTTTAATAGATAATTTGGTAGAAAGCTTTGTAAAAAGATCTCTTTTCTTAAGAAATGTAGAATATCAAACAACATACCAAAACAAGCAGAGGGCTATCTTACTTGTTTCATTAGTGTGCAACATGAATTTCTTTTTTTCTAAAGTGCACATGATCTTTAAAGGGACTCTTATATTAATTTTTCATGGCTTGATTGACTAAATTTCCCATCATCCTTCTCCCTAATCTTTTCTATTCCAGAATTACTTTTAATTTAAGCATGAATCATGTAACTCAAGATGGGATTTACATCTTTCTACTTTCATGTAACGATGACATGCAAGATAGGACTCCTATAAGGTTGTACTATATACATCATGAAAATTTTTCTCTCCCCCCCAACTTGAATGACATTGTCCTCAATGGCATATGCAATAGAAAGATCAGAAAACAAGTAAAGAGAGAACATGGTTGGGATGGAAGGATACAACCCGGTGGGCGGGGCAAAGGGATGACAATGGCTTCTTCTCTTCTTGGCCTGCATAACTAAAAAAGAAACACACTAAACCAAAATATCAAATCACAAAAATCTTGGGTTGCCTCCCAGAAGCGCTAAGTTTTTCGTCTTCAGCCAGACGCATGAGAGCTCATGAAGATTTTATTCCAGACCACTTAGAATAATGGATTCTTTCAGTGATAACAGCTCATTTTTCAAGTATGGTTTCAACCTTTGACCGTTAATAGTAAAAATATGACCATTTTGTGGATTCAGAATTTGAACGGCTCAACGGTCAAATGCCTTAACAACAATGAATGGTCCATCCCATCTGGATTTCAACTTACCTGGGAACAAGCGTAGCCTCGAATTGAAAAGCCAAACCTTTTGATTAGCATGAAAAATTTTCTATGAATATGTTTATCATGGAAAGCTTTGGTTTTTACTTTGTAAATCTTAGAATTTTCGTAAGCCTCATTACGCAGTTCCTCCAATTCATTAAGTTGTAGAGATCTTTGAGATCCAGCATGAGTGAGATCAAAATTTACTTGCTTAATGGCCCAATATGCTCTATGCTCAAGTTCAACAGGTAAGTGGCATGCTTTTCCAAAGATAAGGCGATAGGGTGACATGCCAATAGGAGTTTTGAATGTAGTTCTATAGGCCCATAGTGCATCATCTAGTCTCTCGGACCAGTCTTTCCTATCTGACCTAACTGTCTTATGCAGAATGTTCTTAATTTCCCCTATTGGAAATTTCGACATGGCCACTATTTTGGAGATGATAGGGGGGTGGCAATTTTGTGAGTGATTCCATATTTCTTGAGCAAAGCTCGAAATTGGGAGTGAGTGAAATACGAACCCCCGTCACTGATGATAGCCCTGGGACACCCAAATCTAGAGAAGATGTTCTTATGAACAAATTTCACCACTACCTTGTGATCATTTGTCCTTGTGGCTACAGCTTTAATCCATTTTGAAACGTAATCAACCTCCACCAAGATGTATTCATTCCCAAAGCATGGTGGAAATGGTCCCATGAAGTCTATACCCTAAACATCAAAAATGCCCATAACCAGAAAAGGATTAAGTGGCATCATATCTCTCCTTGAGTTATTGCCCATAGCTTGACACCTCAAACATATTTTTGAAAATTCATAAGCATCCTTAAATAAAGTGGGCCAATAAAATCCACTTTGCAACACCTTAGCTGCAGTCTTCTTTCCAGAAAACTATCCCCTACAAGCTAGATTGTGGCAAAAATGCAAGACAGATTGTTGCTCCTCCTCAGGGACACATCTTCTTATGATCTGATCAGGACCCATATAAAATAGTTTCGGGTCCTCCGAAAAATAGTGCTTGATCTTAGCAAAGAAGTGATCCTTTTCTTGCTTAGTCCACCCTCCCGAAAGTTGTCCCACTGCCAAGTAGTTGACTATGTGAGCGTACCAGGGTGTTGAAGTGTGAGATAGATAACAGTTGTTCATCTGGAAAAGAATCAGATATGGGAGCACTCTCGGGTATCACTATTCTTGATAAATGATCAGCCACAACATTCTCTAACCCCTTCTTGTCTTTGATTTCCAAATCAAATTCTTGCAGTAATAGAATTCATCGAATAAGACAGGGTTTAGCATCTTTCTTGGTGAGCAGGTATTCTAGAGCAGTGTAATCGGAATAGACAATGACTTTGGCTCCCAAAAGATATGAGCGAAATTTCTCCTGGGCAAAAACAACGGCTAGAAGTTCTTTCTCTATGGTGATATAATTCAATTGAGCATCGGCTAGAGTGCGACTAGCATAATAGATCACCATAGGTTTTTTATAAGTTCTCTGGACTAAGACACCTCCTGTAGCATAATCTGTGGCATCGCACGTGATTTCGAACGGCAGCGACCAATCTGGTGACTACAGGATTGGGGCTTGAGTGATGAAAAGCTTCTAGACAAGATTCATCTAGGTGGAATGGAGTATCTTTGGCTAGGAGTTTAGTGAGCGGACGAGTAATGGTAGAGAAGTTCTGAATGAATCTTCTATAAAAACCCGCATGGCCAAGAAAAGAGCGGATTTGCTTGACAGACGAAGGGGGAGGAAGATTGGAAATCAGATCAACCTTAGCCTTGTCTACCTCTATTCCCCTTTCGAAAATAACATGGCCTAACATAATGCCTTCTCTAACCATAAAGTGACTTTTCTCCCAACTAAGCACCAGATTAGATTCAATGCATCGTGCCAGCACTTTCTGCAAATTTTCCAAGCAGCAATCAAATGAGTCACAGAAAATTGAGAAGTCATCCATAAAAATCTCCAAAAATTCTCCCACCGTTTCAGAAAAGATTGCCATCATACACCGCTAAAAGGTGGTAGGGGCATTGCAAAGCCCAAACGGCATTCTTCTAAATGCAAACGTGCCATACGGACATGTGAATGTAGTCTTTTCCTGATCTTCCGGGTAGATAGTAACCTGATTGTACCCGGAGTATCCATCCAAAAAGTAAAAATATCTTTGCCCAGCTAATTTTTCCAAAATTTTATCCACAAACGGGAGAGGAGAATGATCTTTCTTTGTCATTGAGTTCAATTTTCTGTAATCAATACAGACTCTCCACCCCGTTTATAGTCTCATTGGCACCTCTTCACCCTTCTCATTTTGAATCACAGTCAGCCCTGATTTCTTTGGAACAACTTGTGTAGGGCTGACCTACTTACTATCAGAGATGGGATATATGATCCCAGCATCCAACCACTTCACCACCTCCTGCTTAACCACTTCTTTCATGTTCGGATTTAGCCGACGTTGCATCTCCCTGCTCGGCTTGGCATTATCCTCTAAATAGATATGGTACATACAAACATCCGGACTGATCCCCTTGAGATCCGCCACCGACCAACCTATTGCCCCCCTATACTCCTTAAGAACAGTTAAGAGTTGGGCTTCTTGTGCAGAAGTGAGGTTGGAGGCAATGATGACAGGTAGAGTGTGGTTAGGTTCCAAATGTGCATATTTAAGAGAGTCTGGGAGAGGCTTGAGTTCCAGAGCGGGAGGATGTTCTAGAGATGACATGATTGGTTCAGATTGAAGTGCAGGAAGTGGTTCTACCCGAGACCAGGGTGCAGAAGAGAGAGGTGAATTCTGAACATGTTACTCTCTTCTAGGATGTCCTTAATGTTATCTAGAATCACATCCTCAAAGATATCAATGACATTGCATTCCTCTCTTTGATCCGGGTACTGAGAGGCTTTAAAAACATTCAAAGCAACCTTCTCTCCTCCAAATGATATATCCATCATTCCCGTGACACAATTTATATTGGCCTTTGCCGTAGCTAAAAATGGGCATCCCAAAATGATAGGTGTGTGGTTTAGATCCTGGGACGAAACCATATCTAAAATGAGAAAATCAACCGAAAAATAGCATTCATGCACTTTGATAATAACATCTTCCAACAAACCCCTTGGTGTTTTAACCGACCTATCTACCAATTGAAGGATTATTGAAGTGGGTTTTAATTCCCCCAGATCAAACTGCTCATAGATAAAGGTGGGCAAAAGATTCACGCTAGCACCTAAGTCTAGCAATGCTCGATCAAAAGTGACTCCACCTATATCACATGAGATTAACAGGGCTCTGGGGTCCTTCAATTTTTTTGGCAAATGATTCATCAAAACAGCACTCACATCCTCAGACAAAAGGATCTTTTGAGTTACCGCACTTGGCTCCCTCATTGGAGTACAAAGCTCTTTCAAAAACTTTGCATATGCCGGCACATGCTTGATTGCATCCAAGAGTGGAATATTGATATTCACTTATTTAAACAATTCTAATAATTCTTTCTGTTGCACCGGCGATTTCTTGTGAGCCTTCGATTTTAGAGCATCGGGAAAAGGCACCTGAGGCACATATTCTTGGGGTCCTTCATCAACTTTTGCCTTCCCTTTATCAAGCCTCTTCTCTCCACCCTCCAGCTTCTTTTTCTCTTGCACAATCACCGGCTCCTCATCCTCACTATCACTTTCCATGTGGGCATCTCGGCCCGAACTACTGCCAACTTCCTTAGTCCTATAAGAATTATCTAAAACCTTCCCGCTCCTAAGAGAAGAGATTGCCTTAGCATTCTCAAATTGAGGACCTATAGGAGGGGGCAACTGAGGTTGATCTGGAGGTTGTTGATTGCGGGGGTTGGCCACCGGTTGGCTAGGGAGCTGGCCTACCTCTCTTCTCATGTTATTAGCAGCAAGTTACCCTATCTGATTTTCCAACTTAGAAATGGATTGTGCTTGGGTAAGGACGAGTTGTTGGAGTTGTTCAAACTTGTCATCAAAATTGGGCTGCGGAGGTTGAGGAGGAGGAGGTTGGAAAGGAACTTGAGCTTGAAAATGGTTTGGAAGATACTGATGATACTGGCCCTGAAAATGCTGAGTGGGAGGTTGAGGATACGGGGCCTGAGAATGCTGAAAAGGAGGTTGAGAATATTGTTGGAAAGGTGCATTGGATTGACAGAAATTATGATGAGACTAAGCTTGTTGAAAAGGAGATTGGTAATGTTGGTGGGTTTGAGCTTGAAAGGGTTGTTTTTGAAAAGAGGGATTAGATTGGGTAGATGGACCTTGCTGAGATTTCCAAGAAAAATTTGGGTGGTTCCTCCAACCTGGATTATAGGTGTTGAAATAAGGATCATAAGGAGGCTTAGAGACACCCTGAGTAGCGAAGATTTGTTCTTAGATGAATGGGGGAAGTTGGACTGCTGTGGGGCAATCAGTTACCCCATGATCAGGGCTAGAACAAAGAGCACAAATCTCTTCATGACTGGGAGTGGAGAATGGTTGAGGTTGAGGGGCTGAAGAAGAAGAAGGTTCATGCCTCGATAACAACTGATCTAGCTTCTGAGTTACAAGATCAACCTTCTCTATCTTCTGCGCCAACAAATCTATTTTGTTCAATTTCTGAGTCAAGGCATTAAGGTCCATCATGTTCTCACATTGACCTTGGCTCTTAACTTCATAAAGTCTACCCCTCTTAGTCGGCCCAATCATTCTCTCATAGGATGAGAGCGAGGCATGACAAATTGAATTTTCACTAAGTATTTCAAATAAATCGTAAGTCTCAACTTCGCTCTTACTCATGAATGCTCCCCCACATGATGCATCCACCATCTGTCTATAATTCTCCATCAAACCCTCACAGAATGCCTGTACAATTTGCCATCTTGATAACCCATGGTGGGGGCATTTCCTCAATAAATCTTTCAGTCTATCCCACGCTTCATGGATATGTTCCCTAGGGTTTTGTGTGAATCTAGTAATTGCTCTTCTCATGGTATTGGTTCGTCCTATGGGATATAACTTCTTCAAAAATTCTTTTTACATTTTCACCCATGTATCAATGGTCCAACCCAAGGCTCCTAACCAATATTTGGATTTATCCTTGGGAGAGAATGGGAAGAGAGTTAGCCTAAGAGCATCATCAGATAAATTCTAGATTTTAACAGTTGAGCAGATCTGAAGGAACTCATCAAGATATTTGTAAGGGTCTTCATTGGAATTTTCATATAAAGATGGCAACATTTGGATTGTACTAGACTTGATTTCATAATGAACCGCCTGGTTCTGAGGTGCTTGGACATAAAAGGACGGTTGGTATTGATTGGGCAAGAAATATTCCTTCATTTGTTTTGGAGGATCAGGATTTTTGGCCATTAGATTCTGGTGGTGAGGTTCTTGATTTTCGGTCATGAAATCTTATTGGAGATCGTTCCCTAGATACAAGACTCTCTCAATTTCTTGAATGGATCCTAGTAGGTTTGGATATTGAGATCTTCTACCTTGCATGAACTAGGACGAAGAGAGAGATGAAATAGATTTTTTTATGATGATTTTTGTTTGTTTACTTTTTTTTTCTTTTCTTTTGACACAAACTAGGACGAAGAAAGAGAAGATGAGGAATTTTTTTTTCTTTTTTTTTCTTTTTTATGCAAACATAAATAAGTTGTCACACAAATTACATAATGACCTAGATGTGACCTAGACGTACAAATCAGGTTTCACAAAATAGCTAAAGTGCAACTTGAGTTCACCCTCGATATTTTCACCAGCCATGTAGCACCCCTGAAAAATTTAAGGAAAATACAATTTCTAAATAAATTAAAACTTTCATAGACATAAATAGATATACACTTAATGGGTCTCAACGCATATAATATATTATATTTTAACAACCAAAAGTAAATGAGCCGCGACATAATGCTTGCCCACTAACTAAAATAAAACCTCATCCCAAAATAATGCAACCCGTAGGTATACACAATGCTATATAAAGCTCATTAAAACTCAAGCAAACAAAAGCAACCCCTATATATGTACCCAAGGCCCACCTATAATCAACATTTCTAAACTCATATGCCACCTACGGGAACCCACGAAACCACCCAACTCAAAATAATAAGACCAAATACATAGTTAAAAACTCACATAAAATATATATATAATATCTTTGAAAAGCCTTAAGGCCTAATAGGAAAAAGACTTTCCCGTGGCTGAAAAGAGGTCAAGGTTAATGGGCCTTATGGGTTTACGATACAAAGGATCCCCATTTTCTCAACAATTTAGATAACAATCAATGTGCATTGGGTGAGATACGAACATATGCATGGACTTTTTAAAGTACCCAATACATGTCACGTTCTACCCTATACGAGAGTTAGGATTTCCCTGGATAATAGAGATTAGCGGCGGTTGCTTTAGAAAGGATGAGGATCTTAGGAAGGTCAACACGTTAGAATTTCTTAGGTGGGAAACTTAATTCTCACTTGGATTCTTGGCAGCCGTAGGACTCTCTCCCTATAAATAAACCATCTTCAAAAGTGCAAGCCCTAGTTGTTGCTACATTCGAAGGTGCTGCCGTGGGAGTCTTCTTCCATCTTCCTCCTGTGCCTACTATTGCTACTGCCGGGAGATCGAAGGGAGGTTTTGTGCACATCATTTGTTTCCCTTCTTCCCGGTGGTGCTGTGCGGTGTTGTTGCTGTTGCTTCTTTGCGGTGGCTATTGCACTCCTGCTGCCACTGTTGTTGCTGTAGTACGAGAATCTTTCTTCTTTTTTCTTCCTTCATATAAGAGGTAGGTGTTCTCTCTGATGGCTAAACTAATTAATAAAGGTGATATCATAAATAGCATGCTTTGTCTAGTTCATATCCTCTAGCTTCTTGTCAAGAGATTTCCCTGTAGTTCTGTCGAGAGCATGCATATAGATCTTTTGTTGTCTGTGAAAGTTAAGGATTTCAGTAAAAGACGTCCCAGGTTAAGGCACGTTTTTAATTAAAGATGACCCATTTGAAGACGTTAATTAATTTAACGCCTAAACTTTGTGGAAGTCTCTGGATATTTGAAATAACGACATAGACTTCGCCGTTTCTTTGATATAAGACGCCCCGGACAAGGGCACTTTTTAATAAAAATAAAGACTTAAAGCTAGTCGTCAATTAACGAAATTATGAAAAAGAACCAATGAACAGTCGTCAATTTAACATCTATCAATTATGAGTTTATTCGTATTTATAGCATAAATGGGTGTAAATATTCTTTGAATATGAAAATTTATGGGCGTACTATTGGGGTGGAGACCGAGATAGAGGAAGTGGTTACACCATTTTTTGTGCCCCCTATCACAAGATCTCCCGTCTCTCGTCAAAAAATTATTTTGAACATATGGTTAGGTAGAGTTTTTCGAGCCGGCCATTTCGATATATTATAAGCCAGATTCGGACATCGTTTAGTATAGACACAAGAGGCTTAAAAAAATCAAATTTTTGGAAATAATGACCCAATATAAGTCGTTACTTTTAAAAAGGACGACACAATGAGTGGGCGTCACTTTTACCTACTATATATGTATATAAATATATATATATATATATATATATATATATATATATATATATATATATCATGTAGGCATATCTTTGAAAATCCATTATTATTAGAATACTTAATAGAAAATTATGAAAAATATATATTTGGAATCCTTGTATTTTTCTCTTAATTATCATATATTCTATTTTCTTAAATTATTATAAATAAATCAATGTGTCTTTTAATGAAGGTTTTTGAATTTATTCAATTAAATAGATATAAATGTAAATTCTTGTTAAATAAATTGAGTTAAAAATCATGAAAATTAATGTTCCCCAAGAGGATGCTAGTTAATAAATGACGGCACCCACGGGCGTTAAATAATATAAGTTTCTTTAATTATAGTTAATTATAGAATAGGATGGACATGAATTCTATGATTAACGTATACATTTTCTCACCGTTTTCTTCCGTTTTTGAACCATACCTCGACTCTTTTGACACTCTCATCTCACGTCCGTAGATGGAGTCCATGTAGCATGATTGGTTCACGCATACACCTCAACTCTCGGTGACATACGAGTCCTCCGTTGGACATTCCGTTCCTTCGGACTGACAAGTTAGTCATTGAGACCTCCGTAAGTCTCCGCTAGCCTTGGATTCCCTCAAGGCAGCTGAGCAGGTTGTACCCTAAAAATCCTGGATCTGATCCGTGTTACTTTGATTTTTCGTTAGTCTTGACACTCTACTCCTTTTGGAATCTTCTTGTCATCAATTTGTGAACATAACCCTTTGACTCTGTATTTGGCCATATCTGATTCTGAAATATTAAAGGGCTCTGGGTCCGCGACTTTTCAGTGCCAGGTAGGACGGAAGTCCAATTCTGTAAACCATGGTAAAATTCTGGGTGTGGCATTGCACCAACGTCTGTATATCTGTTCTGATCTGTTATCTGTTAAATATGTTATTTTGGAAATTCTGATATTCTGTTATTCTGATATTCTGTTATTTGTTATTCTGTTATTCTGTTAAATTCAGTTATTCCGCTAGACTGATTAATCTGCTTATTATTATTATTGAACTCTGTTATATTCTGGCCAATTCTGAAGTTATGTTCATCCGCGCATCTGTCCTTGTTATATTCTGATAACTTGTCCTTGACTCTGTATGGGAATTCGTCCCTATATCTCTTGATCTCGTATCTGCCTTTGACTTTAGTATTCATCTTTTCTGGTAGTTGATCATCACGATTTTCTAGTTACATGCATTGCATCATCATGAACATGTTAATTGGCTAATCACTTATGTTCTGCTTGATGAGAGATGTAATTCCTACTGAGCGTTTCGCTCACCAGCCTATCTTTAACATTTTTCAGGTATTGACATTGAAGACGTTCTATCAGATGGGGAAGGGCAAGAGTGTTGAGCGTTATTGGAGACCGTGTCGGTGTCTTTTATCCTTCTTTGAGTCTCGTCTTGTTATTTGAGTCACCAAGTCACTATCTTTTGTTTTCTTGGGTCTAGTCCTATCATGAGTCTTTTCATTTAAATATGTAAGTGAGTCAAGAATTGTAAGTTTGACATTTGATATTAATAAGAATTATATTTTCGTCGCTTTTGTCTAGCCTTGAAGTTGTGTCTTATGAGTTGCTCTGATTATTCGCGACTGTATCACTGCCACGTTCCGAGCGACACGTTCCGCTGCTATCGGTTCGGGGCGTGACAGTTTGTGGTATCAGAGCCTAGGCTTTCTAAGTCCTAGGTCATTAAGTCTAAGTCCTAGATCGAGTTCCCTTGACAGTCATCTTAGAAGTACCCGGTGAGATGGGGTAAAACCTTGGGTTAAGAGCTAAAAATGGAAGTTAGAATACTAATAAGATTAACTTATGAAAATTGCTTGAAAAAAAAAACTCACAAGAAATATTTGATAACCTTACATAGGATGTTTATGTCTTGTAGAACTAGATAGAAAGCAATGGCTGCCGAACGTGCTCAGTGGCGTGCCATGCAACGCACTCTCCAAGGCATGACTCAGGCTCTTCAACGAGTAGCCGATGGTGGAGCCAATCGTGGAGCTGGAGAATTGCATCGTGAGTTCCGGAGTTTAAATCCCCCTAGATTTAGTGGAACTCCTGATCCTGATATCGCGGAAGATTGGACAAAGGAGATGGAAAGAACTTTCCGAGTAATGCAATGCTCGGACCAAGATAAGATCCTATTAGCGACATTTCAACTAGAGAAAGACGCAAGGGCTTGGTGGGAATCCGTGGAAGCCACTCTGCCGGACATTCAAGTAACTTGGGAAGACTTTTTAGAACACTTTAACGAGAAATATTTCTCAGAGAGAGTTCGAGAGAGAAAGGCAGGAGAATTTGCCTCACTTAAACAACGAAGCATGTCTGTGGCAGAATATGAGGCCCAATTCTCAAGGTTATCTAGGTATGCGCCTCATCTGATATCAACGGGGAAGATGAAAGCAAGAAGGTTCATGAACGGTTTAAGAATACAATACATTCCCCAATTGGCACCATTGGATATACAAACATATGCGGAGATGGTCAAAAGAGCACAGTTATTAGAGGATGCTATGGAATTATCCGACAAGGTTAGGGCAAGAATGGAGAAGAAGAAAGGAGGTAATGGCAACAAGAGGCCCAATGAGGGAAGCGACGTTCCGAACGGCAAGAAGCCTAAGGAAGCAAAGTGTAAGCATTGTGGGAATGATGGTCATAAATATGAAAAGTGTCGTTGGAAGAACGGAGCTTGCTTTCGTTGTGGAAGCCAAGAACATAAGGTAGCCGACTGCCCCCTTCCCAAGGATCAACCTCAGCAGGCAAATGATCACAAGGAAGCACGGCATCAAGGACAATTACAAGCAATAAGACAAATCGAACCTGCTGATGATGAAGTAACTAGAGGTACCCTGTAACCTTGGCCTAGTTCATTGGGTTATTTTATTAGCATGCCTAGATGATTTTGTCTTATGAATGGAAACTAGAACTAGATACCCCACTGATATATATTGGAGAGAAATTTCAGTTGAATTTGGGGACCAAATTCTTTTAAGTGGGGGAGGGTGTAGCACCCCTGAAAAATTTAAGGAAAATACAATTTCTAAATAAATTAAAACTTTCATAGACATAAATAGATATACACTTAATGGGTCTCAACGCATATAATATATTATATTTTAACAACCAAAAGTAAATGAGCCGCGACATAATGCTTGCCCACTAACTAAAATAAAACCTCATCCCAAAATAATGCAACCCGTAGGTATACACAATGCTATATAAAGCTCATTAAAACTCAAGCAAACAAAAGCAACCCCTATATATGTACCCAAGGCCCACCTATAATCAACATTTCTAAACTCATATGCCACCTACGGGAACCCACGAAACCACCCAACTCAAAATAATAAGACCAAATACATAGTTAAAAACTCACATAAAATATATATATAATATCTTTGAAAAGCCTTAAGGCCTAATAGGAAAAAGACTTTCCCGTGGCTGAAAAGAGGTCAAGGTTAATGGGCCTTATGGGTTTACGATACAAAGGATCCCCATTTTCTCAACAATTTAGATAACAATCAATGGGCATTGGGTGAGATACGAACATATGCATGGACTTTTTAAAGTACCCAATACATGTCACGTTCTACCCTATACGAGAGTTAGGATTTCCCTGGATAATAGAGATTAGCGGCGGTTGCTTTAGAAAGGATGAGGATCTTAGGAAGGTCAACACGTTTGGATTTCTTAGGTGGGAAACTTAATTCTCACTTGGATTCTTGGCAGCCGTAGGACTCTCTCCCTATAAATAAACCATCTTCAAAAGTGCAAGCCCTAGTTGTTGCTACATTCGAAGGTGCTGCCGTGGGAGTCTTCTTCCATCTTCTTCCTGTGCCTACTATTGCTACTGCCGGGAGATCGAAGGGAGGTTTTGTGCACATCATTTGTTTCCCTTCTTCTCGGTGGTGCTGCGCGGTGTTGTTGCTGTTGCTTCTTTGCGGTGGCTATTGCACTCCTGCTGCCACTGTTGTTGCTGTAGTACGAGAATCTTTCTTCTTTTTTCTTCCTTCATATAAGAGGTAGGTGTTCTCTCTGATGGCTAAACTAATTAATAAAGGTGATATCATAAATAGCATGCTTTGTCTAGTTCATATCCTCTAGCTTCTTGTCAAGAGATTTCCCTGTAGTTCTGTCGAGAGCATGCATATAGATCTTTTGTTGTCTGTGAAAGTTAAGGATTTCAATAAAAGACGTCCCAGGTTAAGGCACGTTTTTAATTAAAGATGACCCATTTGAAGACGTTAATTAATTTAACGCCTAAACTTTGTGGAAGTCTCTGGATATTTGAAATAACGACATAGACTTCGCCGTTTCTTTGATATAAGACGCCCCGGACAAGGGCACTTTTTAATAAAAATAAAGACTTAAAGCTAGTCGTCAATTAACGAAATTATGAAAAAGAACCAATGAACAGTCGTCAATTTAACATCTATCAATTATGAGTTTATTCGTATTTATAGCATAAATGGGTGTAAGTATTCTTTGAATATGAAAATTTATGGGCGTACTATTGGGGTGGAGACCGAGATAGAGGAAGTGGTTACACCATTTTTTGTGCCCCCTATCACAAGATCTCCCATCTCTCGTCAAAAAATTATTTTGAACATATGGTTAGGTAGAGTTTTTCGAGCCGGCCATTTCGATATATTATAAGCCAGATTCGGACATCGTTTAGTATAGACACAAGAGGCTTAAAAAAATCAAATTTTTGGAAATAATGACCCAATATAAGTCGTTACTTTTAAAAAGGACGACACAATGAGTGGGCGTCACTTTTACCTACTATATATGTATATAAATATATATATATATATATATATATATATATATATATATATATATATATATATATATATATATATCATGTAGGCATATCTTTGAAAATCCATTATTATTAGAATACTTAATAGAAAATTATGAAAAATATATATTTGGAATCCTTGTATTTTTCTCTTAATTATCATATATTCTATTTTCTTAAATTATTATAAATAAATCAATGTGTCTTTGAATGAAGGTTTTTGAATTTATTCAATTAAATAGATATAAATGTAAATTCTTGTTAAATAAATTGAGTTAAAAATCATGAAAATTAACGTTCCCCAAGAGGATGCTAGTTAATAAATGACGGCACCCACGGGCGTTAAATAATATAAGTTTCTTTAATTATAGTTAATTATAGAATAGGATGGACATGAATTCTATGATTAACGTATACATTTTCTCACCGTTTTCTTCCGTTTTTGACCCATACCTCGGCTCTTTTGACACTCTCATCTCACGTCCGTAGATGGAGTCCATGTAGCATGATTGGTTCACGCATACACCTCAACTCTCGGTGACATACGAGTCCTCCGTTGGACATTCCGTTCCTTCGGACTGACAAGTTAGTCATTGAGACCTCCGTAAGTCTCCGCTAGCCTTGGATTCCCTCAAGACAGCTGAGCAGGTTGTACCCTAAAAATCCTGGATCTGATCCGTGTTACTTTGATTTTTCGTTAGTCTTGACACTCTACTCCTTTTGGAATCTTCTTGTCATCAATTTGTGAACATAACCTTTTGACTCTGTATTTGGCCATATCTGATTCTGAAATATTAAAGGGCTCTGGGTCCGCGACTTTTCAGTGCCAGGTAGGACGGAAGTCCAATTCTGTAAACCATGGTAAAATTCTGGGTGTGGCATTGCACCAACGTCTGTATATCTGTTCTGATCTGTTATCTGTTAAATATGTTATTTTGGAAATTCTGATATTCTGTTATTCTGATATTCTGTTATTTGTTATTCTGTTATTCTGTTAAATTCAGTTATTCCGCTAGACTGATTAATCTGCTTATTATTATTATTGAACTCTGTTATATTCTGGCCAATTCTGAAGTTATGTTCATCCGCGCATCTGTCCTTGTTATATTCTGATAACTTGTCCTTGACTCTGTATGGGAATTCGTCCCTATATCTCTTGATCTCGTATCTGCCTTTGACTTTAGTATTCATCTTTTCTGGTAGTTGATCATCACGATTTTCTAGTTACATGCATTGCATCATCATGAACATGTTAATTGGCTAATCACTTATGTTCTGCTTGATGAGAGATGTAATTCCTACTGAGCGTTTCGCTCACCAGCCTATCTTTAACATTTTTCAGGTATTGACATTGAAGACGTTCCATCAGATGGGGAAGGGCAAGAGTGTTGAGCGTTATTGGAGACCGTGTCGGTGTCTTTTATCCTTCTTTGAGTCTCGTCTTGTTATTTGAGTCACCAAGTCACTATCTTTTGTTTTCTTGGGTCTAGTCCTATCATGAGTCTTTTCATTTAAATATGTAAGTGAGTCAAGAATTGTAAGTTTGACATTTGATATTAATAAGAATTATATTTTCGTCGCTTTTGTCTAGCCTTGAAGTTGTGTCTTATGAGTTGCTCTGATTATTCGCGACTGTATCACTGCCACGTTCCGAACGACACGTTCCGCTGCTATCGGTTCGGGGCGTGACAGTTTGTGGTATCAGAGCCTAGGCTTTCTAAGTCCTAGGTCATTAAGTCTAAGTCCTAGATCGAGTTCCCTTGACAGTCATCTTAGAAGTACCCGGTGAGATGGGGTAAAACCTTGGGTTAAGAGCTAAAAATGGAAGTTAGAATACTAATAAGATTAACTTATGAAAATTGCTTGAAAAAAAAAACTCACAAGAAATATTTGATAACCTTACATAGGATGTTTATGTCTTGTAGAACTAGATAGAAAGCAATGGCTGCCGAACGTGCTCAGTGGCGTGCCATGCAACGCACTCTCCAAGGCATGACTCAGGCTCTTCAACGAGTAGCCGATGGTGGAGCCAATCGTGGAGCTGGAGAATTGCATCGTGAGTTCCGGAGTTTAAATCCCCCTAGATTTAGTGGAACTCCTGATCCTGATATCGCGGAAGATTGGACAAAGGAGATGGAAAGAACTTTCCGAGTAATGCAATGCTCGGACCAAGATAAGATCCTATTAGCGACATTTCAACTAGAGAAAGACGCAAGGGCTTGGTGGGAATCCGTGGAAGCCACTCTGCCGGACATTCAAGTAACTTGGGAAGACTTTTTAGAACACTTTAACGAGAAATATTTCTCAGAGAGAGTTCGAGAGAGAAAGGCAGGAGAATTTGCCTCACTTAAACAACGAAGCATGTCTGTGGCAGAATATGAGGCCCAATTCTCAAGGTTATCTAGGTATGCGCCTCATCTGATATCAACGGGGAAGATGAAAGCAAGAAGGTTCATGAACGGTTTAAGAATACAATACATTCCCCAATTGGCACCATTGGATATACAAACATATGCGGAGATGGTCAAAAGAGCACAGTTATTAGAGGATGCTATGGAATTATCCGACAAGGTTAGGGCAAGAATGGAGAAGAAGAAAGGAGGTAATGGCAACAAGAGGCCCAATGAGGGAAGCGACGTTCCGAACGGCAAGAAGCCTAAGGAAGCAAAGTGTAAGCATTGTGGGAATGATGGTCATAAATATGAAAAGTGTCGTTGGAAGAACGGAGCTTGCTTTCGTTGTGGAAGCCAAGAACATAAGGTAGCCGACTGCCCCCTTCCCAAGGATCAACCTCAGCAGGCAAATGATCACAAGGAAGCACGGCATCAAGGACAATTACAAGCAATAAGACAAATCGAACCTGCTGATGATGAAGTAACTAGAGGTACCCTGTAACCTTGGCCTAGTTCATTGGGTTATTTTATTAGCATGCCTAGATGATTTTGTCTTATGAATGGAAACTAGAACTAGATACCCCACTGATATATATTGGAGAGAAATTTCAGTTGAATTTGGGGACCAAATTCTTTTAAGTGGGGGAGGGTGTAGCACCCCTGAAAAATTTAAGGAAAATACAATTTCTAAATAAATTAAAACTTTCATAGACATAAATAGATATACACTTAATGGGTCTCAACGCATATAATATATTATATTTTAACAACCAAAAGTAAATGAGCCGCGACATAATGCTTGCCCACTAACTAAAATAAAACCTCATCCCAAAATAATGCAACCCGTAGGTATACACAATGCTATATAAAGCTCATTAAAACTCAAGCAAACAAAAGCAACCCCTATATATGTACCCAAGGCCCACCTATAATCAACATTTCTAAACTCATATGCCACCTACGGGAACCCACGAAACCACCCAACTCAAAATAATAAGACCAAATACATAGTTAAAAACTCACATAAAATATATATATAATATCTTTGAAAAGCCTTAAGGCCTAATAGGAAAAAGACTTTCCCGTGGCTGAAAAGAGGTCAAGGTTAATGGGCCTTATGGGTTTACGATACAAAGGATCCCCATTTTCTCAACAATTTAGATAACAATCAATGGGCATTGGGTGAGATACGAACATATGCATGGACTTTTTAAAGTACCCAATACATGTCACGTTCTACCCTATACGAGAGTTAGGATTTCCCTGGATAATAGAGATTAGCGGCGGTTGCTTTAGAAAGGATGAGGATCTTAGGAAGGTCAACACGTTTGGATTTCTTAGGTGGGAAACTTAATTCTCACTTGGATTCTTGGCAGCCGTAGGACTCTCTCCCTATAAATAAACCATCTTCAAAAGTGCAAGCCCTAGTTGTTGCTACATTCGAAGGTGCTGCCGTGGGAGTCTTCTTCCATCTTCTTCCTGTGCCTACTATTGCTACTGCCGGGAGATCGAAGGGAGGTTTTGTGCACATCATTTGTTTCCCTTCTTCTCGGTGGTGCTGCGCGGTGTTGTTGCTGTTGCTTCTTTGCGGTGGCTATTGCACTCCTGCTGCCACTGTTGTTGCTGTAGTACGAGAATCTTTCTTCTTTTTTCTTCCTTCATATAAGAGGTAGGTGTTCTCTCTGATGGCTAAACTAATTAATAAAGGTGATATCATAAATAGCATGCTTTGTCTAGTTCATATCCTCTAGCTTCTTGTCAAGAGATTTCCCTGTAGTTCTGTCGAGAGCATGCATATAGATCTTTTGTTGTCTGTGAAAGTTAAGGATTTCAATAAAAGACGTCCCAGGTTAAGGCACGTTTTTAATTAAAGATGACCCATTTGAAGACGTTAATTAATTTAACGCCTAAACTTTGTGGAAGTCTCTGGATATTTGAAATAACGACATAGACTTCGCCGTTTCTTTGATATAAGACGCCCCGGACAAGGGCACTTTTTAATAAAAATAAAGACTTAAAGCTAGTCGTCAATTAACGAAATTATGAAAAAGAACCAATGAACAGTCGTCAATTTAACATCTATCAATTATGAGTTTATTCGTATTTATAGCATAAATGGGTGTAAGTATTCTTTGAATATGAAAATTTATGGGCGTACTATTGGGGTGGAGACCGAGATAGAGGAAGTGGTTACACCATTTTTTGTGCCCCCTATCACAAGATCTCCCGTCTCTCGTCAAAAAATTATTTTGAACATATGGTTAGGTAGAGTTTTTCGAGCCGGCCATTTCGATATATTATAAGCCAGATTCGGACATCGTTTAGTATAGACACAAGAGGCTTAAAAAAATCAAATTTTTGGAAATAATGACCCAATATAAGTCGTTACTTTTAAAAAGGACGACACAATGAGTGGGCATCACTTTTACCTACTATATATGTATATAAATATATATATATATATATATATATATATATATATATATATATATATATATATATATATATATCATGTAGGCATATCTTTGAAAATCCATTATTATTAGAATACTTAATAGAAAATTATGAAAAATATATATTTGGAATCCTTGTATTTTTCTCTTAATTATCATATATTCTATTTTCTTAAATTATTATAAATAAATCAATGTGTCTTTGAATGAAGGTTTTTGAATTTATTCAATTAAATAGATATAAATGTAAATTCTTGTTAAATAAATTGAGTTAAAAATCATGAAAATTAACGTTCCCCAAGAGGATGCTAGTTAATAAATGACGGCACCCACGGGCGTTAAATAATATAAGTTTCTTTAATTATAGTTAATTATAGAATAGGATGGACATGAATTCTATGATTAACGTATACATTTTCTCACCGTTTTCTTCCGTTTTTGACCCATACCTCGGCTCTTTTGACACTCTCATCTCACGTCCGTAGATGGAGTCCATGTAGCATGATTGGTTCACGCATACACCTCAACTCTCGGTGACATACGAGTCCTCCGTTGGACATTCCGTTCCTTCGGACTGACAAGTTAGTCATTGAGACCTCCGTAAGTCTCCGCTAGCCTTGGATTCCCTCAAGACAGCTGAGCAGGTTGTACCCTAAAAATCCTGGATCTGATCCGTGTTACTTTGATTTTTCGTTAGTCTTGACACTCTACTCCTTTTGGAATCTTCTTGTCATCAATTTGTGAACATAACCTTTTGACTCTGTATTTGGCCATATCTGATTCTGAAATATTAAAGGGCTCTGGGTCCGCGACTTTTCAGTGCCAGGTAGGACGGAAGTCCAATTCTGTAAACCATGGTAAAATTCTGGGTGTGGCATTGCACCAACGTCTGTATATCTGTTCTGATCTGTTATCTGTTAAATATGTTATTTTGGAAATTCTGATATTCTGTTATTCTGATATTCTGTTATTTGTTATTCTGTTATTCTGTTAAATTCAGTTATTCCGCTAGACTGATTAATCTGCTTATTATTATTATTGAACTCTGTTATATTCTGGCCAATTCTGAAGTTATGTTCATCCGCGCATCTGTCCTTGTTATATTCTGATAACTTGTCCTTGACTCTGTATGGGAATTCGTCCCTATATCTCTTGATCTCGTATCTGCCTTTGACTTTAGTATTCATCTTTTCTGGTAGTTGATCATCACGATTTTCTAGTTACATGCATTGCATCATCATGAACATGTTAATTGGCTAATCACTTATGTTCTGCTTGATGAGAGATGTAATTCCTACTGAGCGTTTCGCTCACCAGCCTATCTTTAACATTTTTCAGGTATTGACATTGAAGACGTTCCATCAGATGGGGAAGGGCAAGAGTGTTGAGCGTTATTGGAGACCGTGTCGGTGTCTTTTATCCTTCTTTGAGTCTCGTCTTGTTATTTGAGTCACCAAGTCACTATCTTTTGTTTTCTTGGGTCTAGTCCTATCATGAGTCTTTTCATTTAAATATGTAAGTGAGTCAAGAATTGTAAGTTTGACATTTGATATTAATAAGAATTATATTTTCGTCGCTTTTGTCTAGCCTTGAAGTTGTGTCTTATGAGTTGCTCTGATTATTCGCGACTGTATCACTGCCACGTTCCGAACGACACGTTCCGCTGCTATCGGTTCGGGGCGTGACAGTTTGTGGTATCAGAGCCTAGGCTTTCTAAGTCCTAGGTCATTAAGTCTAAGTCCTAGATCGAGTTCCCTTGACAGTCATCTTAGAAGTACCCGGTGAGATGGGGTAAAACCTTGGGTTAAGAGCTAAAAATGGAAGTTAGAATACTAATAAGATTAACTTATGAAAATTGCTTGAAAAAAAAAACTCACAAGAAATATTTGATAACCTTACATAGGATGTTTATGTCTTGTAGAACTAGATAGAAAGCAATGGCTGCCGAACGTGCTCAGTGGCGTGCCATGCAACGCACTCTCCAAGGCATGACTCAGGCTCTTCAACGAGTAGCCGATGGTGGAGCCAATCGTGGAGCTGGAGAATTGCATCGTGAGTTCCGGAGTTTAAATCCCCCTAGATTTAGTGGAACTCCTGATCCTGATATCGCGGAAGATTGGACAAAGGAGATGGAAAGAACTTTCCGAGTAATGCAATGCTCGGACCAAGATAAGATCCTATTAGCGACATTTCAACTAGAGAAAGACGCAAGGGCTTGGTGGGAATCCGTGGAAGCCACTCTGCCGGACATTCAAGTAACTTGGGAAGACTTTTTAGAACACTTTAACGAGAAATATTTCTCAGAGAGAGTTCGAGAGAGAAAGGCAGGAGAATTTGCCTCACTTAAACAACGAAGCATGTCTGTGGCAGAATATGAGGCCCAATTCTCAAGGTTATCTAGGTATGCGCCTCATCTGATATCAACGGGGAAGATGAAAGCAAGAAGGTTCATGAACGGTTTAAGAATACAATACATTCCCCAATTGGCACCATTGGATATACAAACATATGCGGAGATGGTCAAAAGAGCACAGTTATTAGAGGATGCTATGGAATTATCCGACAAGGTTAGGGCAAGAATGGAGAAGAAGAAAGGAGGTAATGGCAACAAGAGGCCCAATGAGGGAAGCGACGTTCCGAACGGCAAGAAGCCTAAGGAAGCAAAGTGTAAGCATTGTGGGAATGATGGTCATAAATATGAAAAGTGTCGTTGGAAGAACGGAGCTTGCTTTCGTTGTGGAAGCCAAGAACATAAGGTAGCCGACTGCCCCCTTCCCAAGGATCAACCTCAGCAGGCAAATGATCACAAGGAAGCACGGCATCAAGGACAATTACAAGCAATAAGACAAATCGAACCTGCTGATGATGAAGTAACTAGAGGTACCCTGTAACCTTGGCCTAGTTCATTGGGTTATTTTATTAGCATGCCTAGATGATTTTGTCTTATGAATGGAAACTAGAACTAGATACCCCACTGATATATATTGGAGAGAAATTTCAGTTGAATTTGGGGACTAAATTCTTTTAAGTGGGGGAGGGTGTAGCACCCCTGAAAAATTTAAGGAAAATACAATTTCTAAATAAATTAAAACTTTCATAGACATAAATAGATATACACTTAATGGGTCTCAACGCATATAATATATTATATTTTAACAACCAAAAGTAAATGAGCCGCGACATAATGCTTGCCCACTAACTAAAATAAAACCTCATCCCAAAATAATGCAACCCGTAGGTATACACAATGCTATATAAAGCTCATTAAAACTCAAGCAAACAAAAGCAACCCCTATATATGTACCCAAGGCCCACCTATAATCAACATTTCTAAACTCATATGCCACCTACGGGAACCCACGAAACCACCCAACTCAAAATAATAAGACCAAATACATAGTTAAAAACTCACATAAAATATATATATAATATCTTTGAAAAGCCTTAAGGCCTAATAGGAAAAAGACTTTCCCGTGGCTGAAAAGAGGTCAAGGTTAATGGGCCTTATGGGTTTACGATACAAAGGATCCCCATTTTCTCAACAATTTAGATAACAATCAATGGGCATTGGGTGAGATACGAACATATGCATGGACTTTTTAAAGTACCCAATACATGTCACGTTCTACCCTATACGAGAGTTAGGATTTCCCTGGATAATAGAGATTAGCGGCGGTTGCTTTAGAAAGGATGAGGATCTTAGGAAGGTCAACACGTTTGGATTTCTTAGGTGGGAAACTTAATTCTCACTTGGATTCTTGGCAGCCGTAGGACTCTCTCCCTATAAATAAACCATCTTCAAAAGTGCAAGCCCTAGTTGTTGCTACATTCGAAGGTGCTGCCGTGGGAGTCTTCTTCCATCTTCTTCCTGTGCCTACTATTGCTACTGCCGGGAGATCGAAGGGAGGTTTTGTGCACATCATTTGTTTCCCTTCTTCTCGGTGGTGCTGCGCGGTGTTGTTGCTGTTGCTTCTTTGCGGTGGCTATTGCACTCCTGCTGCCACTGTTGTTGCTGTAGTACGAGAATCTTTCTTCTTTTTTCTTCCTTCATATAAGAGGTAGGTGTTCTCTCTGATGGCTAAACTAATTAATAAAGGTGATATCATAAATAGCATGCTTTGTCTAGTTCATATCCTCTAGCTTCTTGTCAAGAGATTTCCCTGTAGTTCTGTCGAGAGCATGCATATAGATCTTTTGTTGTCTGTGAAAGTTAAGGATTTCAGTAAAAGACGTCCCAGGTTAAGGCACGTTTTTAATTAAAGATGACCCATTTGAAGACGTTAATTAATTTAACGCCTAAACTTTGTGGAAGTCTCTGGATATTTGAAATAACGACATAGACTTCGCCGTTTCTTTGATATAAGACGCCCCGGACAAGGGCACTTTTTAATAAAAATAAAGACTTAAAGCTAGTCGTCAATTAACGAAATTATGAAAAAGAACCAATGAACAGTCGTCAATTTAACATCTATCAATTATGAGTTTATTCGTATTTATAGCATAAATGGGTGTAAGTATTCTTTGAATATGAAAATTTATGGGCGTACTATTGGGGTGGAGACCGAGATAGAGGAAGTGGTTACACCATTTTTTGTGCCCCCTATCACAAGATCTCCCGTCTCTCGTCAAAAAATTATTTTGAACATATGGTTAGGTAGAGTTTTTCGAGCCGGCCATTTCGATATATTATAAGCCAGATTCGGACATCGTTTAGTATAGACACAAGAGGCTTAAAAAAATCAAATTTTTGGAAATAATGACCCAATATAAGTCGTTACTTTTAAAAAGGACGACACAATGAGTGGGCGTCACTTTTACCTACTATATATGTATATAAATATATATATATATATATAAATATATATATATATATATATATATATATATCATGTAGGCATATCTTTGAAAATCCATTATTATTAGAATACTTAATAGAAAATTATGAAAAATATATATTTGGAATCCTTGTATTTTTCTCTTAATTATCATATATTCTATTTTCTTAAATTATTATAAATAAATCAATGTGTCTTTTAATGAAGGTTTTTGAATTTATTCAATTAAATAGATATAAATGTAAATTCTTGTTAAATAAATTGAGTTAAAAATCATGAAAATTAACGTTCCCCAAGAGGATGCTAGTTAATAAATGACGGCACCCACGGGCGTTAAATAATATAAGTTTCTTTAATTATAGTTAATTATAGAATAGGATGGACATGAATTCTATGATTAACGTATACATTTTCTCACCGTTTTCTTCCGTTTTTGACCCATACCTCGGCTCTTTTGACACTCTCATCTCACGTCCGTAGATGGAGTCCATGTAGCATGATTGGTTCACGCATACACCTCAACTCTCGGTGACATACGAGTCCTCCGTTGGACATTCCGTTCCTTCGGACTGACAAGTTAGTCATTGAGACCTCCGTAAGTCTCCGCTAGCCTTGGATTCCCTCAAGGCAGCTGAGCAGGTTGTACCCTAAAAATCCTGGATCTGATCCGTGTTACTTTGATTTTTCGTTAGTCTTGACACTCTACTCCTTTTGGAATCTTCTTGTCATCAATTTGTGAACATAACCCTTTGACTCTATATTTGGCCATATCTGATTCTGAAATATTAAAGGGCTCTGGGTCCGCGACTTTTCAGTGCCAGGTAGGACGGAAGTCCAATTCTGTAAACCATGGTAAAATTCTGGGTGTGGCATTGCACCAACGTCTGTATATCTATTCTGATCTGTTATCTGTTAAATATGTTATTTTGGAAATTCTGATATTCTGTTATTCTGATATTCTGTTATTTGTTATTCTGTTATTCTGTTAAATTCAGTTATTCCGCTAGACTGATTAATCTGCTTATTATTATTATTGAACTCTGTTATATTCTGGCCAATTCTGAAGTTATGTTCATCCGCGCATCTGTCCTTGTTATATTCTGATAACTTGTCCTTGACTCTGTATGGGAATTCGTCCCTATATCTCTTGATCTCGTATCTGCCTTTGACTTTAGTATTCATCTTTTCTGGTAGTTGATCATCACGATTTTCTAGTTACATGCATTGCATCATCATGAACATGTTAATTGGCTAATCACTTATGTTCTGCTTGATGAGAGATGTAATTCCTACTGAGCGTTTCGCTCACCAGCCTATCTTTAACATTTTTCAGGTATTGACATTGAAGACGTTCCATCAGATGGGGAAGGGCAAGAGTGTTGAGCGTTATTGGAGACCGTGTCGGTGTCTTTTATCCTTCTTTGAGTCTCGTCTTGTTATTTGAGTCACCAAGTCACTATCTTTTGTTTTCTTGGGTCTAGTCCTATCATGAGTCTTTTCATTTAAATATGTAAGTGAGTCAAGAATTGTAAGTTTGACATTTGATATTAATAAGAATTATATTTTCGTCGCTTTTGTCTAGCCTTGAAGTTGTGTCTTATGAGTTGCTCTGATTATTCGCGACTGTATCACTGCCACGTTCCGAACGACACGTTCCGCTGCTATCGGTTCGGGGCGTGACAAGCCAGGTAGGGGGAGGGGTAGTGGGAGGCTCCCCTTACTTTCGCAAGGTCCTAATTAAAAACCACTAGCTCGCTTAAGACGTTTGCCGTCTGACCGTCTTGTCTTAGGCACCGGTTTTCATAAGAGGGTAAGTTCAAATAGCACAAGAACCATAGTGTGAACCTAGGGCCAACGTCTACTGGATTTTATTTAAGGTCTAGGTGATGCAAAGATGCAAGGGAATTGTGATTTGTGGGCTACGGAAGAGTGATGAAATCCCCACCTTATCTTGCTTATAGGTGTTGCCCTTAAGATACTTTGAAATGATATGTAACAAAGTAAGTTCAAACAAGGGGTTCTATGCAAATATGCATGAGAATGTGATTAAGAAAAAGATTAGAAAAGAACTCACCTCGCCCCTCGCAATCTTCCAAAATGAAATTAACACAAATTAAAAAATAAGGAAGGAAGAACTTCTATCTTATATGATGCATGACTTAAAACATGAAAGTGTGGTTTCTACTCTTGGAATGAGAATTTTTATTTGGTTCAAGTGAAAAGTTTTTTTTTATTTAGTGAACCTATCTAACCACAAGATATGAAATGTAGAGAAATAAAATTAAAATGAAGGAGAAAAAGTTTGGATACTTACTTGAAATGCGTTCCCCCGTTCTCTTTTTTTTTTTTTGAAATGAATGACAAAAAGATTAAAGAAAAGGAGGAGAACTTACCTCTGATTTTTTTTTTGAATTTTCAAGTTGCTTTTTCTCCCTTTTTTTTCCTGAAAAAATAGGAAAAGACAACTTTATTAGTACACTATAAACATAAGGAAAATAAAGTTCTTAAGTCAAAAATCAACATTCTTCCCCGGCAACGGCGTCAAAAATTGATAACGCGAAAGCGTATGTCGTTACTACACGCGCGCTAATAATCTTAAAACCGAACTCGCACAAAATGATCAAAAGAGAACATAGTACTATGGAAGGCACGGGTCGAATCCACAGGGAAGAAGATATTTTTAGAGTTAAAAACCTTGGAGTCCTTTCGAAAACACTTGTGATTTTACTTTGCTTAAAGAAAATTGTGAAGTGATGAACAAACCAAACACTTAATTAAAAACACCTATGACTATGCGCCTATGCTATAGAAAATAATTACATGAAGTGAAAAGAAGAGATAGAAGAAGGATGTAGAGAGGGAAGAAGATCAAGAACAAGATCAAAGGAATAACTCTTTCATTAACTTAAAAGAAAGAGTACATGAAGTGCAAGATAAGCTTACAACAATGATGTGACGCGATTACAATGAAGTAAAATGAAACTAAAGCAATAAAAATAAAAGGAGCATGAGATATGAAGATGACAGCAGCAATGGTGATGATGGCGCCATCCTCTCTTGGCCTTGGATCACGAACCACCTTGCGGAAGATGTCGTCTACGCCGGGAGGAAGTCACCTTCATCGTTGAAGTCACCTTTGGAGGGTGAATAACTTTGAACCCAAGATGAATTAGGGGATGTCGAAGAAGAAGAAGTTGAAGAGGAGGAAGAGAGCAAGAACTTTGGTGAAGGGCGCAGAGAGAGAAAATGTGAGGAAGATGATAAAATAAGAGAAAGAAGGGAAGTGGTCTGCGTGGATGAACAGGAACTGTGTAGAAAAAATTGAACTGAGAAGAATTAAAAACAACTTAAAAACGTGAAGGAATTAGAGGAAGTGGTATAAGAATAAAATCTAGATCTACAAGCTCGGAAGAACTTTTATGAAGAACTCAGATAGAAAAGAAGAGCCGAAAGGGCTTCAAAACAGAGGAATAATAGAAGCTAGCACCTCGGATGAAAAGTAAAATCATAGGACAGTAAGTTGAAAAATGAGAAATAACTTACACACCAAAAAGAATTAGAAGATGATGTAAAATAAGAAATTTTAGAACACTTAAAAAGAATATCTTTCTTGAAGACAGCAAGAGAAGATAATGACTAGAAAGGGGAGAAATAAGGGGAAGAACAGAGAGAAACACTGGTTCGCAGATGAACAGGATAGTACAGTGACATACACGAAATAGCTTAAAAACTAGAAAGAATTATAAGATGATGTAGAAAAAGAAGTTGTAGAGCATTTAAAATTGAAGAATTGACATGAAGAAAGCCAGAGGAGAAGAGGAACAGAAGAGGGTGAAATTGATAGCCTAAGGTTGGGAGAGACAGAGTGAGAGATTGCCAAAAGAAGAACTCCCCTTCACCTCCTTGTCATGGGCTATTTATAGGGAAAGTTGGGTCAATGGAGAGTGGAGATTGTATCAAAAGGAGATGGATGGCTAGGATTTAGGTAGAATATGATGCATGGGGAAAAGAAAAAGGAGGTGGGCACCCCCTTCCTTGGACTTTGGGCACCCCCTTTCCAACTTTGAATCTCCTTTTCAAACATTGAATGTCTTTTTCCTCCTTTTCAAACTTAAACTTTGAATTCCTCCTTTTCAAACTTTGAATTCAAAATTTTAAACTTTATTTTCCCTCCAACCAAAATATTTTGAATTCTTTATTTGACTTGGTCAAAGTGGTGATTGCCATTTTGCCCCCGGCTTCTTTTGCAATTACCTTCGGTGTCCTACACACACACAATTATGATTTAGTCCAGAAAAGTTACCATATTGTGCACATGAATCACAATTGCTCACAATTATGCAATGAAGAATTAATGTTCATGACTCTCAACTTCATTTTATTAAATGAAATCCCCAAATTAATTAATTTGAGGGAAAGGTCCAATCTACATGCGAAGTTGAGATTAACGATAGATCATGCATAATTGTCTAATTATATGCACATAAAATGGTGTACATGCGATGAATTCTCATAGAAAATGGACGCTTATCAATCCACCACCTCAATCTCAACCCTATGATGAAACCAGTTCAACAACGAAAAAGAAAGCACGCCCTTGAAAAATAAGCAATCATTAAGGAGCAAATCAATAAGGGAAATAAAACTGGGCTATTCAGCCAGGTCATTTACCCGACTTGGCTCGCCAATGTCGTCCTAGTGCCAAAAACTTCAAGCAAATGGCGGATGTGCGTTGATTTCACCGACCTCAATAAAGCCACTCCGAAGGACTACTATCTATTACCGAGCATCAATCCACTAGTCGATTCAACTTCGGGTAATGAACTTCTCAGTTTTCTAGATGCCTATTCTGCATATCACCTGATCCGGATGAACCACGAAGATACCGAGAAAATCACCTTTATTACTGACTTCGGCATATACTGCTACACTCGAATGTCGTTTGGGTTAAAGAATGATGGAGCAACTTATCAGAGGCTGGTCAACAAGATCTTCAAAAATCAGATCGGGCGAAACGTCGAGGCCTACATCGACGACATGCTCATCAAATCACCTAAGGCCGAAGACCATTTTGCCGACTTGGCCGAGACCTTCAGCACTCTCCAGAGGTATAGTATGAAGCTGAATCCTGCCAAGTGTGCCCTTGGAGTTAAATCTGAGAAGTTCCTGGGTTTTTTGGTGACCTAACGAGGAATCGAGGCCAACCCCGAGAAGATTCAGGACATCCTAGATATGTGGCCGCCCACTTGCGTCAAGGATGTTCAATGGCTAATAGGAAGGATTGTTGCGCTCAACCGCTTCCTATCTCAAGCGGCAGAGCGATGCCTACATTTCTTCGAATTGTTGAAAGGACCAAAATTGGTGTCCGTTGCCTTCACTTGGGACAGTGAATGCGAGAATGCATTTACCGAGCTAAAGGAATTTCTTGCATCACCTCCGGTGTCGTATAAGCTTGTGCCAGGAGAAACGCTGCATCTCTATCTCTCGACAACATCTTCTACAGTAAGCTCGGTCCTAGTTCGAGATGACCAAGGAATACAGAGGCCAGCATACTACGTCAGCAAGGTGCTTCTTGAGGCCGAGAGGAGATACCCCCCAACCGAGAAGCCCATGCTAGCGTTGGTAACCTTGGCTAAGCGCCTTCGACCCTACTTCCAAGGAAACACCATCGTAGTGCTGATCGGTGAACCTCTAAAGATGATTTTGGCCCATCCCGAAGCTTATGGCTGCCTCGTTAAATGAGCAATTTTGCTTAGGGCCTACAACATCTCTTACCGACTCTACACAGCCATCAAGGGACAGGCTTCGTTCATTTCATTGTGGAGAACATTGTCCCGCCCGGGGAGACGTCCTAGCCAACAGTCGACTCGACCTGGGACCTTTTTGTAGATGGATCTTCAAACTCGACCGACAGCGGTGTCAGCATCTTCCTCATTGTTGTGTAGGAATGGCTATTCTAGAGGGAAGGGGTGAATAGATCTGCCCCCATTTTCAAGATTAAAATAGCGGAATATAAAAGACCCTCACACAAAGGAAGAACCTCACACGGTAGATGCAATCACGAATATGTAAACCGGCCTAAGCAAGCATCTAGCGAAAGATATTCAAACAAGCAAACCATAGAGACAAAGATTTTAAGGTGGTATGGACTCTACCTAGAGTCCTACGTCCACCCCCCACTCAACTAAGTGAGGCTTCTCTAGTGCAACTGTTGCATCCCTATGGTTTTGATGATGTCTCACACTATAAATCAATCATCTATCTCTAGATTAATGTTGTTTCATCATGTGAGTGAGTACAGTTCATTTGCCTGTCAGATATGCATGCTATCTTGATTCTATATACACTGTTTGGTTAATATGAACAGCAGTGGGTCGACTCATCAGAAAGGGTGGGTCGACGCATCAGAGCATTGATAGCTTGGGCACAAAGTCTATACACCAGTTGGATCCATTTAGTCTGTACATTGGCATATCTTCTTTAAGTCTGTACAACGGGCACCTTCTTACTGAAGTCTCACATCCGATAGTGTAAGTCTATACATCCCCTAGAGTCTTGTTTGTAAAGTCTGAACATTGCTTCAGAGTTAGCTTCAGCAAAGTCTATACATTCGGTTCCTTGGGCAAAGTCTATACATCGCTTAATCTACACATTGTCTTCAGCCCAAGTGCTCAAAGCCAAGTCTATACAACGCCAACCCAACACATTGAACAGTTCTCCAAGTCTATACACTAGACTTCATTTCTCACTAGTCTGTGATTCACCAACTCTGTACATTCGATATCTTTTCCTACGCATTGGCCAAGTCCATACATTCAGCTTTTCCCTACGCTTTCCAGGCCAAGTCTGTACACCACTAAGTGTGTACATTGCATGCCGCTCAAACGTTCAATGTTCTTCAAAGTCTGTACAGCATCCGTCTCAGCCAGCGTCTCAAGCTGCGTCTTAGGCAAGTCTGTACATCGGCCTTTTTTCGTTCAAGTCTATACATTGAACTGCGTCTTAGGAAAGTCTGTACAGAGGCTTCGATTTACCAAGTCTGTACATCGGCTTCATTCGCTCAAGTCCACACATCCACAGTGCTTTCACAAGTCTATACATTCACTTCACATGCATTTTATTCAGTAAGTCTGTACATTCTCTCACGATGTACACACTTACTCTGTTGATGTTTCTGAAGTATATACATCCTTGTTAATAGCCTGAACTGACTAAGTATATACATTACTTCTGTCTGTCTGCAGGCGATTCAGGCTGATGATTGGGCACGTGAATCGAGGTTGGCACCTGACACGTGATCCAAGACAACAGGCGCATGACACGTTGATGGCAACCTTGTCAGGATGCTGCCATCTGGTTGAAATTCAAATGATCTGGCCAAAAGTGCATGGGCGGGAACCTGGCAGCCACACGCCATTATCTGCTATAAATATAGAGCTTCATTTTTCAGTAGAAGTGAGATCGTGAAAATAAAAAGCAGAGGCCATTGGTGAGAGTCTGCACGATCCAGAAAAGAAAAGGAGCAGAGAGTTCCATATCTGAGAGGAGTTTGTTCGAGAGAGAGAGAGTGTGTGTGGGTTGATGAATTGCTTCATTTGAAGCTACATTTGTATTGGGTTTCAGAACCGATTTCTTCTTCATTGGTTTTTCTTTCTATTTTACTTTCGTTTATCTTGTTCTTCCATTCTGATTTGAATTGGTTTCCCTCCGGTGTGTGGAGGAAGGGAGTACTACTCCAGTTTCTCTCTGAGTTGCAGAGGAAGAGAGATCGGTGATCTCTGGTGTTGTTAGTGACAGGTTGTCATTAACAGTTTCCCTCCGTGTGTGGAGGAAGGGAGAGGATTCTCCGGTTGTGTTCTAGCTGGGAGCTAGAACATGTTTCAAGTTCTGTGGGTAGCAGAGCTTGGTCGAGGGATTTGTTTCCCTTGGGTGTTCAAGCTGTGTGGCAGCATGTTGTACGCAGACTGAGTCTGCTATGATCTAGCTTTGCCTAGTGGAATCCTCACTCTAGTTGGAGTGAGGGGTGGATGTAGATTGCTGTCTGCAATCGAACCACCTAAAAACCGAGTGCCTCCTCTGTGGTTTGCTATTGTTATCTGCGCTCTTCATCTGCTTGTCTCTTTGCTTCCATGTGATTAGTTCTTCATTCTCATTTACACTTCTCTGTATACGGGTTAAGGAGGTGCGTTAGCAGTATAATTTATTTTTCGCCTAAGTTTCTACAAATTGGGAGTGATCTATTTATCCCCCCCTTCTATATCACTCTTGCTCCACTAACACTTGGTATCAGAGCAGGTTTACGCCATGTGGACGAACGGTCAAGGAAATGCTAGTGGTCCTAGAACCTTCATGGCCGAAGGTCAATCCATTAGTAGCCCTCCTTATTTCGATGGTAGTAACTATCTGTTTTGGAAGAACAGGATGGAAGTGTTCATCAGGGCTCAGAGTCATAAACTGTGGAGAGTAATCACGGTGGGGCCATATGAGCTGCCACCAAACGAGGATGCTTGGACAGATGACCATGTCAAGCTCTCTTCACTCAACTGGACGGCGCTGAACATAATCCAGTGTGCTGTTCATCCAGAGGAATATGCTCGTATATCTGCATACAGAACTGCCAAGCGAATGTGGGATGAGCTGCAATTGATCTATGAAGGTACAGCTCAAGTGAAAGCCTTGAAGGTAAATCTCTACACTTCTAAGTATGAAATGTTTAAGATGAATGCAGACGAGAATATAACTGAGATGTATGCCAGGTTATCTTTAATCACAAATACTCTTAAAGGGCTAGGGAAGGATCTTGTTGAGGCAGATATAGTCAGGAAAATCCTTAGATCTTTATCCCCGGCATGGCACACTAAGGCCATTGTGATTGAGGAGTCAAAAGATTTGACTATCTTGACTGTGAATGAACTCATAGGATCTCTTATGACCTATGAGAAGAATTTCAAAGGAGGTGGAGAAGGAAGTGAGAGGAAGGGTAAAAATGTAGCTCTAAGAGCTTCCCGCAACAAGGGTAGTAACAGTGGGAGCAGCAGCAGTAGTCCCGAGTCCGAGTCTGAGCTTGAAGGTCTGTCAAATCTTGACCAGGAGGAGCAAGCAATGCTCACTAGATAGTTCAGAAAATTTTTGAAGAAAAAGAGAAAGACCTTTAGGAAGAAGAAGCCACACTCTTTCAACAAGAGTACTGAATTTACTAGTTTCAAGGATAGAAATCCTAAGAGGCTGACTTGTTTTAATTGTAACAAACAGGGACATATGAAAGGTGAATGCCCAGACCTCCAGAAGAAGGGTCCCTATCTTCAGAAGAAAAACATAAAGGTGCAAAAGAAGAAGAAGCCACAGGCGATGGTCTACACATGGAGCGAGGAAGAAGAAGACCCTGAAGATGCTTCCTCAGAAAAATATGAAGATGGAATTTGCCTTATGGCAAACAGTGAAGAGGAGGTAATAAGTGTTTTTAAAAATTTCTCAATTGATGACTGGGAGGATGCTTATGGTGATTTGTTAGATAAATTTAATTCCCTTAGCAAAGAGCACAGAGTTCTGAAAAGAAAATTTAACACAAGTGTTGAAGAACAAACTCTAGTCTGTGAGGAAAATGAAAAGCTAAAGGAACAACTAGAAGAAATGACCTCACTAAGGAAAGAAAATGATAAGCTCAAGGGAGAAACTCAAGAAAGTCAAAAACAACTCAATGAATTCAAAACTAAAATTGAAGAAGGCATGAATGAAATTAGAGTGAATTCAGAGAAATATGAAGCTGTGAAGAAAGTAAATGCTGAACTCCTAAAGAATTCTGAGTCTCTTCAAAAGGAGCTGGAAGACAAACAGAAAATCTTAGAAAAGTTTGTCCAAGGAAAGACTAGCCTAGATGCTATACTAGGGACTAGGGTCAATTTCAATAAGGAAGGTCTAGGCTATGACCCAACCAACAAGAGACCCTTGCAATTCAAGACCATCACCTTCTGTCCAGAGAAGGGAAAAGAAAAGCTGGACACACCATCCAGCTCAAACAGCTCTAAGGGAATTCAAAGTCCTAAAGAAAACACAAAAATCAGTACTGGACAACCATTTAAGATGGGAATGAATTTTATGAAGAATAACACTAAGCCCACTTACCAGAACACAAATGGTAGATGGACTAAGAAAGTAAATCAGAATAAGAGTTGGAATTACAACAATCAGATGGTTCCAAACAGAACCTACTGGAGAAATAGCTTTCATGGTCAAAGATATGCTAATCAACAAGCCGACAGGAAATTTCCTAGGAATAGGAAGACTAATGAATGGAATAGAACTCACTTCTCCAGTTCAGCTGAATTCAACTTTAATAAACCAGAAAGGAAGGTGCCAGAGAAAACCATGCTGAAACAAATCTGGATACCTAAACACTTGATCAGAGATTTGAACAATGTGCTTGGACCCAACTCATCTTGGGTTCCAAATCACTCTGCTTGATATATTTGTGTAGGTCGGCCTAGCAGCTGAAGACAACAAGTGGTACCTCGACAGTGGCTGCTCCAGACATATGACAGGAGACCGATCCAAGTTTAGCAAGATAGAAATGAAGCCAGGGGGTCTGGTCAAGTTTGGAGGAAAGAATAAAGGTAAAATAATTGGAGTTGGCACATTAGGTAAGTCTTCCACAAATTCCATTGAAAAAGTATTACTTGTGGAAGGGCTTCAACACAACCTGATTAGCATAAGTCAGTTATGTGACAAGGGTCACAAGGTTGTATTTGATGATTGTTCATGCAAAATCCTTGAAACAAATTCTGACATGGTTAAATTTGTAGCCAATAGGATTAATAATGTCTACATTGTAGACTTAGATGAGAAATCTGAATCTACTATTTGCTTATCTGCTAATTCTGAAAATGATACCTTTGAATGGCATAGACGTCTAGGTCATGCTAGCTTTTCAACCTTAAATAAATTGGTCAAGCATGATTTAGTTAGAGGCATGCCTAGAATTAAATTCAACTCAATATCAAAAGCATGTGATGCCTGTGCTCTAGGCAAACAGACCAGAAATTCTTTTAAATTAAGATCTGAGCCATTGTCTTCTAGACCAATGGAACTTCTTCATACGGACCTTTTCGGTCCAACTAGAACTCAGAGTCTTAATGGAAACAGGTTTGGCTATGTCCTCATAGATGACTTCTCTAGATATTCATGGATATTTTTCTTAGCAAATAAGAGTGATGCATTTCAAAAGTTTAATCTATTTTTCAATAAGGTCAAACAAGAAGGGAAGTACAAGGTTAGTTCTATTCAATCTGACCATGGAGGTGAGTTTGAAAACTCCATGTTTACTGATCTTTGTGACAAAGAAGGACTAACTCACAGGTTTTCTTCTCCCAGGACACCTGAACAAAATAGGATTGTTGAGAGAAGAAATAGAACAGTGGTGGAAATGGCCCGAACCATGTTGATTGAAAGTAAATTACCTAGAAGGTTTTGGGCAGAAGCGGCCAATACAACAACCTACATAATCAACAGGGCCATGGTAAGACCCATACACAAGAAAACACCCTATGAGCTTCTAAAAGGTAAGAAACCAAACTTGTTTCATTTCAGAATTTTTGGAGCAAAATGTTTTATGCATAACAATGATAAGAAAGATTTAGACAAGTTTGAAGCCAAGAGTTCACCTAGAATATTCTTGTGTTACTCTGAAGTGTCAAGGGCATATAGGGTATTTAACATATCAGATCAGAAAGGGGAAGAATCTCCACACATCCTTTTTAGTGAAAAGAAAGATGTCTCTAATGTTGAAAATCTTGACAAGGATTCCAATCATGGTGGAGACTTTCTAGAAGACCAACAGGAAGAAGAGAAGACTCAGCCAAATGGAGAAACAAATTTCCCCAATCGGGAAGGGCCAAGAGAAACAGGTGAGTCTTCAACAAATATCAGATTTCTTAAAGACCATCCTTTAGATAATGTCATAGGCAATCCTGAAGATCCTCTTCGGACTAGGTCTCATTTTAGAAATGTGAATAATGATGACTTAATTGCTTTAGTCTCACAAATTGAACCCAAAACAGTAGAAGAGGCCTTAGCTGATCAAGCTTTGGTCAATGCTATGAGTGAGGAATTAGGTCAGTTTGAAAGGAATAATGTCTGGGAGCTTGCCCCAAGACCAGATGGTATTAATGTCATAGGAACCAAGTGGTTGTTCAAAAATAAGATGAATGAAGATGGAATTATCTCGAGGAATAAGGCCAGACTAGTAGCCAAAGGCTACTATCAGGAATTCGCTGTAGACTTTGATGAATCCTATGCACCTGTTGCTAGGAGGGAAGCTATAAGATTGTTGCTTGCCTTTGCATGCTCAAAGAACATAAAACTCCAACAAATGGATGTTAAAAGTGCCTTTTTAAATGGAGTCATTAAAGAAAATGTTTTTGTTGAACAACCTCCTGGATTTCAATATTCTCCTCAACCTAACCAAGTTTTCAGGTTAAACAAAGCCTTGTATGGTCTAAAGCAGGCTCCAAGAGCTTGGTATGAAAGATTATCTGAATTTCTGATCAGCAAGGGCTACAAAAGAGGTAAAGTCGATCAAACTTTATTTACCAAGGGCATAAATAAAGATCTCATCATAGTTCAGGTATATGTAGATGACATTGTATTTGGATCAACTAAGCATGAACTATGTGATGAATTTTCTACCATGATGTCTGCTGAATTTGAAATGAGCTTGGTTGGTGAACTAAAATATTTTCTTGGATTGCAGGTACAGCAGCTAGAAGATGGGTGCTTCATCAACCAAACCAAATACACAATGGAACTGTTCAAAAGGTTTGGCATGGAAAACTTAAAGCACATTACTACACCCATGGGCACCAATACCTCATTGGATGCAGATGAGACAGGTAAAGAAGTAAATGCCAAACTTTATAGAGGTATGATTGGATCACTACTTTACTTGACAGTCTCTAGACCTGATATACAATTCAGTGTAGGAATGTGTGCAAGATATCAGTCTAGACCTACTAAACTACACTTAGCTGCAGTTAAACAAATCTTCAGATATTTGTCAGCTAGTCACTCTCTTGGTTTATGGTTTCCTGCATCTAACACATTTAACCTAGTAGCATACACAGATGCTGGCTATGCAGGCTGTAAACTAGACAGGAAAAGCACAAGTGGCCATTGTGAATTCTTGGGTGGGTGTTTAGTGTCTTGGGGCTCCAAGAAACAACATTCTGTGGCCCTCTCCACTGCAGAAGCTGAATATGTGGCTGTAGGGAGTTGTGGAACACAAGTCATATGGATTAAACACCAGCTTTATGACTACCAAGTAGACCTGGGGTGCACACCTATTTACTGTGATAATACTAGTGCCATCAATCTTGCTAAAAATCCTGTGTTGCATTCACGAACCAAACACATAGAGATAAGACATCATTTTATAAGAGATGAGGTGTCTAAGAATAATTTTGAACTGATTCATGTAGGGACAGATAATCAGATTGCTGACATATTCACAAAACCTCTGGATAATGAAAAATTCACCACATTGAGAAGAGAATTAGGCTTATACAAATTATCTTAATTATGAAGCCTGCTCTTGTTGTGAGGGGGAGTTGTGTCTATCTGATGTTTAGCCTTCTTGCATGCTGGTTTAAGGGGGAGTTCAGAATGCTTACTGGTTAGCTTTCAGGAATGCTCTAAATAAAGGAAAGCCTTGAGATTTTGCTGGAATGTTTTATTGAGGAATGCTATGTCTTAGGGGGAGCTGAGTTGTGATGTGAGAAGAGAAGTTCTTTGACAGATTCAAAAGAGCTGTCCAGATGTGTACCTTTGCTGGTCTTGCATGACTGATTTAGTGTGGTTCTCTCAGAAAGTAGAGTGTCACTTATCTCTTAAGTCTACAAGTCAGTGACTCTAATCTCCAAGTTAGAATCTTTCCTTTGGTACTCCTTCAGAGATCTGGACTAATTGCATAAAGTATATCTTGATTGTGTTGTCTCATAGTGTTGTCATCATCAAAAAGGGGGAGATTGTTGCATCCCTATGGTTTTGATGATGTCTCACACTATAAATCAATCATCTATCTCTAAATTAATGATGTTTCATCATGTGAGTGAGTACAGTTCATTTGCCTGTCAGATATGCATGCTATCTTGATGCTATATACACTGTTTGGTTAATATGAACAGCAGTGGGTCGACTCATTAGAAAGGGTGGGTCGACGCATCAGAGCATTGATAGCTTGGGCACAAAGTCTATACACCAGCTGGATCCATTTAGTCTGTACAACGGGCACCTTCTTACTGAAGTCTACACATCCGATAGTGTAACATCGCCCAGAGTCTTGTTTGCAAAGTCTGAACATTGCTTCAGAGTTAGCTTCAGCAAAGTCTATACATTCGGTTCCTTGGGCAAAGTCTATACATCGCTTAGTCTGCACATTGTCTTCATCCCAAGTGCTCAAAGCCAAGTCTATACAACGCCAACCCAACACATTGAATAGTTCTCCGAGTCTATACACTAGACTTCATTTCTCTAAGTCTATACACTGGTCTGTGATTCACCAACTCTGTACATTCGATATCTTTTCCTACGCATTGGCCAAGTCCATACATTCAACTTTTCCCTACGCTTTCTAGGCCAAGTCTGTACACCACTAAGTGTGTACATTGCATGCTGCTCAAACGTTCAATGTTCTTCAAAGTCTGTACAGCATCCGTCTCAGCCAGCGTCTCAAGCTGCGTCTTAGGCAAGTCTGTACATCGGCCTTTTTTCGTTCAAGTCTATACATTGAACTGCGTCTTAGGAAAGTCTGTACAGAGGCTTCGATTTACCAAGTCTGTACAGAGGCTTCATTCGCTCAAGTCCACACATCCACAGTGCTTTCACAAGTCTATACATTCACTTGAGTTACACCAAGTATGTACATCGCTGAAGTCTTCACAAGTCAGTACAGTGCTTGAGCTTCACAAAGTCCATACATCGCTTCAAGCGATTCAAGTCTATACAGACTGCCTTTACATTCAGAGTCTGTACACAGGTCCATCAGCCGATCGTTTCATTCAGCAAGCTTCAAAGTTTGTACAGCCTATCTGTCTTCATGGATTATGTGCCTTTCGTGCGTTGACGCACTTTGCTGACTGCGTAGATGCACACCTTTCTGTCTTGCTCACTGCGTCGACGCTGACACTGGATGCGTTGACGCATTAGCCTGTTACCAAGTGCGTGAGCATCTTGCTTGAGGAAGCTGAGGCGATGCTGCTCGATGGAAGCGTTGACGCCTTGGGCTGATGTTCAAAGATCTGTTGATCAACATCAAGTCTGTATAGCATGAAGTCTGTACATTGGTTTTGATTTGAACAGAACGCCTAAGTCTATACATTGCTATGGATTGCCCTGAAATGCTTAAGTCCATACACTGAAGATGCTGAAGACCTCCAAGTGAATACACTCTCACATGATACACACTTGGCTAACTATCGTTTCAAGTCTGTACACTGCTTAGGCTTCGTGAAGTCTATACAGTGGCTGAGCCTTGTAAAGTGTACACATTAGTAACAATCGTTTGCATTGTTCATGTCTATACACTGCCATTCATGCGCACTGCTCACATGTCTATACACTGCCTTCACATGCATTTTATTCAGTAAGTCTGTACATTCTCTCATGATGTACACACTTACTCTGTTGATGTTTCTGAAGTATATACATCCTTGTTAATAGCCTGAACTGACAAAGTATATACATTACTTCTGTCTGTCTGCAGGCGATTCAGGCTGATGATTGGGCACGTGAATCGAGGTTGGCACCTGACACGTGATCCAAGACAACAGGCGCTTGACACGTGGATGGCAACCTTGTCAGGATGCTGCCATGTGGTCAAAATTTAAATGATCTGGCCAAAAGTGCATGGGCGGGAACCTGGCAGCCACACGCCATTATCTGCTATAAATATAGAGCTTCATCTTTCAGTAGAAGTGAGATCGTGAAAAGAAAAAGCAGAGGCCATTGGTGAGAGTCTGCACGATCCAGAAAAGAAAAGGAGCAGAGAGTTCCATATCTGAGAGGAGTTTGTTCGAGAGAGAGAGAGTGTGTGTGGGTTGATGAATTGCTTCATTTGAAGCTACATTTGTATTGGGTTTCAGAACCGATTTCTTCTTCATTGGTTTTTCTTTCTATTTTGCTTTCGTTTATCTTGTTCTTCCATTCTGATTTGAATTGGTTTCCCTCCGGTGTGTGGAGGAAGGGAGTACTACTCCAATTTCCCTCTGAGTTGCAGAGGAAGAGAGATCGGTGATCTCTGGTGTTGTTAGTGACATGTTGTCATTAACAGTTTCCCTCCGTGTGTGGAGGAAGGGAGAGGATTCTCCGGTTGTGTTCTAGCTTGGAGCTAGAATAGGTTTCAAGTTCTGTGGGTAGCAGAGCTTGGTCGAGGGATTTGTTTCCCTTGGGTGTTCAAGCTGTGTGGCAGCATGTTGTACGCAGACTGAGTCTGCTGTGATCTAGCTTTGCCTAGTGGAATCCTCACTCTAGTTGGAGTGAGGGGTGGATGTAGATTGCGGACTGCAATCGAACCACCTAAAAATCGAGTGCCTCCTCTGTGGTTTGCTATTGATTTCTATGCTCTTCATCTGCTTGTCCCTTTGCCTTCAAGTGATCAGTTCTTCACTCTCATCTATATTTCTCTGTGTACGGGTTAAGGAGGTGCGTTAGCAGTAGAATCTATTTTTCGCCTGAGTTTCTGCAAATTGGGAGTGATCTATTCATCCCCCCCTGCTATATCACTCTTGCTGCGCTAACAGCAACTACACTAAACCACTGAAATATAGCTTAAAGGCACATAAGGCCAGACCACAGATTAGAGCACAACCTCTGTCTGTCTTCCTCCTACAACCGGTAGGGACGGATCATCACAGATCAGAGCACAACCTCTGTCTATCTTCCTACTACAACTGGTAGGGACAGTTCACCACAGATCAGAGAACATCCTCTGTCTGTCTTCCTACTACAACAGGTAGGGACAGTTCACAGTTCCAACAGAGAGATATTCAAAGTGAAAAAGATAACAAAACATAAAACTCAGATAGGACATAGGAAACTCAAACACGATGTAAATATCCCTGTCTGAAATCTGGAGGGCGCTCTTGGTTGCTCCCAGATTAGCTGCTTCCTTGGAGAGTAGCTTCTCCTTTTCTACAGGAAGCTGGAGATGGAGCTTCTTCTCCTTCCAGAATGAAGAAGAGTGAAGGTGCAGATGTCCTCCTACTTCAGGTCTTCACAGGGATGGTCGTGCTCTTCTTCTCTTCTGTCTCCTTCTCTTGGACGAATTGGGCTTGTATTTGAACCTTCTATACTGAGCGTGCTCCACACACTTCTGCTTTTTCAGCTCTCTATGTGTCTCTCTTCCTTCAGCTCATGCTCCCTTGTATATCATATCCTACGTGCAGAAAACTTCCTTTTCTGCATACAGGGTACAAAGCATGTAACTCTTGATCTAGTAGATGGAAATCTGGACCATCTAGATCCATAGGAACTTTTAGATCCTAAGAAGAATGGCCACTGATTGGCTCGACGGGGATAAGGTATGGTGCCATCCCATTGGCCTGCCAATTCTCTTCATGCAGTACACGATGGTTTGAAGCTTTTTCCCAAAAGGCAAGGTGCATGTTCTGACAAAAATCCTTTCTAGGAGTTCTTTGTTTGGTCTAGTTGAAATCATGAAATATTCTCCACAAGAGTACTTCTGGAAGGGTGCTACATGACCTAGGAACACGTGCTAGTCACGAGTTTGAAGGCACAAAGATCACTTAAGTGAGTTTGGCTCTTTTCCAGCTTGGGTGATCTATTTGTCATAGTTATCAACCATTTGTCACCGCTGCCAGGCATTTGTCACCTTTAGACTCTATTTGTCACCACTAAGAGCCGTCACCTTTGTTCATTTACTTCAGTTCAGAGCCATCGTCATTGTCCATTTTTCACCGTTGTTAGCCTTGCTGATGCATTTATCACCAATATCAGCCATTTGTTACCGTTGTCTTCCATTTTACATCGCTGATGGCCTATTTGTTAGCCTTAAGGATTATTTGTCATCCTTGAAAGATATTTTTCACGCTTGATACCATTATCTCCCTTGATGTTACAGCTTGGCTGCGTTGATGCTATGAAGCACTACATCGACGCTGCTTTCCTTGTTCTTCTTCTAAGCTCCTTTTCTCTTCTTTGTAGGTGCTGGCAAGAACTCAATAAATCTTCCACTGATCATCTCTTGACCTTGGATGATGTTTATCAAGGTTGTCCAAAACAGCTCCAAAATCGAGGTGATGAGGTTTGGAAATCCCTACACAGTTAAATCCTTCGAAAAGGCTTGATCACATTTCATGTTTCACTGCTAAGATCCATTTTTCACCCTTAAGGAGCTATTTGTTACTGCTATCGGCTATTTGTCACCCATAACGAGCTATTTGTCACCCTTATCGCTCGATAGCTATCACCTTAGTGCAGCTCTTCTGTTCTTTGAAAACTCAACGTGACTGCGTCGACTCCACTTGAGCTTGCGTCGACGCTACTTCTAAGCTTTTCAAAGCTTTCAGCGCTACCACTTATTTTTCACCCATACAGAGCCATTTGTTACCTTTATCGGCCATTTGTCACCAGCACTCACCCATTTGTCACCTCTATTTTGTTGAACTATGCTTTTGATGATAACTAAACTTCTTGTGTGATGCCTTGGTTTTGATGGTTATTGAAGTCATGGTTTTGATGTTCATGTACGATTAAGTGAATGATGATAACTTTACTAAATGGTTGATTGTTCCTGTCGATTGGTTGAATATGATTGACTTGAACATGTGCTTTCCCATGCATACTCTTCATGGAGATTGGCTACATACATGCATTTGTGAAAGTAACAATTGTTCCAATCTTATATGTGAAATTGGGTCCCAATGTAAATCACTTTTTGAACTCTAATACATATTTTACATATCATTTTGAGCTTGCATTATGTTGAAACAACTCATGAGAAACTTGCTTGAAAATTGGAATCATGGTACTTATATCTTGCTCAAACAGTTTACAATAAGCTCTTGTTGATTGATTGAAATTGCCAAATGGCCAAAGGGGTTTCATACATGTACTTCATGAAATTACCACATGAATTATTGATCAATGTCCTAATCCTTTTTTCTATAGTTTTGTAGGTCAAAACACTCAACATATATTCCCCAAGATCAAAGGAGTTTGAAGCCTCAGACTTAAATGGGTTGCAATGGAGTTCGGGGGTGAAACCTAAAAAGTCTCATCCTGCAAAACTATAGGTCGACCACCCCAGGTCGACCGACAGCAGTGGTCGACCGCCCGAGGTCGACCTAAAATTCCAGGGATCAAATTTCTACAGGTTTCTTAATAGCGGTCGACCGCCGGCTTCCACAGGTCGACCGCCAGTCCCGAGCCAACATATGTTGACTTTGTTTTCCACTTCGAGAAGAGCCATTCTCCATGGATTTCTTTAAGCCTAAAGTCACCCAATCACCCACAAAATGTGGATCTGGTCTGGGGGTTATCCATGGACCATTCAAGGGCTATAAAACATCTCATTGGAGCCATAAACCCTATCTATCTAAGAGATCCAAAGGGGAGGCTATCCAAGGATGAAGAAGAGGTACTATAGCTCCGTGAACAGTACCTCGTGCAGCAAGCTCTTCATCTATCTCCAACCCATTCAAGATATTTCTGAAGCCATCTACCTCCAAGAAGGTGTAGAAGCAATCAAGGTTCAAAGCTACATCCATACACCTCTTCATCAACTCAAGGTGATCCAAGGGAAGAATAAGAAGGATGCTACAAGAAGAAGGAGCCATTCAAGCATCATCTGAAGGTACTCTAGCTCCATTTGAAGTTAGCAGTCTCAAAGGAAGAGAACAAGCTCACAAGCATCAAGAAGATACATGGATTTGTCCAAGGAAGAACGAAAGGTACTGTACCCGTGAACAGTACTCCGTGTAAGAAGATCTACATAAAATATAAGGCCATTCAAGCTGAGTCTCAAGATATTCAAGTGAAGAAGGAATCAACGCGAACATCCATAGCACACACTTAGGGGGAGCCTAAATCAGGAGCTTTCTAAACTGTGGTTTATTCATGTTTGTGTTTTGTGCTTTATAGTTTCAGATTTGTGTTTCATATAAACTGCAAACTCGTGTGTGTGTGGATCATTGTTGGATCCGTGGTCGTGTGTGTGTGTGTCATACTTGATTCGTGTGTGCGTAGGTTTTCTTAGATCTGTGTGTGTGTGTGTGGATTTATCCAGATCTTAGTGTTTGTGTGTGTGGAGCGCTGCACTTGTCGCATCGTGTGTGTGTCTTGTTGATCCGCTTGTTGGATCATGTTGGAGATTTCATGTCCATGTGTGTGTGTGTTTTGGGGCACGTCCCCGTGTGTGTGGGCAGGCGTCGTCCTACGTGTGTGGTTGGAGCGTCGTCTCCATTTGGGGATTTATCCCCGAGTGAAGCCTCACCGGGTTTGGTGAGGGGTGGACGTAGGATTATCGTCTTTGCATCCGAACCACCTTAAAAACCGCTGTGCACTATGGCTTGATTTGTGTGGTTTGATCCTTTTCTTCTGCCTCCATTCTAAGTGAGTGTATTTGTTAATTGTTGTTACGGATTTATCTACATATATCTTGCATATTCTATATCTCATCATACAAAGTTTGATAAATCCAATTTGTGTTCAAATAGTTTTGAATCTCTTAACTAGCATTCTATCACATATTTTAAAAAGGCCAAAAGTTGTTTTAAAATTTGTAAACACTCAATTCACCCCCCTCTTGGGTGTCATTGATCGTGGGACTTCAATTGGTATCAGAGCTAAGGCTCGATTATTTATAGATCTAACGATCTAGAGTGATCCAAATCAATGACTACCATTATGTATACTTTGAATTCTCCACCGATGTTTGATAGTTGCAATTTCAATTTGTGGTTAGGTAGAATGTGCAGTCTTGTCAACTCATATGACCCTAAGCTATGGAAGCTTGTTTCATACGGTCCTTATGAGTTGCCTAAGGACAAAAATGTCTGGACTGAAAATCAAAAGCTTAAACATGATCAAAATTGTTTGGTGTTAAAGTTGCTAACTACTGCAGTTGATTCTAATTATTTCCCCTTTGTCTCCCATTATAGATCTGCGAAGGACATCTTGGATGAATTAACCAAAATCCGGGAAGAGCATGGAGACCAATGTCTTGTGGCAGGCATGAGTGAACAAGGGAGTGATCAGCCAAGTAGATCAAGCTCAAAGGTAAATTTTGATTCTGATAATGAAGATGAATTTAGCTATGAAGATTTGTTGATTGCATATGATGATCTTGCTGATAAATACAAGAATGTAAAATCTGAAAACAGAAAATTGAAAAAGAATGCCGAACAAAATAATTGTAATTCCTCTTATAAAAAATGCTCACATTTAGAGGAAATGATTGAGTCTTCTATTTTCGATCTTGAATTCCATAAAGATCAAATGTCTTACTTTAGAAATGAAAATAAAGAGCTGAGAGAGAGAATAAGTTTAATGGACAATGGTTAGACTGAATTTGTTCATGATAAGAAACTTGAAAAAGAAAATGAGAAACTGAAGGAACTGAATAGGACCATTTCGGAAAGATTGCTTATTTTTGAAAAAGGGAAATCTGTGAATATTGATGAATCTGAAAAAGTGCATGCTTTCTTGCAAGAAATTGAAAGTCATAAAACAATCAATATTACTTTACATGAACAAGTCAATTCGTGTGAAAATAAGATTGTTTCCTATGAATTACACATTTCATCACTTGAAAAAGAAATCTCGGACTTGAATGCTTCATTGTCTAGATTTGTGGATGGTCAAGAAAATTTGGATAAATTATTGGGAATGAAAGTGAACTTTCAAAGAGAAGGACTGGGATTTAATCCCGTGAGCAAGAAAAAAATTGAAAGTAAGTTATACACTTCATTTTTCATAGCACATGTACACCCAGCACCTCTAAATCTAACTCCCAGCAACTCATTTTGCCAAGAACTCAAGCCAATCTGAAAAATAATGTGAATGTTCAAAATGTGCATACTAAAAATTTTCATGCGAAATCCCATGCATCCAACAAAAGAAACATGTCTTGCCGTTACTGTGAAAAACTTGGACACCTGATGCATGATTGTTTCACTATGAAGAATGATGACTTGAGAGCATGTAGAAACCAAGCTGTTTTGAAAAATGTAAAGAGAGCTTTCACCATAAAATCTTCCATGCATTGCAATCACTGTGGTAAAAGGGGTCATACAACTTCACATTGCTGGTTATTGTTGAAGAGAAAGAACTCCTACTCAACACATCATGCTCACACACACAAATCAGTAGAACCCATGAAAAGAAAGAATATGATGTCACGTGCCTTCTACCATCACTTTAGTAAATCTGGGAATGTTAAGCATGATTATTTTCTAATGAAAAATGATGATTTGAATGTTGTCAAAAATTGGAAATCACATGCCCATGTTGCTGCTAACCCACAAGGACCCAAGATGGTTTGGGTACCTAAGAATGTCAAATGAGAAATCTATTTTGCAGGTGTGCCATGTGAATGTAAAATATGAAATCTATCTTCGTCAAGAAGGTAAGGCACACGAGTCAAGTGGCATAAGTCAGGTTCGAAGAAAAATCAAAAATTGAATTTAAAAATCAGGTGATATCCCTCCTACTTTCTGTAGTGATTGTGTCATGTTTTAACTTACTTTGTGTCATATAGTCATGTAATCTTGCATATGTCTGTACATGCATTTCATTTATAGTTGTTTACATATTTGTGCGCATATCAATTGTCATATAGCATCTTCGTGTAAAGAAGAGCTTGAAGATTCATCAAAGCATGATTTCACCACATACATTGAGTATGTATATACCTTCACGTGATGTCTTGCAAATATTGAACATTATGTATTCATGCCATAATGCATTGCAATCCTCCTGCCTTCGTCATCCATGATTACATAGTATATCAAATGGTGACATGTGGAAGGGCAGGTTAAGCCTGTCTGAAAACTATCACTACGCGTGAGGTGATCTTCGGATCTAAGTTCTCCGCCTAGTACTATGAGTCAATTAGTTACAGGCTGCACATGGTATTAGGACGTTAATGAACATCTTGCATTCATGCACACAATAAGGGGGAGCAACCACATTTGTCATATGAACTTAATGTTTAGGTTCACATATGAGTCATACATTGCATCTAGAGCTGTCTAGGGGATGTTGGTTGTTAAAATAATTTATCATACCATTGTCAATAAATTTGAATCGAAATTGACAACTCAAGTCCTCTTGTCCTTGGATGCAGATTATACTCCCAAATCTAAATGATGATGGGCTAGTCATGGCCAAGCTTGAGTAAATGAAAGTAATACCTTGCAAGGATGAAAATGATGAGAACCCTCTCAAGTTGCTACAAGCAGATGGGATACTTTATGTAGAACAACCTCCGGGATCGACTAAAGTATAAGGTGGTGAAAGTCCTTGTACGTGCTAAAGCAAGTACCCAAGGCACGGTATGAAAAGCCCGCATCTTTTGATTGAGAACAGGTTCAATAGGTAAGATTGATCAAACACCTCTCATAAGGTAAATCAGGTAAAAGACATTTTAGTGGTTCAAGCATACGTGGATGATATCATTTCTGAGCTACTAATAATGCCTTTTGTGAACATTTTGCAGGGATTGTGCAAGAAGATTTTATAATACACTCAATAAGTAAATTAAATTTTATTCTTATTTTGGATTGCAGGTGGAATGTTTGGAAGAAAATAGATTCTCAAGGCAAAGGTAAGAAAGCAAAAGCTGAAATACCAACCTTCATGAGGTTAGTGATTTTAGTGATTGAAGACTTCCAATCTTGTCTCCTGAACTAAGGTAATTCAACCTTGTCAATTCATGTAATGGTCATCTTTGTCACTTGGTGACACTCTCAAGTGACATGTATTGATTCTAAAAAGTTGAATTGTCATTTACTAGCATGTTGTGATGAATGTGCCTAATTGACTGAATCAAATTGAAAATCTTGAAAGATGTGTATGAAGTGGTTGCATACTGTATACTCTCAATATGAATTGTATGATCACACTTGAATTAAATTACATATCTGGTATATCAAATGGCGTCTATGGAAGAGTGGATCGTGTCCACATGGAAGCATTCCCTATGCGTGAGCTGGGTCTTCGGACTAAAATCTCTGCTTCGTACCAGATCTTGACGATTGTGACTGACTTGTGAATGGTTGATGTGTGAATGAATTCTTGAGCTAAACTATGTAAATTGAAAACATGTCTATGATTAAATGATTCATATATTTGACTCTTGGATAAATTCTCATTTCAATACTTGTGAATGACTTTTGAAAATCTATTTTTGAAAATTTCTGAAAATTGGGTTGCATTGCTTAATTTTGATCTTGTAAGCACCCTTATCTCATAAAGGTAATGTCATGCAAAAGCTTGTTGACACATTGATAAAATGTGAATGCTCTAATGTGAAACTTGTCTCATGGTGTGTAAATCAAAGCCCTACCTTGTTGCAATTACATATTTCATCACACTCTCTTCTAGGCATAGGTTGCATGCATTAGAGTTCATGCATTAACTGCAATTAGCTCATTCATTTGATATCAGAAGCTTTGCACCACATTGCATGTTGTCTTGACATATTGCATTTCCATTCTACTACTATATGATCAAAGGTTGCATTGCATCAGTACTCATGCATTAGCTGCACTCATTCAAATGAAAATCAAAAGTCTGAATCACTTTGCACATTGCATCGCGTCCTTATATGCTCATACGTTGTATTACATTAGAACTCAAGCATTAGTCGCATTTAGTTCATTCAGTTGGCATCTATTCAATTGGTATCAAATTATTCATTCCATTGGTATCAAATTGACATCACATTGCTCGCATGCATGTCATAGTGCATGTTACATACATTCCCTCTGTATGCTTGCTTGATACTATATGCTATTCACCCCCATGCTTGCATACATTTCTATGGCCGTATATCTCCTTGCTAAATGATGCTGCATTTGAGTCATTATTGGAGTGTTTCATGTCGTACACTCTGGGGGAGTTCTTATTTTATAAGTGCATCTATTTAGGGGGAGTTGTACTGTTATGTATTCATGATATTTTCGTATACATGTTGAAGCAAATTCGCACACTTCATGCACAAAATGTGAATATGAGTGTCAATGATAAGGATATATCAATTTCTTTTCAACACTCTCGAGATGTTAAACTTGCTGCATGTATGTTGAAGAGACAGTTGAGGAAATAGTTGCCTACCCATCCTTGTTGAAAAATCTGAAATTAAAATGAAAGATAGAGCAATGCTCGGTCTCATTGAGTAAACTAGGCACATGTCACCTGAGATGTGATGTGGTTCATATCTGAAAAGTGTTGACTAGTATCTCTATTCAAAATGAGGTGAAATGGTTCAGTATTCTGAGTAACCGGGGATTCTGGCATGAGCTCCATGCGTCTACTCGCGTAAAAAGGAATTATTTGAATCTGATCACTCTTGAAAAATTCTGACTATCATGTGATATTGGTTGAGTTGAAAAATGTTGGTGAAAATATATTATGGTATAGCGTAGCCTCCAATATGCTGTTCTTAAAATTGAAGTGCAGTCTGTACAAGGTCTCCTTATGTTAATCTGAAAATCTGAATATCCATATTGCAACTATCATCTTTCATGTTTCTCACTTACACATCTGGAAATTTGGTTTAATATGTATTCAGAAAGTTGATTGACTGCTTTAGCAATTGCATGAATCTCCTATATGATTGCACAACCCGCCATGTGCTACACATGTGCATTCCAATTGTCATGACCCTCATGCACCCTTCCTATACCTATCCTCTCTTATATAAGTACGGGGGAAATGTGTTGCATGTACATATACATATTTGTTTGATTGTACATCTCATATGGCATCACTTGCATGTGCTACATCTCATGCATTTCAAACCACAAATCAAAAATTAAAAATCTGAAAATCCATCACACTCCAAAAATGGTTTTTGAGTTCAAAAAAAATTGGCCTAATTGTTTTTCATTTCATTGTATGCTTGCATTGAGTTTCATGTGATTGCATTCATATTGTCATCATGTTTATTCGGTTGCATTGCATACATTCATAGTGTCACATGTTTGCATTGGGCTGTTTTGCATTTCCACAAAATAAAAATAAAAATCAAAAATTTTGAAAATCAAAATAAACTCTCTTTTTTTGTCCTCCTGCTCTTGCATGTTGTAAGTCTGACATATGATCTTGCTTTTGAATGCTATCCTACTTAACACCTCATCCTGTGAATGTCTCCACTGGCTCATATCCTTGAGACCAATCATTACCTTCATTTGGTATCAATACTTACTTGACTGCACTTGTTTTGGATGGTATCAAATTGATTTGTGAGCATAATCACCAATTGGTTTCCTCTGATTGGAATCACATTGGTTTGTTCGTCCATGATTTGCCCTTGCTTTGTCTGATTTGATAAGATGGGCTATTGCTGTTTCAAAGGGAGATAAGCTTGTTGATATTGTTGATCATGTCCCAGGGTGAGAAAGATTTGCATTATCTCACTTTTTGATTATGTCAAAGGGGGAGAAAAATTGATGATTGTGTTAGGGGGAGAAGAACATGTTGTATCCTCATTTAGTTTGTCATCATCACTTTGTTTGTCATCATCAAAAAGGGGGAGATTGTTGAACTATGATTTTGATGATAACTAAACTTCTTGTGTGATGCCTTGGTTTTGATGGTTATTGAAGTCATGGTTTTGATGTTCATGTACGATTAAATGAATGATGATAACTAAACTAAATGGTAGATTATTCCTGTCGATTGGTTGAATATGATTGACTTGAACATGCGCTTTGAATGCTTCCCATGCATACTCTTCATGGAGCTTGGCTACATACATGCATTTGTGAAAGCAACAATTGTTCCAATATCTTATTTATGAAATTGGGTCTCAATGTAAATCACTTTTTGAACTCTAATACATATTTTACATATCATTTTGAGCTTGCATTAGGTTGAAACAACTCATGAGAAACTTGCTTGAAAATTGGAATCATGGTACTTATATCTTGCTCAAACGGTTTACAATAAGCTCTTATTGATTGATTGAAATTGCCAAATGGCCAAAGGGGTTTCATACATGTACTTCATGCAATTACCACATGAATTATTGATCAAAGTCCTAATCCTCTTTTCTATGGTTTTGTAGGTCAAAACACTCAACATATGTCACGCCCCGAGCGCGGAAGATACCCGGAGATGCGCGACGTGTCTATATCAATCATGTCAATCAGAGTGGTCGTGTATTCGACACAAAGACAGAGATGCGCAAAATAGCAAGATAACCCAATCCTTTATTTCATAATGGATAGATTATTACAAATCCAATACTCTGTTTAACAAAAAGGAAAAGAATACATATTTGACTCAAGAAACTATGGAAAAGACTAGACGACACTTGTAGAAGCTCTATCACTTTCACTCTTGACCATTCCCATCCGATTGACTTCCCTCGTCGTCGGACTTACCTGAAAAGTAGAAAGGGACAAAACGGAATGAGCGAACGCTCAGTAAGAAATTATATCTCAAGTACTAGCAAGGGGTTTAAGTAATTACATTTTCATGAATGCAATAAGGCTATGCATGCTCGCATGAAACGACAAGATAGAGAGAATGTAATATCAAGGAAATAAGATGAACTTATCATGAACTTTCAACAAGATACAAGTTATTCAAGATATTCAAGCAAGTACCATTATCGAGTCATGTCAAGAACTTTGGCCATCATGTATCAAGCAAGTAAATTACCCTTTTTCGGGCCACGCATTTCATGTAAAGTCAAGTACGATTCAAGTACAAGATGTGTGTGGAATGTCCAATCAAGCAAGTCAAGTACTCGGTATAATGCCAGATACCTTATCATTTTAACTCCCATGGGCACAAGTACTTTCGGGTGCTCCTCCCAAGACCAGATCGGGCCCTATATACGCAGGCATTTATCATGTGTTTTGACATCCACTCTTGTTTATAGCCAACATAGAATTTCAATAATCAAGCTTGTAGACACGTATGACAACTTTGATAGAATAGAGTCCAAAATATGACAAAGGACATAGAATGGCGATAATAACGGTATAATCATGATATCGATAAAACTAGGTAGAATATGATTCCCTTAACTTGGGTACCATGACAAATCAGTATGGACATTCTTTATATAGAATTGAGGTCCACATGAACAGTATATCAAAGGTAAGATACCCTCATTCTTATCATAGAATTGAGGTTTACTAGAACGACATGATATGGCATGATATCATCATCCCATTAAGAATTTCTTATGATATACTCTTTGTATAATCATAAGGGCCGGTATCCCATGTTTCTCTAGAGTGACATGGCATCAATGGTGTAATGGGTTTTTAGGGTACAACCAGCTCAGTCGGCCTTGAGGGAATCCAAGGCTACGAGGAGTCTTACGGAGGTCTCTATGACTAACTCGCTAGTCCAAAGGAACGGAATGTCCAATGGAGAGCTTGTATGTCAATGAGAGTTGAGTGTGATCGATAAATCAACATGAAACGTGGGACTATACTCACGGAGTGGAGAATAGTGCCGATATATATATATTATGATATATAAAACCAGTTTATAGTAAAATAACGACTTAGGTCAAGTCGTTTCTCAAGTAATTAACGCCTAACAGAGGGGCGTTTACATATGGTCCGTTGTGCAGAATTTTCAATAATTCAATAATTTATCTAAGACGCGCCTTCGGCAGGGGCGTTTCTTCAAGAGTTGACGACTACAGTAGCAGGCGTCTTTTTATTTACAATATTTTCAGAACATATTTATTTTCAGAAATTATCAAAAACGCGCCCTTGGAAGGGGCGTTAATCATTAAATTCTTATTTTCACAGAATATATATTCCAGGATTTTAACAGATACGCGCCCTAGTAAGGGGCGTTTATTTTTAATTCACGCCCTGTGATGGGGCGTTACCACATGGAAAACGACCTAGTTTAGGTCGTGAATTCAAGAAATATCAGGAATTTACATGATCAGCCAGATTTGCACGATAATCAAGGATAACAATCATATAGTCATGACAGGAAAATTGGCAGGAATTCAGATGCAGTATATTAGATTTGATGTTTCATGTTTATTGACTTTTAACCGTTAACAATTATTGATTTGATTTCATGTAATTGCATGGATAATCAGTTCTTAAGATTTACATGAAATTAACGCCTGTGTACAGGGCGTCAAATATGAAATTGACGACCTGGGCAGGGTCGTGTCTTGTAAATTAGCGCCCTAGTAAGGGGCGTCTCTTTCAAAATATTGCAGAAACATAATAAAACCATATTAAACCGTATGCATGTCATGTCAATACGTATATAAGTCTTGTCTTAATTTATTTGGGCTACAGTAACTTTAGAAAATCCTACCTTAAGAGTTGATTTGGAGATGACCGTGAGGGATTTGTAAGAATCAATGATGCTGCAGACGTTGGATGAATCCTACAGAGGATAGATTGAAGATATTAGTTTCCTTGAAATCCATGGACTGTAGGTAGAGGAAGGGGTACTTACACACGGATGAAGAACTCTTGTTCCTCAAACGCCCGAGCCTCTTAACCTGTTAATAAGAGAAGAAGAATAATCAATATTCTTCATGCGACTGTAAACAGGAGAAAAAATAGAAGAACATATGTTCTTCACGTACCTGCAGCAGTAGTTCGTCCAAATAGTTTTAGGGTTGGCCGAACGAGAGTTTTTATAGGATTTTGGGTGTCCTATTAGGGTTAGTGATTGTGTGGAAGCAATACTTCTATGATAGAGTCATTACCACGTTTGAACTCTTTCTAATGCTTATCACTTACCCTGGATGAGTTCTGGGTTCGAACGGTTCACGAACTGAATTAACGCCTTAGGTAAGGGCGTCGATTCTTTAATTAACGACCTAGTTCAGGTCGTTTCTTAAGAAACGTCTTGGATAAGGGCGTTCCTTGTTTTTGAAACACGCCCCATATATGGGCGTTTCTCTTACTTGCCTATTTGGTCGTGAGAGTTGACGACCGCACGTGTGGGCGTCCTTTCTTTAGTCACGCCTTTGATAGAGGCGTTTCTTTTTGAATTAACGCCCTAATAAGAGGCGTTATTTTAATTTTGTTTTACTTCATCTAATTAACCCTATTCTTATTATCTGTATTACTACTGTAATATATATATGTTTTAATTTATTTCAAATATTCATTTATCAGGGTTGCTACACCCTCCCCCACTTAAAAGAATTTGGTCCCCAAATTCAATATATATATAATTATACATGTGGAGAGCGTAGAACATATACCTCTTAGAATAACTCGGGAAATCATTTCTTCATAGATTCTTCGGTCTCCCATGTCGCTTCGCGTTCAGGATTCTTATTCCATTGCACCTTGAGCATGGGAATAACCTTATTCCTTAGAGTTCGTATTTCTCGATCTAATATCTTCAAAGGCCTCTGTTCATATGTGAGATCTTTCTGGATCACCAGACCTCCATGCTCAATGATATGTGACGGATCGTGCACATACTTCTTCAACATAGATATGTGAAATACATTGTGTACCTCGGACAACTGAGGAGGCAACGCGATGCGATAAGCAACCTCGCCAACTCTTTCGAGTACCTCAAATGGTCCGATGAATCTTGGCGTAAGCTTGCCCTTAACACCAAATCTTCGTATGCCACGTCCAGGCGATATCTTGAGAAATACATGATCTCCGATTTGGAATTCAAGATCTCTTCTTCTTGTATCTGCATAAGTCTTTTGTCTGGTCTGAGCAACTTGTAATCTTTCCCTGATTACTTGTATCTTCTCGGTTGTATCCCTTACCATGTCTGGACCTAATAGTTGTTTTTCTCCAACTTCGTTCCAACATATGGGAGATCGGCAACTCCTTCCGTATAAGGCTTCGAAAGGTGCCATTTGGATACTAGCTTGGTAGCTATTATTATATGCAAATTCAACTAAAGGTAAGTGGTCATGCCAGCTTCCTCCAAAGTCGATAATGCATGCTCTCAGCATATCTTCAACAACTTGATTAGTTCGCTCGGTCTGACCATCCGTTTGTGGGTGAAAAGCAGTACTAAAGTTGAGCCTTGTCCCCAACGAATGTTGTAATCCCTTCCAAAAATGAGAAGTAAAACGGGGATCTCTATCAGACACGATTGAGACAGGAATTCCATGTATCCTGACTATTTCTTTGATGTATAGTGCAGCTAGCACATCAATTGACCATCGGCTTTTGATTGGCAAGAAATGTGCCGATTTAGTCAATCGGTCAATGATAACCCAGATTCCATCATGTCCTCCTTTAGATTTAGACAAACCCATGATGAAGTCCATACCAATATCCTCCCATTTCCACTTAGGAATATCTAGAGGATGTAGTTTTCCCGCAGGCTTTTGGTGTTCCGCCTTGACCTGTTGGCATGTGAGACAGCGTGATACATAGTCCGCTATTTCTCTTTTCATATTAGGCCACCAAAAGTTCCTCTTTACATCTTGGTACATTTTGGTTGATCCTGGATGAATAGTGTACCTTGATCGGTGTGCTTCATCTAAGATCTTCTTCTTTAATTCCGGACAATCAGGTATACAAGTTCTATCTTTGAACGATAATCTTCCATCAGAAGTTAGTTGAAAATCAGATTGTCCTTCTAATCTGCCCTTGATTTCTACTAACATAGGATCATCATCCTGAAGTGTTTGTATCTCAGATAACAAATCTGACTGTATGCTTACATGAGATAGTGTGACAAATTTGGATTCCATGTCCAAGCTTATATTGAGCTCGGAGAATTGTTCAAGTAACCTCCATTCTTGCATCATACAATTTGCTATCATTGCTCTCGGCTTTCGACTAAGGGCGTCAGCAACATAATTACCCTTTCCGGGATGGTATTGTATATTGAAGTCGAAGTCCTTGAGATATTCTAGCCAGCGTCTTTGTCTCATGTTTAGCTCCTTTTGTGAAAATAGATATTTGAGACTTTTGTGATCGGAGTATACAGTAAACTGTGCTCCATATAAGTAGTGTCTCCATATCTTTAGGGCAAATACTACCGCGGCCAGTTCTAAGTCATGGACGGGGTAATTCTCCTCATGCTTCTTCAGCTGACGTGAAGAGTATGCTATGACCTTTCCTTGTTGCATTAGGACACATCCGAGGCCAATGCCAGAAGCATCAGTGTAGACCTCGAATTTCTCTCCTTCTATCGGTAGAGCTAAGACCGGAGCTGTGGTGAGATGATCCTTGAGAGTTTGAAAACTTCTTTCACATTCCTCACTCCATTCGTATCGGATCTCCTTACGAGTTAATCTTGTAAGTGGTACGGCGATCTTAGAGAAATCTTTAATGAATCGTCGATAATAGCCTGCAAGACCTAAGAAACTTCTGATCTCGCTTGCATTAGTGGGTCTTTCCCAGTTTCTCACAGCTTCAACTTTTGACGGATCTACAGATAATCCGTCCTTTGATATGACATGCCCGAGAAAAGCCACTTCTTCAAGCCAGAACTCGCATTTGCTGAGTCTAGCATATAATTGATTTGTCCTCAAGACTTGCAATGCAATCCTCAAATGTTCTTCATGTTCTTCCTTAGTCTTGGAATATATCAATATATCATCAATGAAGACTACTACGAATTGATCCAAGTAAGGCCTGAATATGCTATTCATTAACTGCATAAAGGCAGCAGGGGCATTTGTTAGTCCAAAAGGCATAACAACAAATTCGTAATGGCCATACCTGCTTCTGAATGCAGTCTTGTGAATGTCATCGTCCTTGATTCTTAATTGATGGTATCCCGACCTGAGATCAATCTTGGAAAAATATTTGGATCCTGAAATCTGATCAAATAATTCATCGATTCTCGGCAGTGGATACTTGTTCTTGATAG
>CM040122.1:193906860-194095748 GCA_022559845.1 Amorphophallus konjac | reverse complement strand
AATGTAACCTCCGGGTCAACTAAGTTCTTCTCTCTTTTAACAATGTATAGGTTCTCTAAACTCCAGGTACTTCAAGGGTACAACCAGCCCGACGTCCGTGAGGGAATCCACGGGTGCGGGGACTTACGGAGGTCTTGGAAAAGGGATTTCCGGTCCAAAGAGACGGAATGCTCAATGGAGGGTCGTCCCGATTCCAAGAAGGGTGTGTGGATCCTAGGATAGAGAGAGGAGGTCTCTCAACCAAGCCAGCAAATTAAGATAATCCAATCAGCAATGTAATATCAAGACAAATGCTCAGCAATGAATAATAGCCAATCTGTGAAAAGAACAGTAAAGACACGCCTTTGGAAAGGTCGTGAGGAAAGACACGCCCTACGGCAGGTCGTGATAAAATGAAAACACGGCAGCGTGGCTGTCGTGAACTCTGTGAGGGTCTCACAGACCGTAGAAAAAAAACGCCTTAGGATGAGGCGTTATAAAGAAAGGACGCCTGCAACTGAGGACGTCAAAACTCAGAGACACGCCCTGATGGAAGGCGCTGATAATAAATGAAACGCCTCTGAGAGGGGCGTTAATTCACAGGCAATATGATAGGGATGCAACGAACAGCAGTTATGATAAAGAGAAACGCCCTAATGACAGCCGTTGATAAGATGTGAAACGCCTCGAAGAGGGGCGTTATTCCACAGACAGTATAATCAGCATGTAACAGACCGCAGTTATAGAAACAGTCGCCCTGGATATGGGCGTTAATCAATGAAACACGTCTCTGTAAGGGGCGCTAAATAGCAGACGAGAAAATAGGAGAGATCAGGCAAGCAGATGCAATAAAGACACGCCCTTGAGGGGGGCGTTAATTAATAAAAACACGTCCCTGTTCGGGGCGTTAAATTAAAAGACGCCCTTGTCGAAGGCGTTAATAAGCAGCAATTGACTGATCCGGGGAGTGTGCAGGGTGCACAATGGAGGGTGCCCGAGGGGCACAAAGGAAAGGGTACCGAGGGTACCGAGGGGAAAGGGCACGCGAGGGTGCCTAAGGGGAAAGGACACACGAGGGTGTCAAGGGAAAAGGGCACACGAGGGTGCCAATGGTGATGGTAATCAACAAAGAGAACAGTGGATGTCCCACCGTGATCGCCAATTTGTAGATCGGATTAAAAATCCTCAAATACTAGGGAGTGAAAAATAAATAACAATGATGATAACAGGTATAAGACGTGATAAAGAATATAGCACGAGGTGCTAAAGGGGAGTTGTGATCGCCAGAGGGTTTACCTCAATAAGAAGAAATGAGATCGCATGTACCTAGTGAAAAGTGGGATGCGGGATGAATGTGGGTCTCCTCCTCCAACTCCAATCGGCCGGCCGATGAAGTGGGTTTTCTCGATTGATTACCTTGTAAAAGAAGACAATGAAAAACAAGGAAAAGAGAAGGGGATCAGCCAAAGTGCAATAGTATCAGTCAAGAGCCAACATAAAAATGATGAAAAGACATCAACATGCACACCTTCTTTTTTGTTTTGTAAACCCCTAGCAGAGAACTAGGGAAGAATATGATATGCTAAATGCGGTAAAAGAACTAACGACAGGTAACAATAGTGATGATAAGAATGTGATGAACAACAGACAAGCTATATATCTATATATCGCCCTGCTCTCCCTGACAAGAGTAAAGGGAACCGGGAAGACGCTGAACGGATGCAGAGGGATGAAGAAAAATCAATGCTCGAAGGAAGAAGCTCTACGTGCTTGCTTGATAACTCACGTCTTGACCTCTGAATGCTCAGGGTGCCTGTTGAATACTTGAAATCTTCAACCCCTTTTACGAGTGAATGAAGTTTTCTTTTATAGTTCCAATCGGATGTGATCAAACGAGGTAATGATAAGAATGGGTAATGAGGCATCCAAGGAAGGATTAAGATCGAGCAAGAGTCCAAGGATAGCAGGGAACTGTGGGGGAAAGATGGAGAAAGAAGGACTCTGGAGTGAAAACACGCCTTGCGTCAGGGCGTCTTTTTATGAATTGACGACCTGCACAGAGGCATTTCTTGAAACACGACCTAGTAAAGGCCGTTTCTTCCTGGGTTTAATTTTGGAAATGAAAATTCCCTCCGTTTGGAAACTGAGATAACACGCCTGCGAAAACGGCGTTTCTTCAAAACACGCCCTGAGGAAAGGCGTTACTCAGAAAAAGCCTTTTATTTTGAAAATAGATAATTCCAAAAATTAAAGGATAATACCAAGAATTGACGCCCTTACATACGGTCGTCCTTTCTTTTAAAACGCCTTATCACAGGTCGTTACTTTATCAAGTAACGCCCTTAGTCAAGTCGTGATTCACAAAAATGCAGGAAAAATGCAGAAAACTCATGAAAAATAGAAAAACTTTATATTATAGGAATATTGAAGTCCACTTGGGGCGTTTACATAATAACATGAGATTTGATCAACAAAATGTCAATTTTGGCGTGTCTACACCATGGGCACAAGTACTTTCGGGTGCTCCTCCCAGGACCAGATCGGGCCCTATATTCGCAGGTATTTATCATGTATTTTGACATCCACTCTTATTTATAGCCAACATAGAATTTCAATAATCAAGCTTGTAGACACGTACGACAACTTTGATAGAATAGAGTCCAAAATATGACAAATGACATAGATTGGCGATAATAACGGTATAATCACGATAGCGATAAAACTAGGTAGAATATAGTTCCCTTAACTTGCGTACCATGACAAATCGATATGGACATTCTTTATATAGAATTGAGGTCCACATGAACAGTATATCAAAGATAAGATACCCTCATTCTTGTCATAGAATTGAGGTTTACAAGAATTACATGATATGGCATGATATCATCATCCCATTAAGAATTGCTTATGATATACTCTTTGTATAATCATAAGGGCCGGTATACCATGTTTCTTTAGAGTGACATGGCATCAATGGTGTAATGGGTTTTTAGGGTACAACCAGCTCAGTCGGCCTTGAGGGAATCCAAGGCTACGAGGAGTCTTACGGAGGTCTCTATGACTAACTCGCTAGTCCAAAGGAACGGAATGTCCAATGGAGAGCTTGTATGTCAATGAGAATTGAGTGTGATCGATAAAACAATCGCGAAACGTGGGACTATACTCACGGAATGGAGAATAGTGCTGATATATATATTATATAACATATGAAACCATCGGTTAACAGAAACAGTGGAAAATCAATTTTACAGTAAAGTAACGACTTAAGCAGAGTCGTTTATCAAGTAATTAACGCCTAACAGAAGGGCGTTTATCTATTTTCCATATTTGCAAAATTTCAATATTTCAATAATTTATCTAAAACGCGCCCTGGGCAGGGGCGTTTCTTCACGATTTGACGACTATACCAGAAGGCGTCCTTTTTATTCACAACATTGGACAGGATATAATTAATTTCAGGAATTATCAAAAACGCGCCCTGGGCAGGGGCGTTATCATTAAATTCTATTTTGCAGAATATATATTTTTCAGGAATTTAACAGATACGCGCCCTAGGAGGGGGCGTTTCCTTTCAATTCACGCCCTATGATGGGGCGTTAACAGTTGAAAAATGACTTTGTACAGGTCGTGAATTCAATAAATATCAGAAAGCACGATTTGCATGATAATCAAGGATAACAATCATATAATCTTGATAATAAAATCAGTAGGGTTGAGGACAGAGGATCATGCATTAATGTAATCAGGATTTCATATATAATCAGTTCTTAACATGGTTAATTCATGATTAAGTGAAATTAATGCCTGAGTATAGGGCGTCAAATATTAAATTGATGACCTGGGCAGGGTCGTGTCTTATAAATTAGCGCCCTTGACAGGGGTGTCTCTTTCAAAATATTTCAGAAAACGCATGGAAACTATAATAATCGTATGCATGACATGCTTATATATATATATCTTGCATTAATTTCATTTGGGCTACAGTAACTTGAGAAAACCTACATTAATATGATTGAACTGACGAAGGGTTTGAAAGATCTGAAACTTCCACTGCAACCAATCAACCGCAGTAGCAGCAGGAGGAAGAAAATCCTTTTAAGAAGGAGTTCGTTTTCGATGAAGAACACCTGTTCTTGTTTTTGTCAATTTTGCTGTAGATCCTACAGGAAAGAAGAAACATATATTAGTTTCTTCAACTACCTAACGAGAGGATAAGGAAGAAAGAACATTACCTGGTTCTTTCGTAGGAGCTTCTTAACCTGTAAGAAGGGATGAAGAATCGTTAATTCTTCATGTGCTACGTACATAAGAAAAGGGAACAGAACAAACAAGGAATAAGAAGAACTATTGGTTCTTCACGTACCTCTGCAGCAGTCGATTGGTCAAATAGGTTTAGGTTTGGATCGAACGTATTATTTATAGGATTTAGAATCCTAACAAAGGTAGTGGTTAATTGAGGGTAATATCCCTATTAGAGTCCTTGCCCTAGTAGACACTTACTGGATTAGGTTAATCTTTCCCTGGATAAGCTCTGGGTCCAAACGGTTCACAAATGGAATTAACGACTTCGGTCAGGGCGTCGATTCTTGAATTGACGACCTGGTTTAGGTCATTTCTTAAGAAGCGCCTTGAGTAAGGGCGTTTCATGTTTTAAAACACGCCCAAGCTAAGGGCGTTGCTTGGCCTTACCCTTTTTGACGTTGGAATTTGACGCCGTTTGGTGAGGGCGTCACTTCTTGAGTCACGCCTTAACTAGAGGCATTTATAATTTAAATAGCGCCTTTATCCGAGGCGTTATTTTATATTATTTTATTTATCTATTTATTTGATTTATTTTTAAAATCTTTATTATTATTAATATTTTATCAGGGTTGCTACACCCTCCCCCACTTAAAAGAATTTGGTCCCCAAATTCAATTGCATAATATGTATATACGTGGAGAGTGTAGATCATATACCTCTTAGAATAACTAGGGAAATCGTTTCTTCATAGATTCCTCGGTCTCCCATGTTGCTTCATGTTCAGAATTCTTGTTCCATTGCACCTTGAGCATGGGAATAATCTTATTCCTTAGAGCTCGTATTTCACGATCTAAGATCTTCATAGGCTTCTGTTCATATGTGAGATCTTTCTGGATCACCAGATCTCCATGTTCAATAATATGAGATGGATCGTGTACATACTTCTTCAACATAGATATGTGAAATACATTATGTACTTCGGACAATTGAGGAGGCAATGCGATGCGATAAGCAACCTCGCCAACTCTTTCGAGTATCTCAAAAGGTCCGATGAATCTTGGCGTAAGCTTGCCCTTAACACCAAATCTTCGTATGCCACGTCTAGGCGATATTTTAAGAAATACATGATCTCCAACCTGGAATTCAAGATCTCTTCTTCTTGTATCAGCATAAGCCTTTTATCTTGTCTTAGCAACTTACAATCTTTCTCTGATTACTTGTATCTTCTCAGTTGTATCCCTTACCATGTCTGGACCTAACAGTTATTTCTCTCCAACTTCGTTCCAGCATAAGGGTGATCGGCAACTCCTTCCATATAAAGCTTCGAAAGGTGCCATTTGGATACTAGCTTGGTAGCTATTATTATATGCAAATTCCACTAGTGGCAAATGTTCATGCCAGCTTCCACCAAAGTCAATGATGCAAGCTCTTAGCATATCCTCAACAACTTGATTAGCTCTCTCGGTCTGACCATCCGTTTGTGGGTGAAAAGCAGTACTAAAGTTGAGCCTTGTTCCCAACGAATGTTGTAATCCCTTCCAAAAATGAGAAGTGAAACGGGGATCTCTATCAGACACGATTGAGACAGGAATTCCATGTAACCTGACTATTTCTTTGATGTATAGTGCAGCTAGCACATCAATTGACCATCGGCTTTTTATTGGCAAGAAATGTGCCGATTTAGTTAATCGGTCAATGATAACCCAGATTCCATCATGTCCTCCTTTTGATTTAGATAGACCCATGATGAAATCCATACCAATATCCTCCCACTTCCACTTAGGAATATCTAGAGGATGAAGTTTACCAGTAGGCTTTTGGTGTTCCGCCTTGACTTGTTGGCATGTGAGACAGCGTGATACATAGTCTGCTATTTCTCTTTTCATATTAGGCCACCAAAAGTTCCTCTTTACATCTTGGTACATTTTGGTTGATCCTGGATGAATAGTGTACCTTGATCGGTGTACTTCATCTAAGATCTTCTTCTTTAATTCCGGACAGTCGGGTATACAAGTTCTACCTTTGAATAATAATCTTCCATCAGAAGTTAGTTGAAAATCAGATTGTCCTTCTACTCTGCCTTTGATTTCCACTAATATAGGATCATCATCCTGAAGTGCTTGTATTTCAGATAATAAATCTGGCTGTATGCTTACATGAGATAAGGTGACAAATTTGGCTTCCTTGTCCAAGCTTATATGGAGCTCGGAGAATTGTTCTAGCAACCTCCATTCTTGTATCATACAATTGGCTATCATTGCTCTCGGCTTTCGACTAAGGGCATCAGCAACATAATTACCCTTTCCAGGATGATATTGTATATTGAAGTCGAAGTCCTTGAGATATTCCAGCCAGCGTCTTTGTCTCATGTTTAGCTCCTTTTGTGAAAATAGATATTTGAGACTTTTGTGATTGGAGTATACAGTAAACTGCACTCCATATAAGTAGTGTCTCCATATCTTTAGGGCAAATACCACCGCGGCCAGTTCTAAGTCATGGACGGGGTAATTCTCCTCATGCTTCTTCAGTTGATGAGAAGAGTATGCTATGACCTTCCCTTGTTGCATTAGGACACATCCGAGGCCAATGCCAGAAGCATCTGTGTAAACCTCGAATTTCTCTCCTTCTATTGGTAGAGCTAAGACCAGAGCTGTAGTAAGATGATCCTTGAGAGTTTGGAAACTTCTTTCACATTCCTCACTCCATTCATATCGGATCTCCTTGCGAGTTAACCTTGTGAGGGGCACGGCGATCTTGGAGAAGTCTTTGATGAATCGCCGATAATATCCTGCAAGGCCTAAGAAACTTCTGATCTCGCTAGCATTGGTTGGTTTTTCCCAATTTCTAACAGCTTCGACCTTTGATGGATCTACTGATAATCCATCTTTTGAAATCACATGTCCTAGAAAAGCCACTTCTTCAAGCCAGAATTCACACTTGCTGAGTTTTGCATATAATTGATTTGTCCTCAAGACTTGCAATGCAATCCTCAAATACTTTTCATGTTCTTCCTTAGTCTTGGAATATATCAATATATCATCAATGAAGACTACTATGAATTGATCCAAGTAAGGCATGAATATGCTATTCATTAACTGCATAAAGGCAGCAGGGGCATTTGTTAGTCCAAAAGGCATAACAACAAACTCGTAATGGCCATACCTGCTTCTGAATGCGGTCTTGTGAATGTCATCATCCTTGATTCTTAACTGATGATATCCCGACCTGAGATCAATTTTGGAAAAATATTTGGATCCTGAAATCTGATCAAATAACTCATCGATTCTCGGCAGTGGATACTTGTTCTTGATAGTGAGATGATTCAACTGTCGATAGTCGATGCACAATCTCATGGATCCATCCTTCTTCTTCACAAATAAGACTGGTGCTCCCCACGGGGAAGTACTTGGTCTAATAAACCCTTTTTGAATTAGTTCCATCAACTGCTCCTTCAACTCTTTGAGTTCCGCAGGGGACATTCTATAGGGTACCTTTGAAACTGGACCAGCACCGAGGACTAAGTCAATGGTGAAGGCCACATCCCTTTGAGAGGGTAATCCTGGCAAATCTTCCGGAAACACGTTCGGAAATTCTTGTACTACCTGAATGTCTTCTATCTTAGTGTCCTTTGTTTCCTTAACTGTGATAAATGCAAGGAAGGATACACATCCTTTCCTGACGAGCTTGCTTGCTCGAAGAGCTGAAATAAGAGGGGATTTGCTCCGACTCTTTGGGCGAGTAAAGACTAATTCTGGAATATCTTTGAAAGCAATTCGGCTATTGCGGCAATCAACCATTGCCTGATATTTGGATAACCAGTCCGCTCCTAGTATAACATCATACTCCTTTAGATCGAGGCATATGAGATCTACAGGTAAATTCCTACCTTGAACCATTATCTTACAGTTTTGGTAGTGATGAGTAATATCATTTTCACTTCCAAGAGGAGTAGTTAGAACTATTTTTATCCATTCTGGTTCTAACGGTAACGGGTCGGCAAACTTCTTAGAAATAATGGAATGCGATGCACCCGTATCAAATAAGACATAAGCACTTTTGGAACAAACTGTTAATGTACCTTCTACCAGTCCACCTTCTTCTTGCTCGGTCTCCTTTATTGCATGAAGTCGAGCGTTCTTTGTCACCGGGCGTTTACCGTCACCGGCTTGGTCATTCATTAATGGACAATCGGGAATCCGATGTTCGCGACTCCCACAACGGAGACAAGCTCCTAATTTCCTCCAGCATTCTTCTGTCTTGTGACCAGCCTTGTCACAATGCTTGCACACTACGTTTGAAGGTGTAGTGGTGATAGAGAAGGGCTTGGTCTTCTTGAATTTTTGATCTTGAGAGGAAGGACCTCCATTACTAGGCCTCTTCTTAAAGTTAGATTTGAAAGAACCCAAACCCGTGACTTGTTTCTTCTTGTCTTTTCCACGGATCCTATCAGATAGTTCCGTGGCATCTTCAAGTAATTGAGCTCGGCGCATTATTTCAGAATAAACTTGGATGTCCATAGGCGCCAGTTGAGTAATATAGTGGGGCCTAAGCCCATTAAGAAATCTACGGGCTTTCATCTTCTCCGTGCTAATAAGATGCTTAGCATATCTAGATAACCTGGAGAACTGAGCTTCATAATCTGCTAATGATAAAGATCGTTGCTTTAATGCAGCGAATTCTGCAGCCTTCTTTTCTTGGACTCGGTCCGAGAAATATTTAGCATTGAAGTATTCCACAAATTCTTCCCATGTTACTTGAGTAGGATCGATGGTTGCTTCAATAGACTCCCACCAGCATCTAGCATCTTTCTCTAACTAGAATGTAGCTAATAGAACTTTGTCCTGATCCGTGCATTGCATGACACACGGAATATGCGTTCGGTTTCCCGAACCCAATGCTCGGCATCGTCCGGATCGGTCGATCCCATAAACTTCGGGGGATTCATGTTCTTAAATGTTTGGTGTAAGCTTCCAGCTCGTGGAGCATCACCTTGTGCTACCTGTTGTAGCACTTGAGTCATTCCTTTAAGGGTACGCTGCATGTTGCGCCATTGAGCACGTTCGGCAGCCATTATCCTACAATTATAATAGCTACGTTAGTATTATATCACTGTGATCTTATTAAAAGACTCATTGACTCTCAACCCTTGGTTCTACCCAATCTCACTTGGTTAAACGTTCGACTTATCCTTGGACTTGGGTTTTTCCTAGGAATTGAATACCTTAGGCTCTGATACCACAAAAACTGTCACGCCCCGAGCGCGGAAGATACCCGAAGATGCGCGATGAGTTTATATCAATCATGTCAATCAGAGTGGTCGTGTATTCGACACAAAGACAGAGATGCGCAAAATAGCAAGATAACCCAATCCTTTATTATTAATAGGCTATTACAAATTCAATACTCTGTTTAATAAAAAGAAAAGTACATAGTCGACTCAAGAAAACTATAGAAACAACTAGACGACACTTGGAGAAGTTCTATCACTTTCACTCTTGACCATTCCCATCCGATTGACTTCCATCATCGTCGGACTTACCTGAAAAGTACAAAAGGGACAAACGGAATGAGCGAACGCTCAGTAGGAAATTATATCTCAAGTACTAGCAAGGGGTTTAAGTAATTACATCTTTCATGAATGCAATAAAGCTATGCATGCTCGCATAAAACGACAAGATAGAGAGAATGTAATATCAAGAATAAGATGGACAAATCATGAACTTTCAATAAGATAATCAAGACATATGAGATATTCAAGCGAGTACATTTAACAAGTCATGTCAAGAACTTTGGCTATCATGTAGCAAGCAAGTAAATTACCCTTTTTTTCGGGCCACGCATTTCATGTCAAGTCAAGTACGATTCAAGTACAAGATGTTGTGTGGAATGTCCAATCAAGCAAGTCAAGTACTCGGTATAATGCCGGATACCTTATCATTTTAACTCCCATGGGCACAAGTACTTTCAGGTGCTCCTCCCAGGACCAGATCGGGCCCTATATGCGCAGGCATTTATCATGTATTTTGACATCCACTCTTATTTATAGCCAACATAGAATTTCAATAATCAAGCTTGTAGACACGTACGACAACTTTGATAGAATAGAGTCCAAAATATGACAAAGGACATAGATTGGCGATAATAACGGTATAATCACGATAGCGATAAAACTAGGTAGAATATAGTTCCCTTAACTTGGGTACCATGACAAATTGATATGGACATTCTTTATATAGAATTGAGGTCCACATGAACAGTATATCAAAGATAAGATACCCTCATTCTTGTCATAGAATTGAGGTTTACAAGAATGACATGATATGGCATGATATCATCATCCCATTAAGATTTGCTTATGATATACTCTTTGTATAATCATAAGGGCCGGTATACCATGTTTCTTTAGAGTGACATGGCATCAATGGCGTAATGGGTTTTTAGGGTACAACCAGCTCAGTCGGCCTTGAGGGAATCCAAGACTACGAGGAGTCTTACGGAGGTCTCTATGACTAACTCGCTAGTCCAAAGGAACGGAATGTCCAATGGAGAGCTTGTATGTTAATGAGAATTGAGTGTGATCGATAAAACAATCGCGAAACGTGGGACTATACTCACGGAATGGAGAATAGTGCCGATATATATATTATATAACATATGAAACCATCGGTTAACAGAAACAGTGGAAAATCAGTTTTACAGTAAAGTAACGACTTAAGCAGAGTCGTTTATCAAGTAATTAACGCCTAACAGAAGGGCGTTTATCTATTTTCCATATTTGCAAAATTTCAATATTTCAATAATTTATTTAAAACGCGCCCTGGGCAGCGGCGTTTCTTCACGATTTGACGACTATACCAGAAGGCGTCCTTTTTATTCACAATATTGGACAGGATATAATTAATTTCAGGAATTATCAAAAACGCGCCCTGGGCAGGGGCGTTATCATTAAATTCTATTTTGCAAAATATATATTTTTCAGGAATTTAACAGATACGCGCCCTAGGAGGGGGCGTTTCCTTTCAATTCACGCCCTATGATGGGGCGTTAACAGTTGAAAAATGACTTTGTACAGGTCGTGAATTCAATAAATATCAGAAAGCACGATTTGCATGATAATCAAGGATAACAATCATATAATCTTGATAATAAAATCAGTAGGGTTGAGGACAGAGGATCATGCATTAATGTAATCAAGATTTCATATATAATCAGTTCTTAACATGGTTAATTCATGATTAAGTGAAATTAACGCTTGAGTACAGGGCATCAAATATTAAATTGACGACCTGGGCAGGGTCGTGTCTTGTAAATTAGCGCCCTTGACAGGGGCATGTCTTTCAAAATATTTCAGAAAACGCATGGAAACTATAATAACCGTATGCATGACATGCTTATATATATATATATCTTGCATTAATTTCATTTGGGCTACAGTAACTTGAGAAAACCTACATTAATATGATTGAACTGACGAAGGGTTTGAAAGATCTGAAACTTCCACTGCAACCAATCAACCGCAGTAGCAGCAGGAGGAAGAAAATCCTTTTAAGAAGGAGTTCGTTTTCGATGAAGAACACCTGTTCTTGTTTTTGTCAATTTTGCTGTAGATCCTACAGGAAAGAAGAAACATATATTAGTTTCTTCAACTACCTAACGAGAGGATAAGGAAGAAAGAACATTACCTGGTTCTTTCGTAGGAGCTTCTTAACCTGTAAGAATGGATGAAGAATCGTTAATTCTTCATGTGCTACGTACATAAGAAAAGGGAACAGAACAAACAAGGAATAAGAAGAACTATTGGTTCTTCACGTACCTCTGCAGCAGTCGATTGGTCAAATAGGTTTAGGTTTGGATCGAACGTATTATTTATAGGATTTAGAATCCTAACAAAGGTAGTGGTTAATTGAGGGTAATATCCCTATTAGAGTCCTTGCCCTAGTAGACACTTACTGGATTAGGTTAATCTTTCCCTGGATAAGCTCTGGGTCCAAACGGTTCACAAATGGAATTAACGACTTCGGTCAGGGCGTCGATTCTTGAATTGACGACCTGGTTCAGGTCGTTTCTTAAGAAGCGCCTTGAGTAAGGGCGTTTCATGTTTTAAAACACGCCCAAGCTAAGGGCGTTTCTTGGCCTTACCCTTTTTGACGTTGGAATTTGACGCCATTTGGTGAGGGCGTCACTTCTTGAGTCACGCCTTAACTAGAGGCGTTTATAATTTAAATAGCGCCTTTATCCGAGGCGTTATTTTATATTATTTTATTTATCTATTTATTTGATTTATTTTTAAAATCTTTATTATTATTAATATTTTATCAGGGTTGCTACACTCGAACCCACCCTACCATCACTTAGTCACCACGGGAAAGGGTTGTGATGCGATATCGGTCCGCCAACATCGAGTCCACCAAATTATAAGTGTGCTTGCCAGTCTAGGTCCAAGGCTCGCCCAGTCCGTCCCTTTGCGTCTGTAGGTCGTGTCACATCACCTCCTCCTCAGCCGCTCACCGTAGATCTACGCGAAGAAGAGCAAATATAGAAGAGGATAGCGCTCGCTTGAAAGAGGACAAGTTCCTGAGAACCTTACCCGTCGGCAACAGCAGTCGAGAGAGATACTCATCGATGTTAGAAGGAGTCACCAACTCAGCAGTCCCCAAGCACTCCCGCTGAAGGATAGCAGCATCCCTCTCCACCTCCGGAGAGACCTATGTATGCTTCGGAGGGATGTTCGGGTGAAAGTTGGGTGCCGTCGGGAAATCCCAGACCACGTCGATCGCCGATGGACCCACCCAAAAATATTGGGTCTTCCACCCCTTGTGAGAGGAATCCTTCATAGAAAGGGACACACAACTCCTTCCCCGCCTCGCCTGAATGAAGAAGAAGCCCTTCCCAGCAAAAGGATTATCCTTCAACTCAAAAAAATAGTGAAAGAGGTCCAGTGAGGTGCGCACCCCTCTCTTGCCGCAGAGGAAGATGAAGGAGAAGATGAGGGTGTAAGAGTTGGAGACCCACTGGACAGGAGCCAGCCGGTAGAACCGAAGTAACTCGGCAACAAGGGATGGAGGGGCAGTCGAAAGCCACACTTCCAGGCCAGGAGGAACGAACAGAAGAGGCCAGAACGAGCGACCAGACTGGATTCATGAGATTCAGGTGCGGGGAACTTGAATCGCCATTGCATCCCATACCGATTCTCTAGCCGCTTCACGTCTGCCTCACCCAGCTCACTGCGAAGAGGCTCTGATGGCACCAAAAAAGTCCTCGAGGCCCGTTCTCCCTCTCGACTCTCGGCCCCTAGATTTTGGTCCGCCATGGAACAGACAGAAGAGCTGGGAGAAGAAGGGGAAAGCTCTGAATCAGAGGACTCCGGAGGAGAAGGAAGCTGACGAATTGCCGCCTCATGAATGCTCTCGTCGCTCCGATGGCCACAACGATTCTCCACTCTTCCGAGCTGCTCTCAGCAATGTAGAAGCCCCCACAAATATAAAGAGAGGCAAAACCCTAAACCCCGAAGATGAAAGGACACAAAACGTGCAATGCTTGAACTGGAGGCGGGGCGGCGATCCGATCTCCCAGGGAGGGGCCATCTCTTATTCATCATAACGGGCATATTTTCAAGGTGAGCCGCGTCATGTGGCCCCTATCAAAAAGAGAGACCTATACCCAACTAGTGCCACAAAAAGTCCAGCCCAAACGCTACTTGTCCGAGCCTAATTTTGGCTCGGGAGTAGGAGGGGGACAAGTGGAGAGGAGAAATCTCGTCGCCCATATGGAGAGGCCAAAAGAGGTCCAACCAGACCGAACGAGGCCCAACTCCTCGAAGTGGTAGCCCTCGGGCACACTTAATATAAAGTCCAAAAACTCACTTGGTACAAGCGCTTCCTAGGCGACCTTCGAGTTGGGAAGTCCGAGCATCAGTTCGATCGGGAAGGCTCCCCCAGAGCCCCTTTTTCCCTGCCCCGACCAAGCACTCATCGCTCGGGAGACCTCTCCTGGGCCAGTGCCTATCGCTCGGACTTACTGATGGAAGCTTATTGATCACGGCCATTGCAGGTCCCTTAATGACAGGAAGCTCAAGAGGACAGGGGAAACCAAGATTCCGCGTGCTATAAGGAGCCCGCATGAAGGACGTAACCCTCCATGAGACTCCTCCGCTTACAGGGATCAGTCGCACAAATAGGCCACAATTTAAACTGGAACATCCCTACTACAGAGGGTAAGCAAGGCAAGAGCCAAGAACCATGAGCAGGAACCAGTTCACCTTTCAGTGGAGAGGGATCTCGGGCTCCCATCTTCCTCCTAGATCTTCCCTTTGCATCTGAGCTCTACTATTTTGCCGACTTAGGCATCGAAGGGTCTTCCCCCGGGTTCTATCCCTGGGCACCTCTGACTCGTTTCCCTTCTTGCAGTTCACATTTCAAGGGTACGTAGACATCATCTTCCCCGCTCAGGAGCAGCGCGAGATAACCCCTCTTCACCCATAGTCCGGACCAACATTATGAGAAGGGTGATTATGGGATTTACTCAACTTCCAGAAGAGCAAATTCATGAATCTTGGGAGAAGCTGAAAGATTTGTTACGTCAATACCCACACCATGGGTTGCCCAAATGGCAAATTATGTATGCATTTTATGAGGGTTTATCTAATCATGATAGGCAAATGGTGGACATATGTTGCGGAGGGGCATTTATAAGCAAAGGTGAAGATGAAGCGTATGATCTATTTGAAATTTTGAGTGAAAAGTCGATGAATCATGTCTCAATCTCATCTCATAAACAATTTGTAGGATCTTTCAAACAAATTGAAAATCCAATCCAAACTTTCAAGGAAGACTACGATTTTTGTGCCAGTCCCACTCACCATGTGAGTGAGTGTCCTACTGGTAGCCCGACTCCCGCTGGTCATCCTGGCTCATGTCCAAAATGCTTTAGGGTTCTCTCAGCTCAAATGTGATACCCTTTCAAATAATTATAATCTTGGCTGGAGCAATCACTCAAATTTACCTTGGATGGATCAAACAATCCAAGCCCATTTGTCTAAACCTTCACCCCAAGAAGCCCGCGAGCAGCCCGTGTATAATCAACATCAGCCCAACTCATCTCACCCAAACTTCAAAAGCAATATCGATACTAAGGGTGCTTCACCAGGCCACTACTCCAAATCTCAAATCATGTACTCTTAGTCTACTTACCATGACCCTCCTTCAATATTACACCAATCCCCTCAACACGTGAATGATGATGATGATGATGATGATGATGATCTTATGCATGTCATTCTGGCTCAAGATATTAATAGTGAGAGTGAGGGGGAGTGCACAAGCAATACCATGATGAAGGAAGGGAAGGAATTAGGGGGTGGATTGAAGGATAAAGATGATTATATTGATATCATCACCCCATTCTATGAATATTTTGAGATTGAGAATATCACTATGAAGAATAGTGGCCCAAACAATTCAATTGAGGATATACATGACGAGGAGGATTACTTTGTAATCAATAATCTTATTGATTTAATGAAACAAAATTCTGAATATCCTCCTCCCCTTGAAGAACATGATGATGGGGCCTTGTTGGAAACGTTTACATTTCATCTACCAACCCCATTATTGAAAAATTTGATTGATAATCTTCAATTGAGTGATGAGTGTGATGAAGGGGTTTTATTAGAGAATTTCACATTTGATCTGACCCTTGAGCCCTATCCCATGAAGTTTGAATCATTGGATGAGTTAGATTCTGGGCTCACGCTTCCTTCTAACTTGATTCCCCTGAAAGTAAAGTCTCTTCAATATGACATTCTAGGATCTGAGGGGGATGTGCCAACAATATTCACCTTTGATTTGACTTCTCCTCAAACAGACCAATTGCTTAATACTCTTAATGATCATGAGGCTATTACTGAGGGGGATGTGGTTAATGTCAATCTTATTCATAAGGCACCAGTGCTTGACCAAGTTACCGTGGAGGAAGTAGTCACTAAAGGGGTAGTCAGGAGGGAAGATACAGGCCAAGGGGAGCAATGGGTTGATGTTGTGTAAATGTTCCACCTCGATCTTGAAAGGTTATTGGCTATTGATCATTTCATGATCCCCAAAGATGAAAACTGACTCACACATATGGTTAAAGTTAAAATCAATAATATGTGAGACCAGTATATTTCTAGCCCCCGTACGTACATGTTTAATCTTTTCCTCCAATGGTACAAGGTCTAAAATTTGAAGGAGGATAAGATCACTTGGTGGCTCATTCTGAATGTCACACGTTGGTTAGTGAGCTACAATGCGTCTGGCTGAAGATGTTAAACTTAGCGCTTCTTGGGAGGCAACCCAAAGTTTTTGTAATTTCTGTGTGATAATAAATAGCTTCTTAAGAGGCAACCCAAGTTTTTATTGTGATTTTTTTACAGCTGTGAATGAAGAATAAGTTGGGGGGACAGAGAGATGATTGTTTGCTCTGTTGCCCAGATTTTCAAAGACAAGTATCGCCTTTCATTCCCGCAAGGATGCCTGTCGAAGTTCACTTCCGTCAGGTTGTCCCATTCCTTAACAAATTTCATGTCTATATTGTTCTATTAATGCATATTGTTCATGCCATTGAGGATAATGTCATTTAAGTTGGGGGGAATGAAATCATGTTGCATTCTTATACAACCTAATTTTGTCACAACAAAAAAAAAACTCAACTGGGTTTTCTTGATTCATGCTCTCACCAAAGGGAATCTGGAATGGAAGAGGCAATGGAAAGAGATAATGGAGATTGTTTTATAATCTAGTCAGGAGAAACTGACTTAGAATCTTCTAAATGTCCATTAGCACTGATAAAAAAAAAATCACTTACACACTAATGAAGCAAGTGGACAAGCTTTCTGTTATTTAAGTGTGGTGTCTGATAGTTTACATTTTTCCGTGAAGAAATCTTTTTGGAAAAAGTTACCTGCCAAATCAAGTGTGAAAATCACACATTGAAAAAAAAACATGGAAAATGCCTTGGATCTTAGTAACTGGGCCTGCTTCTCCTAAAACAAGAGTTGAGGTTCACATCAAACGGTGAAGGAATGTGCAGCACCATGTGTTTGAAAAAAAAAGGCAGAGTGAAAGTTACCCTTCTCAATCTTTCGAACTGAAAACTATAAAGTTGAATGACACCTATCTGGAATAGAAATATGAGGGATGCAATTGTCTTGACTGTGGATTTAGATTTCACGAACACGAGTGCTATTGAACTTTGGGTGTATTCTCAATTATGTCCATAAATATCTCATTTAAGTCTAGTATGCTTAACTGATCCAAAATCTTGCTCCTAACTCAATTCTATGAAAGATGATCTAGAAATGAAGCCTGAATATTTAAACTCTTGTTGGTCCTAGATTTTAAAATTGTTTACATTGCTAAGGGACTAGCAATGAGTAAGTTGGGGGGTGTGATGAGTGTGTATTTTTACATGTTAATTTATATTATACACACTTTTTATGAGCTTTAATATGAATAAATATGCATTTATCACACTTAATTCTAATTTCAGACTAAAATGTTTAGTTTAATGAAATTAATTATAATTTGATAAATAAACTCTCTTATTTTGTAGGCACGAAGAGGACAATGGCAAGAAAGATAAATTTGCATAATAATAGGCCAAAGTTCATTGAGGATGAGAAAAAAAAAAGATAAGTAGCAGCTTGTTTAATATATCTATCTATATATATATATATACCCTGCGGCCTTCTCATGCGGAGGAGGAAGCTTTTTCACACGATGCGAACGTGAGCTTGGGAGGTCAGCAGGCGGTGGCGGCCAGCGCACGTAGGCGAGGTCAACACGGCACGGGAGCAACTTCTCGCGGCCAACTGGCAGGCGGCTTCAACGCAGGAGAATGCAATAGGAGGCAGGCAACGTGGGCGATGGCGGGCTTCACATGCGGTCAACACGGTGAAGGAGGGCGCCAGCGCGGCTGGCGGGCGTGCGTCGACAATGGCAGGTGCACGCGGGCGGTGGAGAAGAAAGAGAGAGCAGAGAGGCTTCGCAAGGCGAGCGGCCGACATGGAGAAAGAGAGAGAAAGAGAATAAAAAATAGAGGAAAAAGAAGGAAAATGCATAAAAAATAAAAGAGTGTGCATCACATGGTGGCCACCCTTTCCTAGTCAAATAAGGCATCTCAAGATGTTCATATGGAGAGGAATAGTGTTAGTTTTGGGAGCCTATAAAAGGAGTGCATGTGAAAGTCTCTCTCCTCTCCTATCTTGGTTACGTAGATTCAAGCCTTCATTTTGTTTCCCTTTCATTTCTAGTGGTAGGAGTAGGCATTCCTTTCTATCCCCTCTCTTATTGTTGTTGTAATTTATTTTTTTCTTGTTACAATTTGTATGCATTTTTGAGTTGGTTTAATTTAAGTTTAATGCTAGTGTTGTTATTTTCATTTTTATGTTACACAATCTTTCTCCATCTCCTTAACCTCTCTTAAAAATTCTTTCTTCATCATTTTCTAAAATTCTTCCAAAGACGGTCAAGAAAAGCGGTTCCGTAGCTCCAGTTGAGTGTACGCCGTTGTCGTCGACAACGCGTAAATCAAAGGCACGAGGAGACGACGCCGTTACCCTCACACCACGGTCGCAAATCTATCCCAATTCATCCATTTTTATTTTGTATTTAATTTTGTTGGATTAAAATTCTCCATCTCTTTAGATTTCCAAATTTCTATTTCTTAACCCTCCATATTTTTTAAATTTATTTTATGTTCATTTAAATTCTAAAAAAATCAAAAAGAAAATATTCATCTATTCTTTCTCTAAAAGAAATTCTAAGTTTTCAATTTCAACTCTCCTCTCTGTGGATTCGACCCGTGCTCATCAATGTACTACGTATTTTTATTCTATTGCGAGTTTGGTATTTTGATTGATTGCCACTTGTTTTTAACGACGAACATTTCAGCATGTCAGGGTCTAAGAGGGCGCGCCGGTTTAAGCAGGGAGCGCGCCAGATTAGGCAGCAAGAAGGAGCGCGTCGGATTAGGCAGCAAGGCAAGAGCGTGCTGGATTAGGCAGTCAGGCAGGAGCACGCCGATTTAGGCAGGCAGGAGCGTGCCGATTTAGGCAGTCAGGCAGGGGCGTGCTAGTTTAGGCAGGCATGAGCGCGCCGATTTAGGCTGAGTTCAAAGAATTTGGTTTTGAGATGGGAGTTAAACCGGCATGGTACCCTGGGGCGTCGGATTAGGCCACGACGGATCAGAGGAAGATTCAAGAAGTTTTGGTTCTGCTCCCCTTTTTGTTCACTTGGCCAGATAAGTTGACAGAATGGTTAATAAGAAGATTCAAGTGTTTTATTCTCTTATCAAGATGAATTAGCAAGGAGGATCAAATGTTTTATTCTGAGGTTTGTTGAGCAAATGTTCTGGAACCCAGAAGGTTTGTATTATGTAAGGTTTGCAGTGATTCGAGCACGCATGGTTCTTGTATGTAGAGAGTTTGTTTTGTTCATCTATATGTTGGTTCTTTATTCTTTTCGTTCGCATTCCTGGAGAAAAATGGGCTGCACCTCCCCTAGACTGGGGTTTGCGAGGTGTGAAATGGGGGATCATCAAACGAAATACTCCGGGATGTCCCCCAAAATTCGGATGAGCCAAAGACGGCTGTCCGATGACCCAGAGGTGAGTGTAGAAGCCCGAGGACTAGCCTTCAAGGGATTCTAGCAACTCACGGGCCGTAGCTCCAGAGGAGTTTCTTAGGGACGGATGTTCGCCATGAAAGGCTATAGATGTTCACCCTTCAGACGGGTCCCCTCAAAAGGCATGCCACAAAGAGGTAGACTTCTAAGAACCTCGGGTGATTAGAAGATTGGGAGAGGGAAAGAAACTCAGTTAGATGGACAAGCAAATGCATAAACACAGAACAACTTTTCTTTTTATTCATCCACGAAGGGTCAAGAGGGTGACGGAAGAACAAACCCAAAGGGGAGATCTACCCCATAACAAGAGGGAAACAATAGTGGAAAGGAGAAATAGAAACACCGACAGGAGGGGAGATAGAGCACAAGCTCCCCCCACAAGCTCACCTCTCTTCTCCCACTCTCTCTCCCTTTTCTTCACTCCGCAGACGCAGGTGGATGGATCTTATTTTCTCTTAGGCTGGCCTCTCTTCTCTCTCCACCAACCCCTTGTTTGAGGGAGTTCACCTCCTTCTATAGGAGGGGGCGTGCAGGGCCTCTTCTCTTCACCATATTCGAAGCACTGGAGTGGCCTGCATGTAGGGGTATTGGTAGAGTAGGAGGGTGCCTCTGTGGGATTTTTTGACGGCGAAGGGCAGACGTCGATGTTTCATTGTGGGGCTCAAAGTCTTCCATTCTTGGAGGCTTGAGGCATGCAGGCGGTTGCCCACCGGTCTGATACAGGGGGCTTATCCATTTCAGGCAATATCCCTCTATTCGCGGATGAAAACAGGGGATCGGACTGAGGATGGGACGACCCTTCAGTTAAAATGGCGTGGTCGAGGGCGCGCCAGTTTAGGCCACGCCAGTTTAGACGGGTGCAGAGAATGTATGCGTGTCGGTTTAGCAGCCAGGGGGCGTGCCAGTTTAGCAGCCAGGGGGCACGCCGGTTCAGCAGCCAGGGGGGCTCGCCAGTTTAGGCCAGGGGGTGCTTGTTTAGATGGGCATGGGGGGTGCCAATTTAGCAGCCATGGGGGACGTGCCGGTTCAGCAGCCAGGGGGGCGCCGGTTTAGGCCAGGGGCGTGCCGATTTAGATGGGCATGGGGCACGTCGGTTTAGCAGGAAGAGACAAATATAATTAATTCAAGGTTAATGGGCTATTAAATGAATTATAGTTAATTAAATCTAATTGTTAAAGCCGAATATTTATGTAAATAAATCTAATCTTTTAAATAGGCCCAAAATGACCTAAAACCAAGCACATAAAGTTTGGCCCATATTCTAGAAGCTCAAATTAGTGTATTTACGAAATTTAGGGGGATAATTACTCCTTAAATGTATAAATAAATGGATAATAATATAAAATAAGTCAAAAGAGTTTGAAACTTTTCAAATTCGGCGCCAACAGTAGAAACGGCCTATCAGGCGACCGCATAAGAAGAATAAACGGTCTAGACCTAGACCGCTAAGCACTACAGATTCCGTGAATAGAAGAAGGCATGAAAAGATGGCAACTTTGGCATCCTAATCACTTGGGATCGATGCAATCAATTAGTTAGAAGGTTCTAAGATAGATTTAGATCAAATTGATGACCTAATTAGGACTCTATGTTCATTCTAATCCCTAAAACCATAGCAAACCCTATAAATAGGCCCCAGAACCAACCTGCGTGACCCTTACTTTTGGCTAGCGTGGAACTAAGGTAAGGAGAATGAATTAGAGGTATGTTATTTAGAAGTTTTTGTTCATAATACTAAGGTCTAACTACTCCCAAAATTTTGTTCTAGGAGATCAAGCCTATAGAAAGTTAGAGGCGTCTAAAGTCGCTGGTTCGACACAAGAATCTCAGAAAAGTGTGCGATCGGGTCAGATTAATCAGCAAGATAGAAACCCTAAACGAGGTAATTAGATAGAGGTTCTTCATAGTTATTTATACTTTATAGTACCCTCTTCTTACCCTTAAAATTTCATGGTCATAGGAAAAGGGAATCAAGAGCTAGAAGGCCATGAAGTTGCTATTTCAGTTCAAGAACTAGGGTCAACTTTTGGCACTTAATTCATTGTTTAAGGACAAGAACAGAGGTAGGTTATCTCATGGATGTCTTAAACATGATCTTAGGAGTAAAAGTCCTCAATTTCCAGTCGATTTCATGCATTGTACATGGAGTATTTTTGTGTTTCATTAGTTAGTTCAATTTTCATGTATAATCCCAACCCTTTAATGGAAAAGATGTAATTCTCACTTAATTTACATTTCCCTATGCATATTCTTGGTCTACGTTCTTTTGGCATGTTCATTACATGTTTTATATCATTTTCCCTAAAATAGGCTCAAACTTCTATTTTAAAGTCTGTCTGCTACAGAGGAAGAAACGGTCTTCCTGAAGATCGCCTGGAATGACTAGCGGCCCTGCGATAGACCGCTATCGCCCGTAAAATGGTCCTCACATGGCCGTTTGTTGTTTCGAAGTTCTGTGTTAGTGTTGACCCGAAACATAATGTGGAACGATCCTAATTTACTTATGATAAGCCTAGTCAATTAGGTTTTGACCTAGTTTTAAGCATTATTTTCCTATACTTGGTTATATTGATGATTTATTCTAGTTGGTTTCATATTCTTTATGCACTTGAGATTTATTTTTTACTTATGTTAAATTCATGACCAAAACCATATACTCTTGTATTAAATCCATTTTTATTCGAATAATAGATGGTTCATGTTTTAACTTGATCACTGTTTTCATGATCCTTTCTCATCTATGAGTCATTTTCTTAAGTACATGGCATATACTCTGCTATGTGACCATTAGTTACACTTTGCACTTATAGGCACACTCTCTTGGACTTATGCACCTCTCCGCCAGATATTCCTTCTATCGGACTAGGGGATTATGTTTCAAGGCCTCCGTAAGACTCCGCGAGTCTGGGATTCTCACTAGGACGCCGAGCTAGTTGTACCATTAAAACCCAATTGTCTAGAAAGTACTTTACCGATGTTTTATGTATTTTGGACCTTAGCGGCCCAATGGTTGACTACCTGATTCTGTAAGTGGCCATTCACTAGACCGCTAAATCTCTAGAAAGTTTTATGCATCGACTCTATTCATTAAACTGTCTTGATGATGAACGCTTGCTTGCGATGGGTTTTATCTCCGTACCCAAAAGAGTATTTTATTGTGCAGGTCCCTGACTGTTTGGGACGGGATTTCTTTCACGCGTCGATCAACCAATTAACTAACTGGTAATTAACTGATTGATTGACTGCGCGGGCGTGCCAGTCACGTACGTGACAAGTTTATTATTATGCTCTCATTCTGACCCGTGTCGGGCGAAAGTGAGGTTTGGTCGGGACCAGCAGTCCGCCATACCATAAAGGCTATGGCGTTAATTACATCCCTCGCGAGGAGGGAACACCTTTGATTAATTGCCGAGATAGTGGGCTGTCGAGGCCGGAATAAAAGATGTGATGCTATGAACATGATAAGATCACGTGAGATGCATCTATCTATCATGCAAGAGAGGCATGGTTTATTAAATTGGTGACCCTCGATACAGGGCGGAGGACGTAGGTCCGAAGACCACCATAGCGCACAGCGGAGACTTCTGATCGGATATAACTCGGCCTTCCATCAACGCCATTTGATATACCCGAGGATCTATGCAAGCATGCATGAATGATGCCCATGACTATGCTAAGCATGGCAATAGAGTTATGGAGACGAGTAGAGCTCAATCATATTTTATTAAGCCCCGCCAACGGGCGGAAAAAGGTGACACAAGCATGATAGCGAAAGCAGAGTGCTGACAGACATGGTAGTGAAATCGTGATAACGAAATGATTTGAACTCGAAAGGCCCTCATCTTATTCAGTTTATTACTAAATAGAGTTTATTAACTCCGACCACGGGAGGCGAGGATCGCTCCGGGGACGAGCCAGGGATTAGATAGCGTAACGATTCAAAACGGCACCAAAAAAAAACATAGGTATAGTACTTAAAATGGCGTGGGAACTGTAGGGGAATGAAGAGGTTAAAACGGCGTGACCCGTTAGGGGCGCGCCGGGAAGGGGCGCGCCGGTAAGGGCGTGCCATTTTAAGGCACGCCGTTTTAAGGCGCGCCGTATGCAAACGGCGCCGGTTTAACCCGATCCCACGAAAATTGAGGTTTTATTCATTATTTCTTGGATTTATTAAAGCACTTTAGGAAACTTTGACAGTTTATTTAAGTCATTTATTCAACGGGTCGGCCCCGGGGCATCCGGGAGCCAAGTCACAGGCTCGCGCGAGGTTCATACTCGAGCGCGGCAATTGTTCCGAGTCAGACTCATTCGAGCCAAGATTTCGGCAGCATCTCCCCATCCCGGAGGATTGTCGGGGAGAAGCGGGGAATACTCACCTGGCGGAGCAACCCCTAAGAGCCGGGTGGCGCAACGGCGGCCAGCAAACCCGAACGGAAAGGAAAACCCCGAGGCCTAGCCTGCTAGGGGCACCGAGTCCATGGGCGAGAGTGAACGAATGTGGTGACTCAATACCGGAGGGAAAACCCCGAGGGCTTGCCTGCGAGGGGCACGCTACTCGAGTCGACACAACGCTCAAATCGGGACGACCGATAGAGGGAAGGAAATCCCGAGGGCTAGCCTACAAGGGGCACACAACCCACGGTCACCACAAAGTCCATTAAGGACCGTAGATTTGAACTGTAGGGCTTAGCCCCGTTACTGTGCACTCAATGGCCCGAAGGGACACTCGTCATCAATGGATGAGCCCCCTGTCGACCGAGTGGCTAGTGTAGAAGATTGGGGAATATCCCCCTCCCCGGGTACTGGAGTGATGCTACAGAGCAGACTCCCGAATGTTGAAATGCGAACGGAGTGGAAAGAGCGGCATACGACATCGTTTGATGACAAGTGGACAAACGAGTTGTTAGACATATATTAGAACAGTGAAGCCCGCGGGCTGAATAATTTAATACTTAGATGTTATATGATTAGCATGCAGATCTGGGGAAGGGATATATATATATATTGTTTGCGAAAACCAACAGGGGTTCGGCACAGGACGAAAGGGAATGGCAGAAGCGATCTTCCCCTCCCCTCTGGCCTATGAGGAAGGGCACAGGGGAGGCGAAGGGTTTGCTCCCTAGACAGGGGTGGATGGAGATATGCACACAAGTGCGTCTCCAATCACAAAACCCGTGGCACACATGGTGCAGAGCTCGACTGTTGCATTGGAATAGAGAGAGAAACCCCGGGGAGGGGGGGAGAACGTTTCTTGTAGCCCAAGGGCATATATAGAGTCGGGAAAACGGATCCGGGAACTATGCACTCCGGGAAACCATTAAATGCACATTTGAGAAGAAATTAGAGAGAGCATGAAAGATAGATACGACACCAGGCACAATCGCATTTCATTCATTCAACGAACGATAGGTAGATGTACACAGCATATATTCCGGCGCCGACGTTGTCGTTCGGCCGTCGTTTACATTAATAGAAGAAGAATGTTACAGGTGAAGAGAAAGAACATCGATAATGGTGAGGGGGGGACGCCAGGCTTGTATCATCGCCCCTCCCCCCCCTCACTTACATTATATCAGGAGAAGGAAACAAAGAAGAAAGGGGAATCCACTGGAGGAAAACCACGGAAACCCACCTAGAACCTTTCTCCAGAATAAAGTATCGGACCATAGGCTTCTTTTCTTCGGCTTCGGAGATATTCAGATGAGCATACGAGGAAGACGGTGGCGAGAACCCTCCGTGGAAACCCTACTTCTCCCCCAAGGTTTTTCCTGTCTCGAATGAACAGAACTCTCTCCCTTCGTATTGGCTCTCCTCCATTCTCTTCTCTTTTTTTTTTGATTCCTCTCCGTTCCTTTTTTTTGTTTCGAACCCACGGTGTATATGTAGCCTTTGTTAATCCGGCGCCATGGCAAGAGGCGCGCCGGATTCAATGGCGCCGGGGAACATGTCCCCAAGTGGGGTTAGCGCGCCGGATTTGGCGGCGCCGGATTAAGGGACGCCGATGTCCCTTCGTACGCCGATTTAGCTTGTTCGCTCGACGCGGGCTAGCCGATGGGCCCGGGGATGGTTCCGGAGGCTCCTGTTGACTGTTCCTCTCGCCCTAGTCCTTGGAAAACCTTGGCGGGGCGTTGACGAAACTCTTGATATGACGAATGGCCTTAATCAGAACTTCACGTGTGTCTGGCCCGAGCATACGGGTATCCTGTTGGTACGGCCTTTGGCACTGTGATTTGTGCTTTTGGCTCAGACGGACTCGTGCTCGAAGCTTCCTTGTGGGATGGCATTGCATCCGGGATAATTTCGCCTTGACTGGCGATCAATCGGCCACTAACGGGCCCACTATGGTGAGAAGCCGAGCCCGTGTCGGGTGATCGGCGCCTTCTGCTTACAGAACCTTCGGCCCCCTTGTTGTGAATGGCCGAGGACGTTTCCTCCTTAGGATAGTCACCGGGTAGACCGTCATCCTTGGTCGGGCGACGGATGTAGGGTAGCGGCATGACGGGGTCGATGCCGGATCATTGGGTAGGCTTGGTCGCACTACCGATTGGTTGTGGATTCATCTCGACTCTCCTGAGGTGAAGTCCCCGGTGCTCAGTTCAAGGTGACTCGGGGCTCTGGCAGCTTCAGGAATCTTTAATAAGTTGATCTTCATCGGCTTCTGTGCTTCAGTGGGCCGTATCATTCGTCTTTGCGGCTTGGTCGCTGAAGGATCATATTTTGAGTGCCAACAAATGCCCCCCAGACGTGGGTGGTGCAAGCGAGGCAGGAGTGCAGCAGGGCCTACGGATGAGCTTCGTTCGGTGACGGAAGCTTGAAACGGCACTTAATTCCGGCATTTGAAATTAATCCAGCGCGGTAGGAAGCTTGAATGGCACCATTTAACACGGCGTGCCCTTTGTTCAGCGGTTAAAACGGTGCCGCCAAATCCGACGCGCCCCTTGGCTTTGGAGGTTGAAATGGCGCAGTCTTCACGGCGCGCAAAACACTTAAAACGGCGCGCCCCGGGGCACGCCATTTTAACAGGGGTGGAGCCCCCCCTATATATTGGCTTCTTCTTCATTTTTCCTTCACAACTGTTCATTTGTGAAAAATTTTCCTCTCTCTTCATCTCCCTCTCCACCGCGACGAGCGAGCGAGTCAGAGTCAAAGGTGGGTTGAGGGGTTTTGTTATCGGGTTTAGAATCCATCTTCCGGGCCCCGGGAGGCATATAGTAAGACTTGTCCTAGGAGCTAAATTCCCCGGGTGTCCCGTTTGGCCTTGGCTTACGCCTATGGCTACTTTTAGGGGCTGCTCCCTTAGTGGACGGCTTCCACTTTTCTTTTGGCAAACCCCCGAGCTGGGGAGATGCTGCCGAAATTTTGTCAGGAGTCTTGCTTTGATCAACAGATTTCTGACTTTGCTTGTTCTTTTCTGGACGTTGTCTTGTAGATAACATGGCATCCGGCGCCTCTTCTTCTGCATCCCGGGTCCCTGTGACATGGGGGAATGTCCACTCCCTTGATCAGGGGTCCCGACGGATAGCCATGGTAGCCGAGTCTTCGGACTCGGAGACTGATACCATCGACATCGGTCGCTTGTTGATTCTCGACGGTAATCATTTCAGGTATGAGCGAGGGGATGGCGTCAGACTGGACCACCCCAAGGACAAACACTTGATGGCATTCCTTGGGCGCTTTAACCTTGGCGGGAAGCGCGATATAATTCTTGTCCGTCGAGCCGAGGGAGCTTTACTGGCGGACAGAGATAGTCTGACTGAGTCAGTTACTCATGGCATGCCTATATACATCTCGGACGAGCCCAGGAAATGGGGGGCCGTTCTTGGTGTGCAGGAGTTATCTCCAGAGGCCGGGCTGCTGACAAGAGCACCGCAGTATACACCAGCCCGCTGGAATGAAACTACCGGGCGTGTCGACAGGGAGAAGCCCGTATATGGTTTGTTCCTCGCCCCGCTTCATTGGGGGTACCAAGATGAGCCTTTCCTTTTGGACTGCTTGGCTGTCCGGTTCAAGCATCAAGTCTCAGTGGGATGATTCGGAGAACTTAAGGCCACCGATGCTCATGCCTTCAGACCGGGAGCCGTCGAATTTACAGATTTTGTATTGCAGTAGTATGCTCCCATCCTAGTACATGCCGGTGTTTATCAAAGTGTATATGCTTCCCGGTACAGGTATCCGATCTCCTGAGGTCTGTGCTGCGGGATGATTGAGGTCTTCTGCCCGGAGTACAACACTTTTTACACTATAGAGGGTGAGACTTCACTAGATCTCAGGAGTCTTTCCCAGCTGAGTGGCTTGCCGATAGACGGGGAGCCGTACGAAGAAGTTTGTTTCCCGGACTCGCTGAAAGACCAGACAGATGGCGAAGGCAAATACTTCACGGGCTTCGCCTATCGCTATCTGATGAAGGCGTATCGCACCCTGCTGTGCCTGACGCTTGACTCAAGGGAGGCGCGGAAACCTGGTGAAAAGAGACGCGTGCGGATGGGCACGTGGCTTCAATATTTCTTCGGTGGGGAGCAGCAGTATGAGGACTTCCCCACGGTGGTTCCAACTGCAGTGAAGCGGAAGAAGAGGGCTCGACGCCAGACGACGTACCCTGCTGCTTCAGGGAGAGGGTGGCAAGGGGGCCCGAATCCCACAGGAGTTGACGCAGTCACACATTGTGTTGCGTATCTGACATATTGGCTTTGTTCGTTCGCCCTCCCTCAGGGGGACAAGACGGTAATCAGGCCGAAGGCCATTTACCCCGCCTGTTTGATGGCTTGGGGGACAAAGCTGTCCCTGTGCCTGGTGGCTCTATGCCTCACATACAAGATGCTGGGGGATTTGCACAAGTCACGCATTGTAACGGCCCGAGAATCCGATTACCGGGAGAGGCCCGATAACCCGAGACTCACACCGCCGCCCACGAGCTGGGAGGGCTCGAAAGGGCTAAAAGGAGTGTGGAGGCACAGAGAAATAGGAAATAACGCAGGACAATTCAACAATTAACATAAATAAATAAACAACTACAGCTAAATCAGAGTCCAGTCCAACAGAAAGTATAGTCTAAAGCAGTAAAGCGTACCACACGCCAAGTGAACACTCGAGCCGGCAAGCTGGCAACTGAGAACCTCTGCTCCGCGCCCTCGAACCTCGAGGAAGGATCGCCTCACCTGAAAAGCAGGGAATGAGTCTCCAAAACAGAGACTCAGTATGGGATCCTGCGGAACCCCAACCGGAAACAACAGCGGTGGCGGAAAGGAGAGCTACAACTATAGCAGGAACAGCAAACCGGTGGCCGGTCAAAACTCGGCACTACAACTACTCCTACTGTACCTGAAACACACCCCAGACTCACGGTCAAGGGCTACCGAACTACACTAGCACCAGCCACACTTATCGAAGTAGAAACTCACGGCAACCACGCCATAGAGGCCCGCCTCCCGGGACACGGCCAACCAGGACACGCTGTCCAAGGAGCAACCCTAACTACCAGGTCACGGATACTGCACGACAAAACGCAACCTCGGCAAAGTCACTAGCACTAGTCTTACGGCACGAAAACCGACACACGCCACAGCGAAACAATCGAAAACTCAACGGTCAACACGACCGAAAAACCCGAAGGTCGAAGTCACACGACTGACAGTCTGTCACTCTCTGTCCAGCACAGGAGCACCTCCCACTAGAAGAACGACCGGATGCGTCCATTGACGTCTTACACCGCGTCACAAGTGTCTAGCTACGACGCCCTAGGCGTGAGACTCAGACACACACAGTAACCAGTACCACAACAAGGACTAGCTGGGGTCACGCTCGTCAGCGCGTGTCCTAAGCCCCCAACTACGTGTGCACACACAGACCATCTGCTCTAGGTCGGGTCCTCTAGCTGGCTTTCCCCCCCAACGGACTCTGGTGGCAAAGGCAAGGGGCCGACGGAAACCAGCCTAAAAACCGCATCTCACCGGGTCGCGCTCTCCACCACTCCCAGGTGGGTCCACACACGCGTGCGCAGGAAGCTACGACTAGTGGAGGATCACTGAGAGAGTAGACTCTTAAGAAATGGAAAACAACATCCGAACCTGACAAAGTACGGGGACAGCCCCACGCACTAGCACCGTCACACGGTGACTCGATCGGGCGAGAACACAGAAGCCCGGAACACCTGGGGTCACCTGGACCCACTAAGCCCATGAGCACGCTAAACGAGGTAGACGGAACCTCCGGACACCCAAAGACACGGTCACAGAACTCCACGGGGTGTCCGAGACACTCACGAGACCTAAAGTCGACCACTGGGTCACAACCGGGTCGACCGGAGGTCAAAACAGCGCAAACAGGAACCAGAACATGGTAGTGGTCACCTGGTGACCGTGACCAGATGGTAGCGGTCGACCGGCGATCGCGACCATGCTGTGACGGTCACCTCGCGACCGCGACTAGCCACGGGCAACCCCGCTGGTAGCGGTCGCCTGAGGACCGCGACCAGGTGGTAGCGGTCATCCCATGACCGCGACCAGACAAAAGCGGTCTATCGCACGACCGCGACGCTCGAAGGCCTTCCAACCCAAACACAAGGGTAAAAGCGGTTCTCCCAGGACCGCGACCAGATGGTAGCGCTTTCTGGTGGACCGCGACCAATTCAGAAAATCGGGAACGGCGGGAAAACCCCAAACATCCACGGATGAGGGGGAAAACATAGGGGAAGCTCCCCAACAACCCCTAGCATGCATCTATGGCCTCGGATCGGCCTAAAACGCAACGAATCGCTAGATCGGGCGATCACTCCCTAAAACATGATTTTCCCCAAAACGCCCCCAAACGACCCGCTCGGCTCACCACGGCCTACCAAACTCGCGGGAAAGGAAGAGCACGAGCTGGGGGTCCATCACCCTACCTCCACCGAAGAAACGACGCGCCGTGGACGCCGGTCCCCGAAGAAACACCGTTCAAACCCTCGCCGGTTCACGATCCCACGAACCGCCTCCACCATCGCGATCCTCATCCCGTGCCCGTCGCTCCACGCCCCACGAGCCACGCCGCCCCGCCCTCGCCGCCTCCGTCGGCCGCCCGGAGTGAGAGGGGGAGAGGAGGGAACGTGAGAGAAGAGAGAGGGAGGGAAGAGAGAAATGAGAGATGGGGAGAGAGAAAAAGGAGATTATATATATAGAAAAATCCAGAAAATTAGAAAAATTCTGAAAAATAGAAAATCATACCCTCGCGATCCTCGGAACGCACCGATCGCAACGGTACCACACTCGCCTAGGTGAACGACCCGGTTCACCCGCAACGAGGTTCCGAAGGGAAAGCCAAAACCCACGCCGGGAATCGGAAAACACACGCGGAAAAAGTCGCGGAACGCCTCCGGGCCTCCAAAACGACTCCGGATCACGCCGATCCGAACATGAAAGATGTCCGAAACGAAATTTTGGACCCAACAGAGTCGGACGCTCTGAGAAACCAGATCCGGGACCCACGAACGAGGATCCAAAAAAACTCGGGGCATTACAGCCCTCCCCCCTTAAAGGAATTTCATCCTCGAAATTCAGGACCAAGCACGAAGTCACAGGGGAAGAACACTGAACGAACTGACACGCTGTCAGAGCCCCAACACAGAAAACCTCGATTCTCACGAAAACACCGATCCTGAGGGACACAGCCAGACTTACAATCATAAACCACACCTCGCTCCTCACGCCGAGCACACTGGTCAACAGAGCGGGCATATACCAGAGGACACTGTCCGGCATCACCTCAAACACCACAGAAACCAATCAAGGCACCGCAGCCAACATCTCGCTCACCGAGGAATCACAACCCTCGACACGAGCAACAGCTACCGATTCATCCAATGGTCGGCAGACAAATCGCACATCAGCTTCGCAGCCAGCTGACAGGTCGCACACCCTCCTCAAGGGAGCAACCAAAACAGAGCCTCCACCAGCTCACGCAGTCCTTTCCGCAGACCGCAACCAGAACATCGGCTCAGCACCAAGAAACATCTTACACATGGCAAGCCGAAAGCCAAACATAACACTGTGCCAACTCTGTCAGAGGACAAACTTCGACAAAGCCCAGATCCCATCCGGGAAGGCACACCACAGAAGCGACCACCAAAGGTCTCGCTGGCACACGGCTCTTGCCACGCTCGAGCCCCGACAACCAGCATCTTCTGTCTGTGAAAAGACCATCCACTGGTCACCAACTGCTCATCAGTGGGAAACCTCCGCTTTCTCAACTTCTTCCTTCTTTCCTGGTCCTCGACCGGATCCGAAGGAAACATTCCGAACCTCGGCAAGCCATCCGTTGACTCTTCACACAGACCACCACTACAACCGATCTCGGATCTCACGCCAACTCTACCCTCTCAGGGGAGCATGGCGAAACCACCTGACAAGATCTCCCCTCGGTCCTCACGTCACTCGACTCAAACTTACGGGGAATCCTCCCTTGCTAGTCGTAGACTGAGGATCAATATCCGACGCCAACGTCTCTTCACGGACCCCCACGCACGGGCATCGACCACCCTCCTGTCTCATCGAAACCTCCATCTCAATCAATCCAAGAAAGGCAGGTCGAACAGCACTAGTTCCGCACAACCCCTTACAATCCATGGCACACTTCTCCAAAACACGATCTCATCCGCGAATGCAACCTCCAACACAAGAATAGGGTACTCATGCGGCAACCTCGCCAGCACACGTCCCCAACTTTCCACTTGCCAGTGCCATGAACGACAAGATCTCAAGCAACGGCACGGCAATAACACATCTCACACAACTGGAGATAGAGCACATCGATGAACCAATCCTCCGCTGCTCTGCACTTCCTCAAAAATCCACCCGCAACAACCAACGCTATGATCCGCGCACTCTGATCCAAACGCACAGTCACCACAACGCCAACTCGGGATCCATCAACTCGACAACCATTCTTCAACCCCGCAGACTCCGATCCTCCGCACATCAGAAACCACAACACCAACCGCAATTCTCTCGAACACCGCCCAGCCGACACCCGTCCTTCCGGAATAGCGCCAACACCCTTACACATCAGGGAACGGGCAACACTTCTCAGAGGCAACCACCTTGCCAAAACACGGAACACGTCTCGCACGGATTTCACGGCGCACCAAGGCCAACCAATCCGGACGCATAGTGCAAGACGACGAACCTTGGCCAAATGCAATCTCTCCAACTAGAGGAGGGATGATGCGGGACGGGACCACGGACACGATAAGCTCGCGATCGTCCCTTAACGAGGGAAGCGTCGGATGTGCGCGGTTGAGAAACCGGCTGTGAGCTAGGGTGGTCGGCTCTCTTTTGCGCCCGGATCGAGTCACGGGACGGCTTTGCTCTCTCTCGCAGCAGTGATATTATAAATTGAAGGTGAGCTAGGTATCCCTACACATGCTCTCTAGCAGCGGCATATAAAGTATATAAAGAATTAAGCTAATGCCAAATGTAAGGGTGAAGGCGATACCTCCACGCTCTCGGCGTGGCGAAGATGGCACCCGGCCGAAGCTCGTACTCCCGGGAACTTAGTACATTATGTACACAGCAGTACAAATAAGCCCACTCCACGCAGGGAGGTAAAGGGTGACACAAGTGGGCCCGGGAGGACCAAGTTCGGGTTGACGGGCGGGTTCGGGCAATGCTTCGGCTTCACGCGTACTCGTGCTAGTGGGGGCCCACGTATTGACCGGAGGGGTCGTGTGGGGCCTGATGACTCCTCTGTTGTGGAGACACTTGGGAAGCGTTCCCCTGGGATGGCGAGCTGCTGGAACGACCGCCGGATGCCGGGCGGCCCTCGGACGACGCTCGCGGGAACTCGGCCACGAATCTGAAAATTCTGTTTGCCGGCGCGCGACTTGGAGGAAACTGCTGCTGCGATCAGCCCCGTCGTCGGAACGTGACGAAATTAGAGCCGTTGGAAAAAGGACTCAAAATACTTCGATGTAGGGGTCTTCAAAAAAAATAATCAGATCTATATTTCTGATCATGTATTTTACAAGCTTGCTGGAATCTGGCCAGAACTGCAGGGGCAGGTTCTGACTTCTCTGAAGATCGACGTTGACCGGAAAGAAGACCTCCGAATCTGGAAATAATCTCTTCAGCACAGTTGAAGATCTCTGAGAGAGGAATCCGGGACTATTTTTGGTTTTCTTATTGGAGACGAAATGGATTTTCTGGGATTTCTTTACTAGACCTGGGTCGGATCTAGGAAACTGTGGGCAGACTATTCTTGGGAACTTGGACGAAATTTGAAAAATACCTAGAGGGTGAACCAAAAATTAAGAAAATTCCTGGTGGTAGAGGGATGTGGACAGAGCTCCCAGTAAATTTGGGCTACCCAAAAGAAATCAAAAGATGGTTCGAATGGGGTAAACTCAGAGCTGGTGAACAGTAAACAGAACCAGGACAGATCTGGAACTTGGACTTGGACGAAAATCAAAAAATAGCTAAAGGATGAATTTTGACGTGATTTTGTTTGTGGGGATAAGGGTTCTAGAGGGGAACCAACCCTGAAATTTTGAGCTTCATAAGACGAAGGGAGTGATAGCAGGAATTCGGAGAAGAAGGGTCTGTCCTGGGTGGACAGAACACCGAAACCGTTGGCGACGACCCGTCGGCGGCGAGTCGATGGCGGCGGCGATCACCGGAGTTGCTTCAGATGCTGGAGGGGATCAAGGGGGAAGGGATTACACTCTAGAAAGGGGAGAGGGGGTGGAGGAACCAGGGAGAGAGAGGGGAGGGGCGCAAATCTCACTTGGGGCAAATGCCTATTTTCTCTTCATTAATTCATTCAATATGAAAAATACAACCTTATATAGGATGCCAACCAAACTCAACCTCAACCCTTGGATCTAGGGGTTTGGATTGAAGGGCTGGGATACAATGTGAATCACACATTTAATACATTAGTTTAATCTAATTTGACAATGCTTATTCAACCTTGGACTAAAGCTATTCAAACACCACCTAATACACACCAACCATGCCTAATAAGGCCAAAAGAGGGGGCGCCCAATTCATGGGCCTCTTCTTGGGCCAAGTGTGGTTAAAGGCCATGTAACCAGCCCACCAACCATGCTAGACCCTTCCAACTTAGTTGGCCCATGAAGGAGTGTAACCCAATTTGGGCCTTAAGTGCATTAATGACCCATTAACAACCTAATGACCCAATATGGCATAAGCTCCCTAATGGACTCTACTAATGGCAACCTAGCCTTGGACTTGACATAACAAATGGCCCATTGGCTTGATATAAGCCTTACAAAGAGCCCAAAAGAAAGAAATTACACAATTACAATCTTATACAAGCCATAACACACAAATACACTTCACCCGTGTATGGAAATCACCTTTGATGCCCCATCAATTCTCCCCGGGTGGGAGGAACTCGACCCCGTCGAGTAGGGGTATGGCTGCTCCGGTACTCCGGCGGATCCGTCACCGTGCCACGTAGCGCGGGTATGCTCCACTCCAAGTGATCGGCACTTGCTCATTCCATATATACTCGATATGCGCACTGCTATGGCTAAAGGTGGTCACTCCGAAGGGGCACTCTCAAAAGGAAGGAAACAGCTCGAAGACTCACTAGGAATCACCGCTGAGTCCCTATAGGTGACTGATCCGGGTATAGATGTAGAACCGATCCCATACTCATCAAGTGAGTCGACTCGCTTCACACTCATAAGAGAACGACACGAGCTTGCAGAAGACACATGCAGACTCACCATGCACTGACACATGAATGAAAATCACACAAACAATTGACTCAAAATCACCACACAAACAAACCACACAAAGAAAACACACCGACTCAACTATGACCCTAGACACACCTAATGTTAGTCCGACCCGTACATGGGTGATGGCGGACCAGGACACCCGAATGTGTGCCATGCATGCATGTTATGTAACCGGAGATGGGTGGCATGAGGTACACCTAAATGTCCAAGTATGACCCAGTCATGCATGGACGGCCCTTTGGATTTGGGAGACTTGAGAGGGCTAGGAAAGCCGGGTGTGGAAGAGCTGGGTGGAGGTGTATCGTGGACGGGCTTGGTGGGTATGGAGGACCCGGCCCGTAGGAAAGGGGTATGAAAGTGGACTTCCCCGATAAGGTATGAGGGAAGTGATGGGTCACGGGGCCCACTAGAGTAGGGGTCAAATGGGTCAAAGAATGTGTGACCCCTTGTGGTGGGTTCCCACAAGTCACGGTCCCACGTGTAGAAGTTTTGAAGGTGTGGATAATCACCTTCTTGAATTGTGATGGGTGGGACGGGGACCGTAGGCAAGAAGTATGATTCCTCCCTCGGACAAAAGGGTATGAATTCAGGCTCGTCCGGTAAGGGAAGGAGTAAGAGGACCTCCGTGGTGATACAACCCACGATGCACTCGGAGGTAATAGACCCTAAGGCCGGATGAGTGAGGCTAAGACTAGTGGGTTGGTCAAAGCCTCGGGCCAAAAGGTGCGTCAACTCCCATTGTGAATCCAATCCCATGACAAGATCGTCCAATGTGTCAACATGGTGACGAGATCGAAAGGTGGTATAGAATGAGTTGACTGGCACTAAAGGTAAGGTGGGGTCCATGGACGGGAAGGGATGTGGGACCAAGCCATCCTTGAGCCATCTAAGAAGTGGCTCGGCTATGTAAAGTGTTCCCGTAAGAAACACGGGTGGCTCGGGCTTTGGTAGTTCCCACTTTGATGGTTGCGAATGAAGACCGGAGGTAGATAACAATGGAGCATCCATGGGTGGTGGAGTAGCTTGTGTCCTTTCCCACCAATCCGAAATCATTTTCTTTATTTCCTCTAAGGAGCGGGTTGGAGGAGGGACCTTGGGGTGGACTAGCTCCTTAACTCTCGGCTCGGGTGTGGGCCTAGGCTCGGTTATAAGCGGGACTTCCACTCGGTTGGAGGTGCTTGAGTGGGTTGGGATGGGAGTGCCAAGGGGAGGTTGGTTGGTGGTGCATGGGCGGGCCACTAGATTGGGGTCACTTTGCTGGGCTTGGACGGCGGTGAAGGGGTGGGATTGGGTAGAGGTGTGGCCCACTTGATTGTGGGTGAGTTGGTGGGGTTGGTGAGTGGAATGACCTCCGTGGTTGGAGGTAGGTGGGCGGGGAACGTAGGCCCTCCTAAGCACTCTCTTCATTTCCCACCATGACTCGATGGGCCTTAGATTCCTATCCTCCCTCCAATATTTGATGTCCCTCCAAGTTGCAGCGGCTTCACCAAAAAGTCACATTTTGGCAACATCGACTTGCATGGGCCCGTACATGATGTACACCTCGAAGTAATCATCCATAATGGCTTCCCATTCTAGATAGACACTCGGGTCATCGGACCCGTAGAAATCCCGGGTTTCGGGCCTCGTGGGGTGGTTCGGGTGGTCCTTCCATTTGAGATAGTATCGCCACCATCCGGGAGTTTGGGACTCCATGGGACACGGGGAAACTAGTGGACGGCCATGCCGACACTCGGACCGAAACACTAGACACGACACTAAGTAATGGAAAGTTGGAATGCACTAACTAATGCACACTAAGGACCCTAGACGTAAACCAAGACTCGGTACGCGGCGGAGACAATCGACCCGAAGGTCACTCGTACAAGTGTGCGGCCTTCCCGATAGGCGTAACCTAACGGTCGGACAACACCTTTTTATATACCGAGTAAAGGGATGTATGCGACCCAAAAACGACTCTTTTGTTGTTTTTAAAATATGATGATCCTAAACACAACTTAGACCGACTAATGACTACATGACACTCTTTTTTTTTTTTTTTAATGCAAACACCCTAGACTCAACTCGCTCTGATACCAAATTGATGTGGGACGGGACCACGGACACGACAAGCTCGCTATCGTCCCTTAACGAGGGAAGCGTCGGATGTGCGCGGTTGAGAAACCGGCTGTGAGCTAGGGTGGTCGGCTCTCTTTTGCGCCCGGATCGGGTCACGGGACGGCTTCGCTCTCTCTCGCAGCAGTGATATTATAAATTGAGGGCGAGCTAGGTATCCCTACACATGCTCTCTAGCAGCGGCATATAAAGCATATAAAGAATTAAGCTAATGCCAAATGTAAGGGTGAAGGCGATACCTCCACGCTCTCGGCGTGGCGAAGATGGCACCCGGCCGAAGCTCGTACTCCCGGGAACTTAGTACATTATGTTTACAGTAGTACAAATAAGCCCACTCCACGCAGGGAGATAAAGGGTGACACAAGTGGGCCTGGGAGGACCAAGTTCGGGTTGACGGGCGGGTTCGGGCAATGCTTCGGCTTCATGCGTACTCGTGCTAGTGGGGGCCCACGTATTGACCGGAGGGGTCGTGTGGGGCCTGATGACTCCTCTGTTGTGGAGACACTTGGGAAGCGTTCCCCTGGGATGGCGAGCTGCTGGAACGACCGCCGGACGCCGGGCGGCCCTCGGACGACGCTCGCGGGAACTCGGCCACGAATCTGAAAATTCTGTTTGCCGGCGCGCGACTTGGAGGAAACTGCTGCTGCGATCAGCCCCGTCGTCGGAACGCGACGAAATTAGAGCCGTTGGAAAGAGGACTCAAAATACTTCGACGTAGGGGTCTTCAGAAAAAATAATCAGATCTGTATTTCGGATCATGTATTTTACAAGCTTGCTGGAATCTGGCCAGAACTGCAGGGGCAGGTTCTGACTTCTCTGAAGATCGACGTTGACCGGAAAGAAGACCTCCGAATCTGGAAATAATCTCTTCAGAACAGTTGAAGATCTCTGAGAGAGTAATCCGGGACTATTTTTGGTTTTCTGATTGGAGACGAAATGGATTTTCTGGGATTTCTTTACTAGACCTGGGTCGGATCTGGGAAACTGTGGGCAGACTGTTCTTGGGAACTTGGACGAAATTTGAAAAATACCTAGAGGGTGAACTAAAAATTAAGAAAATTCTTGGTGGTAGAGGGATGTGGACAGAGCTCCCAGTAAATTTGGGCGACCCAAAAGAAATCAAAAGATGGTTAGAATGGGGTAAACTCAGAGCTGGTGAATAGTAAACAGAACCAGGACAGATCTGGAACTTGGACTTGGCCGAAAACCAAAAAATAGCTAAAGGATGAATTGTGACGTGATTTTTTTTGTGGGGATAAGGGTTCTAGAGGGGAACCAACCCTGAACTTTTGAGCTTCATAAGACGAAGGGAGTGATAGTAGGAATTCAGAGAAGAAGGGTCTATCCTGGGTGGACAGAACACCGAAACTGTTGGCGATGACGCGTCGGCGGCGAGTCGATGGCGGCGGCGATCACCGGAGTTGCTTCAGATGCTGGAGGGGATCAAGGGGGAAGGGATTACACTCTAGAAAGGGGAGAGGGGGTGGATGAACCAGGGAGAGAGAGGGGAGGGGCGCAAATCTCACTTGGGGCAAATGCCTATTTTCTCTTCATTAATTCATTCAATATGAAAAATACAACCTTATATAGGATGCCAACCAAACTCAACCTCAACCCTTGGATCTAGGGGTTTGGATTGAAGGGCTGGGATACAATGTGAATCACACATTTAATACATTAGTTTAATCGAATTTGACCATGCTTATTCAACCTTGGACTAAAGCTATTCAAACACCACCTAATACACACCAACCATGCCTAATAAGGCCAAAAGAGGGGGCGCCCCATTCATGGGCCTCTTCTTGGGCCAAGTGTGGTTAAAGGCCATGTAACCAGCCCACCAACCATGCTAGACCCTTCCAACTTAGTTGGCCCATGAAGGAGTGTAACCCAATTTGGGCCTTAAGTGCATTAATGACCCATTAACAACCTAATGACCCAATATGGCATAAGCTCCCTAATGGACTCTACTAATGGCAACCTAGCCTTGGACTTGACATAACAAATGGCCCATTGGCTTGATATAAGCCTTACAAAGAGCCCAAAAGAAAGAAATTACACAATTACAATCTTATACAAGCCATAACACACAAATACACTTCACCCGTGTATGGAAATCGCCTTTGATGCCCCATCAAGGGACCAATCGCACCTCCAACCAACGGAAGGAAAACTCCGCACTCGACCTGACCACGAGCCTCGCGCATGCTGGGAATAGCACCTTCCAGCACTAAGAAAACCATCACCACGTCAGGTTAGCTCCTCCGACAACACTTACCAAGTGTCCCGTCGGACCACGATCACAACACCTCTTGATGCACTACTATTACAATTCCTCAAACTGCCACACGCCACGCCAAGAGCTGCAACACGAGCCATAACGACAACCGTCGACGCTCATCCTCGGGTCCCAAAACTTACTGGGGAACCATCACATCTCGAGCCAAATCCTGAGCGAACACCACCCATTGGCACACAAGAGCGCAGGAGCAAGACTTACTGGAACACCACAACCCAATCCTACCTCAAAATCCATAAAATAATCGGGACCAACACGTCAATTCTGACGCCACAGAGCACAACAAGGACATCAGGCTCGACGAAACAACAGCTCACCGGGAAGATCCTTCGCTCACCCGAGCACACTCCTCGATCAGAACACCTGCTCCAACGCCTCAAACCACAATCTCAGCGCCTCAAGGGCTGGATAAACCTCAAGCTGGAGTGGCCAAAACCGACATCAGTTTCCTTAGAACACGCTCACGGCCACTTAACCACGAACAATCCTCACCAGCCACCTGACCACGCTGCAGACCCCTCGATCGCAGCACCGCAGCAACACACCTGCCGGTGACCTCTGACCAATGCAGCACAACCAGGGCCACCACTGATGAGGGAAAAGGCTCTCGACCTCGATCCTTAGACCCCACACTGGCACGGAAGCCGCGAACAACAACCACCTTCTCAGCGCCACACAGCGCACTCAAGCTCTCAAGCGAGAAACAAAGCGAAAAACATGCACGAAACCCTATACCAACTGCCGACTGTACTGGACCTTACGGACTCTGATCACTGCAATATCTCGAATTCCCATGTACGTCCACAACCACGCTCTGATACCAGCTGTAACGGCCCGAGAATCCGATTACCGGGAGAGGTCCGATAACCCGAGACTCACACCGCCGCCCACGAACCGGGAGGGCTCGAAAGGGCTAAAAGGAGTGTGGAGGCACAGAGAAATAGGAAATAACGTAGGACAATTCAACAATTAACAGAAATAAATAAACAACTACAGCTACAACAGAGTCCAGTCCAACAGAAAGTACAGTCTAAAGCAGTAAAGCGTACCACACGCCAAGTGAACACTCGGCCCGACAAGCTGGCAACTGAGAACCTCCGCTCCGCGCCCTCGAACCTCGAGGAAGGACCGCCTCACCTGAAAAGCAGGGAATGAGTCTCCAAAATAGAGACTCAGCAGGGATCCCGCGAAACCCCAACCGGAAACAACGGCGATGGCGGAAAGGAGAGCTACAACTACAGCAGGAACAGCAAACTGGTGGCCGGTCAAAACTCGGCACTACAGCTACTCCTACTGTACCTGAAACACACCCCAGACTCACGGTCAAGGGCTACCGAACTACACTAGCACCAGCCACACTTATCGAAGTAGAAACTCACGGCAACCACGCCGTAGAGGCCCACCTCTCAGGACACGGCCAACCAGGACACGCTGTCCAAGGAGCAACCCTAACTACCAGGTCACGGATACCGCATGGCAAAATGCAACCTCGGAAAAGTCACTAGCACTAGTCTCGCGGCATGAAAACCGACACACGCCACAGGGAAACAATCGAAAACTCAACGGTCAACACGACCAAAAAACCCGAAGGTCGAAGTCACACGACTGATAGTCTGTCACTCTCTGTCCAGCACAGGAGCACCTCCCACTAGAAGAACGACCGGATGCGTCCACTGACGACTTACACCGCGTCACAAGTGTCTAGCTACGACGCCCTAGGCGTGAGACTCAAACACACACAGTAACCAGTACCACAACAAGGACTAGCTGGGGTCACGCTCGTCAGCGCGTGTCCTAAGCCCCCAACTACGTGTGCACACACAGACCATCTGCTCTAGGTCGGGTACTCTAGCTGGCTTTCCCCCCCACCGGACTCTGGTGGCAAAGGCAAGGGGCCGACGGAAACCAGCCTAAAAACCGCATCTCACCGGGTCGCGCTCTCCACCACTCCCAGGTGGGTCCGCACACGCGTGCGCAGGAAGCTACGACTAGTGGAGGATCACTGAGAAAGTAGACTCTAAAGAAATGGAAAACAACATCCGAACCCGACAAAGTACGAGGACAACCCCACGCACTAGCACCGTCACACGGTGACTCGATCGGGCGAGAACACAGAAGCCCAGAACACCTGGGCTCACCTGGACCCACTAAGCCCACGGGCACGCTAAACGAGGTAGATGGAACCTCCGGACACCCAAAGACACGGTCACAGAACTCCACGGGGTGTCCGAGACACTCACGAGACCTAAAGTCGACCACTGGGTCACAACCGGGTCGACCGGAGGTCAAAACAGCGCAAATAGGAACCAGAACATGGTAGTGGTCACCTGGTGACCGCGACCAGATGGTAGCGGTCGACCGGCGACCGCGACCATGCTGTCACGGTCACCTCGCGACCGCGACTAGCCACGCGCTACCCCACTGGTAGCGGTCGCCCGAGGACCGTGACCAGGTGGTAGCGGTCATCCCATGACCGCGACCAGACAAGAGCGGTCTATCGCACGACCGCGACGCTCGAAGGCCTTCCGACCCAAACACAAGGGTAAAAGCGGTTCTCCTAGGACCGCGACCAGATGGTAGCGGTTTCTGGTGGACCGCGACCAATTCGGAAAACCGGGAACTGCGGGAAAACCCCAAAAATCCACGCCACGCCCCCAAACATCCACGGATGAGGGGGAAAACATAGGGGAAGCTCCCCAACAACCCCTAGCATGCATCTATGGCCTCGGATCGGCCTAAAACGCAACGAATCGCTAGATCGGGCGATCACTCCCCAAAACGCCCCCAAACGACCCGCTCGGCTCACCACGGCCTACCAAACTCGCGGGAAAGGAAGAGCACGAGCTGGGGGTCCATCACCCTACCTCCACCGAAGAAACGACACGCCGTGGACGCCGGTCCCCGAAGAAACGCCGTTCAAACCGTCGCCGATTCACGATCCCACGAACCGCCTCCACCATCGCGATCCTCATCCCGTGCCCGTCGCTCCACGCCCCACGAGCCACGCCGCCCCACCCTCGCCGCCTCCGTCGGCCGCCTGGAGTGAGAGGGGGAGAGGAGGGAACGTGAGAGAAGAGAGAGGGAGGGAAGAGAGAAATGAGAGATGGGGAGAGAGAAAAAGGAGATTATATATATAGAAAAATCTAAAAAATTAGAAAAATCCTGAAAAATAGAAAATCACACCCTCGCGATCCTCGAAATGCACCGATCGCAACGGTACCACACTCGCCTAGGTGAACGGCCCGGTTCACCCGCAACGAGGTTCCGAAGGGAAAGCCGAAACCCACGCCGGGAATCGGAAAACACACGCGGAAAAAGCCGCGGAACGCCTCCGGGCCTCCGAAACGACTCCGGCTCGCGCCGATCCGAACACGAAAGATGTCCGAAACGAAATTTTAGACCCAACAGAGTCGGACGCTCTGAGAAACCAGATCCGGGACCCACGAACGAGGATCTGAAAAACCCGGGGCATTACACGCATCCCCAAAAATTCACGGACAGTTGGTCCCATCCACTTCTTCAACGCCTGGGTCTGCACCTTGTTCCCTGAAGCAGCTCCCCGGTCGATGCAGTCGGATCATCCTTTGCCGTGGATGATTGAATTTGCTAGTGCTGAACTGTCTTCACTGGCGGATCAGCTTTTTGCTATTCGGGGGAAGCTGACTACAGTTCCGACAGATTCCCCAGGAGTTCTGCACTTTTGGAGCTTGGCTGCTAGCTCCAGTCCTCTCGTCAACAGGATGCGGCAATGCCGATTGTTCGAGATAGAGGAATTCATTCACCAACTCACTGGGACCAAGAGCGCGAGGCCAATCTTGGAGCCAGAACTGGTTGATTGGGCACTATCTATCCGCCCCAGTGTCCTTGTATTTAGAAAGAGCGGCTTACTGTGGCTGGAGCCGTACTATCCCTTCCGCTTTGGCCGGAATTTCGGTTACGACCAGCAGATTCCTTCTTCTTCAGCCTGGTTCAATCTCCCGAATAGACATCGGGCTGGTCAAACGACTACGGATGAAGCCCGCACCAGGTGGGATTACTTCCATCGTCGGGAGGATGTATCATTCAGGGTGCCAACCCCGGCTCGTCTGCCCCGAGTGACTCCGGACTTCATTAAGTGGTGGAATGCACGGAGGGGCTTCTACTGGAACTTCCGAAAAGACTGTTGGCATGTTATCGAACGTCGTTTCTTAGATTCCCAGCGGGAGCCTGCTTTGGATGTTGATCCATCCTATTTAAAGAAATTGAAGTCCTGGTCCAACACCGAGGTGATGGCATATCTGGAGGCCAGGAAAGCTGCGAAGGGTAGGTCATGCAAGGCCGACCCGAAGATGCCAGAAATCCAGAAGGATGACTATATCAAGACTCTCTGGGGGCTGTGCCGGGTTAGCAGTGACCGGATTGCCCTCCAGACGATCCCCCTTCCGGTGGAAGAACCTCTTCCTGCAGTGGCGGGCTGGCGCCCAGAAGCTGACCATTTTCATCCCTACCGGACCTTCATCAGGAGGGAAGATAGATGGGCTGACTTGTATTCCAGCACCCCCTGGATATTCGCCCTGCTTCATTCTCACGGGCTTTCAATTTCTGGTCCATTAGAAGCCATCCGGGACCATCAGCTCCTAGTATCTTTCAAGTATGTCAACGGCTGGGGATTCGACCACTTGGGCCTATATCATCACTTATCCTCCTATGGCCATGAAGATTTGGCACAGCTGGTGGAGACAAGTGAGAAGATTGGTGACGTGTGCTGGCTTGTACGCGAGGGGGCTTCCCGGGACAAGGCGCCCATGTTGCTTTACTGGTAGCTCAGCCCCAGATACACAGGGCCGCCAGGTAATGCTTATTCTTCTTTCAGCCTTGAAGTTGCTTCTTTTATAGTCAGTATGCATCTTTCTCACCTATGCCCTTTTGCAGCTCACCTTTCTGTGGAGGCGACCAAGCATTACAGGGAGTTGATATCTAAGGCACAGAAGCCTTCATATTTTAATATTCCAGAGCCAGCTCCGACCACAACACCGCTACCCCCTGGGGATTCGCGGAAGCGAACCAGGTCCCAGGTCAGGGAGGCTATCAGCAAGGCCAAGAGGGCGGACTCCCGCGCTACCCGGGCACGCTGGAGGAAGGCCGCCAAAGAGGAACCCATAGTCACTCCTCCTCGGGTTCCATCATTCTCCGAGTTTGAGGCTGCTTGGATGCAAGGGACTGAGGGCGAAGGTAGCTCCTTATTCCTGTATGACTTATTTGATTATTTCTGCCACCTTGGCTGATCATCCCTCCTTTTATTAGCTGCTGGTACTACCTCCACCATTGTCAAGTTGGAGGCAGTTACTGGAGCCGCGGTCGAAGAGAGGGAGGAGGAAGCCCCCTCAGCCTCTGTTGAGGGTGATTTGCCTTCACCGACACTCCATCAGGAGATAGAAGGTAACTTGCAGCTTGCCCGTAGAGCTCAACGGTCTATCGTGCTTTCAGTCGGGTCTTGACTGTTTATTATCTTTTATGTCCAGTCGACGTTCGACCAACGATGCTCCCCGAGGTCGGTGCCATGGCAGGAGCTGCTACTGGAGAGTAGGTGCTTCCAAGGGACAAGTCCCTAGATATTCAGCCAACGGGTGCTTCCGAGGCAGAGACCGCCGAGGAGGTTCCGGCTAAGGGGCCTCCTCCTAGTAGCATGGTTCCCGTTCAGATACTGGAGATTCGAGAATAGGCGAAAGAATCATCCTCCTCTGCGCGAGTTGATTACGGTGGCGGCTCCGGCGACGACGAGGGGTTCCCACCGGTTGACACCGAGGCCGAGGATGCCGGGGCTTCTTCAGCTTATGAGAGTGACCTTTTAACATTTTGCCCTCTGAGACTACTGGGAGCCGAGCACGGGCCATCATACCCGACTGCAGGAGAAGGGTCAGAATTATCAGAGGCCACTTTTGGAGGCCTAAGTATAGTGCCGGTTGAGGAAGGAAATGTTCCAACTCCCGCCCATAGTACTTCTTTTTATTTCCAAGCCAGCTGGCTGATGTACATACATGTGATGCAGGCTGAGGTGGTACCGCCAGCTGTGATGGTTTGCATACCCCTCCCTGACTTGGGCATGAGCCAATCAGCCTTTCCACCTGTTGTGCGGCCCATCGCCCTACGGCTTCCACAGACCTATGCTGCTGCAGCGGCCTCAGAGGAGCCCGACGCAACTGCTGGAGTCGGCGACCTGATCGAGGTTGCAGGGACTCAAGCCTTGGTTGTCGGTGAAGAATTATTGTTGAAGCCAAGTGGTCCCACAGAAACAGAAGCGGGAGAAATCATTGCAGAAGAGGTTGATGCCACTAAAGCTTTGTCTGTCATAGAAAGCTCCCCTCCTTTAGCGGCCGGTGAGACTGTTCAGGAGGAGCGATCACCCTCAGTTGCTGAGATGGCTGTCATAACCTCATCTCAAAGGACGTGCAAGGAAGTCGCCATCGTGGAGAGCCCTTTAGCTGTTGCAGCTGCAATTGTCGGGCCAGGCGTCGGTGCTGTGCAGACCATGCCGTCGACATCCCTCAGGGTGGCCGATGACATCTGGGCCGAGATAGATAGCAAGGTGGACTTTCAGCTCCCTGAGACTTCACCACTAGGCTTACAGTTCTCCAGTGACATGGCATGGCAGTCTCGGGGCAATCTCTAGCGAGCCATTTTAGCTTCCCCGGGTCTAACTTATGTGCAGCTGAGAGGCCTGATAGACCACCTCTCCCGGTCGCTATTAGCATTTGGCTGCCCAATGGATGATTGGACTCCGTGGGTTATAATGCTGTTGAAGCACGCCAACATGCGGAATTTCCTCAGCCGAGAGGTATCTGATTAGCTAACGGCTGTGAAGCTGGAGAGGGCAGATTGTCGCGCCGCTACTACTTCGTTGAGGGTGACCGTGGAACAATTGAGAAATGTTGCTGGCAATATCTCAGAACGTCGGTTTCTCCTCACGGCGCGGATGGAAGAGTTGCGCGCGGAACTTGCTAAGGTTGAAGCCGAGCTGCAGGAAGGCGAGCGCCTAGAGGTCCTGACAACGGAAGAAGCTGATCTGGCCGAAGGATGACTTGTCTCACTGGATGAGAGGTTATCGCAGCTGACAGCCACCGAGACCCGTTTGCAGGAGCTGACCCAATACCCCTCACTAGGCCTATTGGAGTTGGTAGATATTTTCCGACGCCCTTTGCCGTAGCTTTGCTTTGCTTTTCTTCTTTCATCAAGTTCTGCTCCCTTCTGCCTTCTGAGCTTATGTACCCCTGGGGAATGCCCCGGGTACAAATGTATTATGATAGCTCATATTAATGAAACATCTTTGTTTGTCGCCTCAATCGTGACTTTCTTTCTCTTTTCTTCTCTTTCTTCTTTTGGCCGATCATCCGAACCTGGGGATACGCGCCGACGGCGCAGGAGAGCGCTCATGCCTTCAGCGAAGGGGTGAGGTGTTCGCTCCACCGCGGCACAGCCGTTCCCAGAGCAGGATTTTTTTTTGCCAGGGTGGGACACGGGTAGCATAGGCAGATGTGCCTTATGAACTTCACCGATGATGACGAAAAGTGTGTTACAACCATCGACATGGTTTAAATGTCGACGCAATGATGCTTTGTCTATCAACGAGGGTGGAAGGCCCAGGTTAGAGGGCAGTTGGCCTGGCTCGTCGATGGTGGCGAGGGTCGAAGAGGGTAGCGACCGATCTTGCCGATGGTGACAAGGGTCGAAAGGGTAGCGACCGATCTTGCCGATGATGGCAAGGGTCGAAAAGGGTAGCGACCGATCTTGCCGATGGTGACAAGGGTCGAAAAGGTAGCGACCGATCTTGCCGATGGTGACAAGGGTCGAAATGGTAGCGACCGATCTTGTTGATGGTGGCAAGGGTCGAAAAAGCTAGCGACCGATCTTGCCGATGATGACAAGGGTCGAAAGGGTAGCGACCGATCTTGCCGATGATGGCAAGGGTCGGAAAGGGTAGACGGTCCTGCCGATGATGACAAGAACCGGAAAGGGTAGCGACCGATCTTACCGATGATGACAAGGGTCGAAAAGGATAGCGACCGATCTTGCCGATGATGACAAGGGTCGTAAAGGGTAGACGGTCCTGCCGATGATGACAAGAACCGGAAAGGGTAGCGACCGATCTTGCCGATGATGACAAGGGTCGAAAGGGGTAGACGGTCCTGCCGATGATGACAAGAACCGGAAAGGGTAGCGACCGATCTTGCCAATGATGACAAGGGTCGAAAAGGGTAGCGACCGATCTTGCTGATGATGACAAGGGTCGTAAAGGGTAGACGGTCCTATCGATGATGACAAGAACCAGAAAGGGTAGCGACCGATCTTGCCGATGATGACAAGGGTCGAAAAGGGTAGACGGTCCTGCCGATGATGACAAGAACCGGAAAGGGTAGCGACCGATCTTACCGATGATGACAAGGGTCGAAAAGGGTGGACGGTCCTGCCGATGATGACAAGAACCGGAAAGGGTAGAAAATGGATACATATAGGTGGGACATTGGATGAATATTCTGCTTCGACCCTGTAAAGGCTCTTCAGGACGGAGGATGGATCATCACTATTCATCATTCACTTATAATTTCTCCTTTTTTTTTATATTCACATTACTGACCTGAGCGCCCTTTCGGGTTTTCGCCGAAGCCAGCCCCCTCTTGCTTTTGCCCACGCGCCCTCTCAGGTTTTCACGTGGCGGGGTACCCGATTTTACCTGTAGCGCCCTTTCGGGTTTTCGCCACAGCTGGGTTATAGCCATTTTTTGCACTTGTCCTAATATAGGAGCAAGTCTGGCGGGGTATCTCTATTTTTAACCCCATTTTTTTCTTTTTTTTTTGAATTTAGAGTGCAGAAGAACTTAACTGCTAGAACGCTGACTGGCCTTGCCGATGATGACAAGGATTGGTCCCTGGTTTAGTTCGTCGGCATTGGTTAAATGTCGAAGCAAAGGACATGGTTCATTAACAAGGACGTAAGATCCGAGTTAAGGGTAGAGGTCGACCGATCTTGCCGATGATGACGAGGGTCGAACACGGGTTTACTCATCAGCATGGGTCACATGCTGAAGCAAAGGTGGGCTTACTAACAAGGACGGAAGGTCCAAGTTAGGGGTAGAGATCGACCGATCTCGCCGATGATGATGAGGGTCGAACACGGGTTCATTCGTCAGCATGGGTCACATGATGAAGCAAAGGTAGGATTATTAACAAGGACGGAAGGTCCAAGTTAGGGGTAGAGATCGACCGATCTCGCCGATGATGACGAGGGTCGAACATGGGTTGGTTCATCAGCATGGGTCACATGCCGAAGCAAAGGTAGGATTATTAACAAGGACGGAAGGTCCAAGTCAGGGGTAGAGATTGACCGATCTCGCCGATGATGACGAGGGTCGAACATGGGTTTGTTAGAGGATCTCTGGTGGGACTTTTGATGACTGTCCCTTTTGAAGTGTCATCAGGTGGAGAACAAAAGAGGAATTTTTTTTTTAAATTACCACTTTACTGACTTAAGCGCCCTTTCGGGTTTTCACCGAAGCCAGCCCCCTCTTACTTTTGCCCACGCGCCCTCTCAAGTTTTCACGTGGCGGGGTACCCGATTTTGCCCGTATCGCCGTTTCGGGTTTTCACCACAGCTGGGTTATAGCCATTTTCACACTTGTCCTAATACAGGAGCAAGTCTGGCGGGGTATCTCTATTTTTAACTCCATCTTTCTTTTATTTTCTCTTTTTTTTGATACAAAGGGTGGTAGGTTGAAGTGTGATGTCTGACCCTTGGTTGGTAGTAGACGGCTGTTGGCCGGATCACCGGGCCTTCTGCCGAGCAGAGTGGTTTATTCGTTAACAGGGGCTGAATGCTAACGCAAAGGAATGATCTTTCGCCGATTCGGACGTAAGGCCCGTAACGGTAATATGGTGTATTCTTTTGAGAGCTCGGCCAAGGCGGAGTGCCACTAGACCAAGGAAAGGTAGCTCAATCAGGGTGGAATGCCACTAGACCAAGATAAGGGTAGCTCGATCAGGGCGGAGTGCCACTAGACCAAGATGAGGGTAGTTCAGCTGGGGCGGAGTGCCACTAGACCAAGATATGGGTAGCTCGACTGGGGCGGAATGCCACTAGACCAAGATAAGGGTAGCTTGGCTAGGGCGGAGTGCCACTAGACCAAGGAAAGGTAGCTCGATCAGGGCGGAATGCCACTAGACCAAGGAAAGGTAGCTCGATCAGGGCGGAATGCCACTAGACCAAGATATGGGTAGCTCGACTAGGGCGGAATGCCACTAAACCAAGATCAAGGTAGCTTGGCTAGGGCGGGATGCCACTAGACCAAGATAAGGGTAGCTCGATCAGGGCGGAGTGCCACTAGACCAAGGAAAGGTAGCTCGATCAGGGCGGAATGCCACTAGATCAAGATATGGGTAGCTCGGCTAGGGCGGAATGCCACTAAACCAAGATCAGGGTAGCTCGATTAGGGCGGATTGCCACTAGACCAAGGAAAGGTAGCTCGATCAGGGCGGAATGCCACTAGACCAAGGAAAGGTAGCTCGATCAGGGCGGAGTGCCGCTAGACCAAGGAAAGGTAGCTTGGCTAGGGCGGGATGCCACTAGACCAAGGAAAGGTAGCTCGATCAGAGCGGAATGCCACTAGACCAAGATATGGATAGCTCGGCTAGGGCGGAGTGCCACTAGACCAAGATCAGGGTAGCTTGGCTAGGGCGGGATGCCACTAGACCAAGATAAGGGTAGCTCGATCAGGGCGGGGTGCCACTAGACCAAGGAAAGTTATTCCGACCGATCACTCGGGGAATGCTGGTTACGCTGCATGATACAGCTTTATATGCTTTCCGTTGAGGGGAGAGAACTGGATGACTCCTTTATGGTCTACCAGGATGTACGCACCCCCTTCATATACTCGGCCGACGATATATGGTCCGATCCAGTTTTCGACCAACTTCCCTTTGGGGTTGGAGGTCATCACTTCTCTTCTTTTGACCATTACCAGGTCTCCTTTCTTAAATTCTCAGCCTTTGACCAGCTTGTCAAAAGCACGGGCCATGCGAGCTTGGTAAAGTTGAATGTTTTGTTGTGCCCGGAGGCGCCTTCCTTCGAGCTCAACGAGCTCCTCTAATCTTCTTTCTGCATTGGTTTGTTCACCGCTGACTAGTCCATGCTGGATGGCGACTCGTAGCGAAGGAACTTCTAGTTCAATCGGCACTACGGCTTCTGACCCGTACACGAGGGAGAAAGGTGAACAGCCGGTTGGGGTTTTGTAGACAGTACGATAGGCCCAGAGCGCTTCGTACATCCTTTCTTCCCAATCTTTTTTATTAGACTTGACAGTCTTTGCCAGCAACGTGCATAGTGTCTTGTTGAAGGCTTCTGCGAGTCCATTGGCTTGAGGGTTGTAGGGGGATGATGTCCTCCAGTCAATCTTGTACTTGTCGGCTAGCCGATAAACCTTCTGGTTTCTGAAATGGCTGCCATTATCAGAAATGATTCGGCTGGGGATCCCGAATCGGAATATTATATTCCTCCGGAAGAATCTTGCAACTAGTTCCCCCGTTACATCTCTTAGTGCTATCGCCTCCGCCCATCTGGAGAAGTAATCTGTAGCTACTAAGATATATTTGCATCCTGATGAAGATGCTGGTAGCGGCCCTACCACGTCCGTGCCCCACTGAGCAAATGGCCAGCTTGGTAGGGTCGGATGCAGTGGCACTGCAGGTCTCCTTGCCACGTTAGCGTGTTCTTGACATTTCTGACAAGTCTTGGCGAACTTGCAGCAATCATCGAACATAGTGGGCCAATAGTAACCCAGTTTCTTTATCTCAATTTTCATCTTTGGGCCAGCCTGGTGTGCTCCAGCTGATCCCGCATGGATTTCTTGCATCACCTGTCCCGCCTCTGTTGAAGACAAGCAACGAAGTAGGACTTTCCTTCGGGCATCGGCCATTATTCGGAACAGGGTTCCGCTTCTCATCTCGTAAGAGTCCTTGACCCTCAGGAGCTTCATTCTCTGTTCTTTTTCTTTTGGTAGTTGCTGGTGTTGAAACCACCGCAGGAGATGTTCTTGCCAGTCGGGCTGCTGAATCTCCTCGACGACTGCCACCTCAATCTCTTGTTCGTCGGCTAAGACTTCTGTTACGCTGGGGACTTGCCGACGGTTGATCATCGTTATATTCAGGCTTGTGTCTGGCGGGACCGCCAATGAACTGGCCAGCTTAGCGAGGGCGTCTGCTTGAGCATTCCGGCCTCGGTTGAAGTGCTTGATGCTGATGAAGTAGAATCTTGACATCAGGCGGGTTGCCAGCTGGTGATAGGGGAGAAGCTCTTGCTTTCGCACATCGAACTCTCCTTCCAGCTGTTTTATAACTAGCATGGAATCTCCGAATGCTTCCAGCATCTGAATTCCCATTGACAGAGCGATCTGCAACCCGATTATCAGGGCTTCGTACTCTGCTTCATTGTTTGTGCAGTGTTTGTTTATGGAGCAGAATGTGTGTACCACTTCTCCTCCTGGGGATTTCAGGACTATGCCTGCTCCTGCCCTGACTCTGGCTGATCCAGTGGCAGAGGTGTCAATTCTGGAAGTGCCATCAAAATATAGCTGCCATAAGGAGGGCTGCACCTGAACGGCTTCCAGGGTTTCATCTTCAGGAAGCTCCGGTTCCAACGGGTAGTCCCCGGGTACTGGGTGCTCAGCGAAGAAGTCTGCAATAGCTTGGCCCTTGACGGCCTTGCGCGGTATATAGGAGATGTCAAACTCCATAAGGATTACCGCCCATTTGCCCAGGCGACCTTTGAGTGCCGGCTGGGACATAATATATTTTAGGGGATCCTCTTTGGATACCAAGCTGATTTCATGCGACAACATGTAGTGTCGAAGCTTCTTAACTGCGAAGACCAGTGCCAGACAAACCTTCTCAATATAAGTATATTTCTCCTCAGTTCTGACCAGTCTCCGACTGAGGTAATAGAGGACTTGCTCTTTCCGTTCTTCATTATTCTGGGCCAGCATTGCCCCCAGGGAGTTATGTATAGCTGCTATATATAGTATTAATGGCCGTCCTTTCACCGGTGCGCCCAGCACTGGAGGAGTCTTCAAATAGTGTTTCAGCTTGTCAAAGGCTGTCTGGCAATCTTCATCCCAATAAAAGGGAACATCTTTCATCATTAGTTTGTGGAAAGGCTGACATCGCCCCGACAAATTGGAAATGAACCGCCGGATATAAGCCAGGCGGCCCTGTAGTGATCTCAACTCGGAGATATTCCTTGGAGGTGGTAGATCCTGAATTGCTCTGATTTTTGCGGGGTCTATCTCTATCCCCCGATATCGGATGATGAAGCCCAAGAATTTTCCGCTTGATACTCCGAACGCACATTTCATGGGGTTCATCTTAAGCTCATGTTGCCTCAGCCTCTGAAAAATAATCCGGAGGTCTTGCAGATGATCTTCTTTTCTTCTGGTTTTGACCACCAGATCATCTATGTAGCACTCGACCTTGTGGTAGAGCAACTCATCAAAGATTTTGGTCATTGCGCGCTGATAGGTTACGCCAGCATTCTTTAGTCCGAACGACATCCTCTTATAGTGATAGATGCCTTTAGGGGTTCGGAAAGCAGTATGGACCCGGTTGTAGCAACCCTAATAAATGAATAATTGAAATGAATTAAAACATATATATTACAGAAGTAATATATATAAAAAGAAATAGGGTTAATTGGACGAAATAAAACAAATTAAAAAAATAACGCCTCTTATTAGGGCGTTAATTCAAAAAGAAACGCCTCTATCAAAGGCGTTACTAAAGAAAGGACGCCCACACGTGCGGTCGTCAACTCACGCGACCAAATAGGCAAGTAAAAGAAACGCCTCTATCTTGGGCGTGTTTTAAAACAAGAAACGCCCTTTTTCAAGGCGCTTTTTAAGAAACGCCCTTATTCAAGGCGTTAATTCAAGAATACACGCCCTGACCAAAGGCGTTAATTCAGTTCGTGACCCGATCGAACCCAGAACTTATCCCAGCAAAGATTAACCTAATCTAGTAAGTGTCTATTAGAGTAAGGACTCTATTAAGGATATATTACCCTCAATCAAACACTACTCTTGTTAGGACTTCAAAATCCTATAAATAACATGTTCGATCGAACCCTAAAACCCATTTGATCGAACGTCTGCTGCTAGGTACGTGAAGAACATATGTTCTTCTATTTTCTTCTTCTGTTCCTTTTTTATGAACGTAGCATGAGAAGAATTAATATTCTTCGTTTCCTCTCCAGGTTGACGGCAGAACGATTGTTCTTCTTCTATTAAGTTGCAGTTGAAGCTTCAAAGCCCTTTCATCTCCTTCATCCAGATCATAAGGTAGGATTTTCTCAAGCTACTGTAGCCCAAATGAAATTAATGCAATATATATATATATAAGCATGTCATGCATATGATTATTATGGTTTTCATGCGTTTTCTGAAATATTTTGAAAGAAACGCCCTTGATTAGGGCGCTAATTTAAAAGAAACGACCACGAAGTGGTCGTCAATTTAATATTTGACGCCCTCTACGCAGGCGTTAATTTCATAAGAATCGCATGTGATTAATAATTGATCCTGTTTAAAAATTACAATACATATGAAATATTGATTTTTAATATCTTGCATGACTCTGTGAATTCCTGTTAAATTTTACTGCCATGACATGTCTCCTGTCTCTCGAAATATTATTTATTAAAATATCGTAAATTCCTTGAAATTCACGACTTGGACAAAGTCGTTTTCCATATTCTAACGCCCCAGTACAAGGCGTGAACATTAAAAGTAACGCCCCTTTCTAGGGCGTGTATATGTTAAAAACCTAAAATTCACATATTCTGTAAAATGGAATTGGAAAGTAACGCCCCTCCCAAGGGCGCGTTTTTGAAAGTAACGCCCCTTCCAAGGGCGCGTTTTTGATAAATTTCTGAGAATAATTATATCCTGTCAAATATGTAAATGATGAGACGCCTGCCCCTGCAGTCGTCAACTTTTAAGAAACGCCCCCAGGAAAGGCGTGTTTTTGATAAATTAATGAAATAATGGAAATTCTGCAAATTGGCAATATATGTAAACGCCCTTTAGTTAGGCGTTAATTACTTGAGACACGACTTGACCTAAGTCGTTATTTTACTGTAAACTGATTTTTCTTCTGATTTGCTAACCGATGGTTTATATATTATACATATATATATATATATCGGCACTATTCTCCATTCCGTGAGTATAGTCTCACGATTCATGTTGATTTATCGATCACACTCAACTCTCATTGACATACAAGCTCTCCATTGGACATTCCGTTCCTTTGGACTAGCGAGTTAGTCATAGAGACCTCCGTAAGACTCCTCGTAGCCTTGGATTCCCTCAAGGCCGACTGAGCTGGTTGTACCCTAAAAACCCATTACACAGTTTTTGCCATGTCAATCTAAAGAAACATGGTATACCGGCCCTTATGATTATACAAAGAGTATATCATAAGAAATTCTTGATGGGATGATGATATCATGCCATATCGTGTCATTCTTGTAAACCCCAATTCTATGATAAGAATGAGGGTATCTTGCTTGATCTAATGTTCATGTGGACCTCAATTCTATATAAAGAATGTCCATATTGATTTGTCATGGTACCTAAGTTAAAGGAACCATAATCTACCTAGTTTTACCGACATCGTGATTATACCGTTATTATCGCCATTCTATGTCCTTTGTCATATTTTGGACTCTATTCTATCAAAGTTGTCATACGTATCTACAAGCTTGATTATTGAAATTCTATATTGGCTATATAAACAAGAGTGGATGTCAAAACACATGATAAATGCCTGCGCATATAGGGCCCGATCTGGTCCTGGGAGGAGCACCCGAAAGTACTTGTGCCCATGGGAGTTAAAATGATAAGGTATCTGGCATTATACCGAGTACTTGACTTGCTTGATTGGACATTCCACACACATCTTGTACTTGAATCGTACGTGACTTTACATGAAATGCGTGGCCCGAAAAAGGGTAATTTACTTGTTTGATACATGATAGCCAAAGTTCTTGACATGACTCGATAATGGTACTTGCTTGAATATCTTGAATAACTTGTATCTTGTTCATGAAAGTTCATCTTATTTCTTTGATATTACATTCTCTCTATCTTGTCGTTTCATGCAAGCATGCATAGCTTTATTGCATCCATGAAAATGTAATTACTTAAACCACTTGCTAGTACTTGAGATATAATTTCCTACTGAGCGTTCGCTCATTCCGTTTGTCCCTTTGTACTTTTCAGGTAAGTCCGACGACGATGGAAGTCAATCGGATGGGAATTGTCAAGAGTGAAGAGATAGAGATTCTCCAAGTGTCATCTAGTCTTTTCTATAGTTTCTTGAGTCAAATATGTATTCTTTTCCTTTTTATTAAACAGAGTATTGGATTTGTAATAGTCTATCCATTATGAAATAAAGGATTGGGTTATCTTGCTATTTTGCGCATCTCTGTCTTTGTGTCGAATACACGACCACTCTGATTGACATGATTGATATAGACACGTCGCGCATCTCCGGGTATCTTCCGCGCTCGGGGCGTGACAGTCTTTGTGGTATCAGAGCCTAAGGTATTCAATTCCTAGGAAACCCAAGTCCAAGGATAGGTTTCAAAACCTTTAACCAAGTGAGAGTGGGTAGAACCAAGGGTTAAATGATCAATGAGTCCTTATAAGATCATAGTGACATAACACTAACATAGCTATTGTAATTGTAGGATAATGGCTGCCGAACGTGCTCAATGGCGCAACATGCAGCGTACCCTTCAAGGGATGACCCAAGTGCTACAACAGGTAGCACAAGGTGGTGCTCCACGAGCTGGAAGCTTACACCAAGCATTCAAGAATATGAATCCCCCGAAGTTCATGGGATCGACCGATCCAGACGATGCCGAGCATTGGGTTCGGGAGATTGAACGTATATTCCGTGTCATGCAATGCACGGATCAGGACAAAGTCTTATTAGCTACTTTCCAGTTAGAAAAGGATGCTAGATGCTGGTGGGAGTCGATTGAAGCTACTATTGACCCAACTTAAGTTACATGGGGTGAATTCGTTGAATATTTCAACGCCAAATATTTCTCTGATAGGGTCCAGGAAAGGAAGGCCGCCGAATTTGCCGCATTAAAGCAAAGATCTTTATCGGTGGCTGATTATGAAGCACAGTTCTCTAGACTGTCTAGATATGCTAAGCATTTAATTGGCACGGAAAAGATGAAAGCCCGTAGATTTCTTAATGGGCTTAGGCCCCACTACATTACTCAACTGGCGCCTATGGATATTCAAGTTTATACTGAAATAGTGCGCCGAGCTCAGTTGCTTGAAGATGCCACGGAACTATCTGATAGGATCCGTGGGAAAGACAAAAAGGAGCAAGTCACAAGTTCGGGTTCTTTTAAACCCAACTTTAAGAAGAGGCCCAATAATGGAGGTTCTTCCTCTCAAGATCAGAAGTACAAGAAATCCAAGCCTTTCTCTATCACCACTACCCCTTCAAACGTAGTATGCAAGCATTGTGACAAGGCTGGTCACAAAACGGAAGAATGCTGGAGGAAATTAGGAGCTTGTCTCCGTTGTGGAAGCCGTGAGCATCGGATTCCTGAGTGTCCATTAATGAACGACCAAGCCGGCGATGGTAAACGCCCGGTGACAAAGAATGCTCGTCTTCATGCAATACAGGAGACCGAACCTGAAGAAGAAGGCGGATTAGTGGAAGGTACATTGAAAATTTGTTCCAAATATGCACATGTCTTATTTGATACGGGTGCATCGCATTCTATTGTTTCTAAGAAGTTTGCTGACTCGTTACCTCTAGAACCGGAATGGATGAAAATAGTGTTGTCTACTCCTCTCGGAAACGAGACGGATATCACGCATCATTACCAAAACTGTGAGGTATTGGTTCGAGGAAAGAATTTTCCTATTGATCTTATCTGTTTAGATCTAAAAAAAATATGATGTTATACTAGGAGCAGATTGGTTATCTAAGTACCAGGCAACGGTTGATTGCCGTAATAGCAAGATCGTTTCAAAGAATTTCCAGAACTGACTTATACTAGTCCTAAGAGTCGAAGCAAATCCCCTCTTATTTCGGCTCTTCGAGCAAGCAAGCTCGTCAGGAAGGGATGTGTATCCTTCCTTGCTTTTGTCACTGTTAAAGAAGCTAAGAAAACCAAGATAGAAGACGTTCAGGTAGTGCGAGAATTCCCAGACGTATTTCCAGAAGATTTGCCGGGATTACCCCCTCAAAGAGAAGTGGCCTTCACCATTGACTTAGTCCCTGGTGCTGGTCCTGTTTCAAAGGCACCATATAGAATGTCCCCTGCTGAACTCAAGGAGTTGAAGGAGCAGTTGATGGAACTAATCCAAAAAGGGTTTATTAGACCAAGTACTTCCCCGTGGGGAGCACCAGTCTTATTTGTAAAGAAGAAGGATGGATCCATGAGATTGTGTATTGACTATCGACAGTTGAATCATCTTACTATCAAGAACAAGTATCCACTGCCGAGAATCGATGAATTGTTTGATCAGATTTCAGGATCCAAATATTTCTCCAAGATTGATCTCCGGTCGGGATATCATCAATTAAGGATCAAGGATGATGACATTCACAAGACCGCATTCAGAAGCAGGTATGGCCATTTCGAATTTGTTGTTATGCCTTTTGGACTAACAAATGCCCCTGCTGCCTTTATGCAGTTAATGAATAGCATATTCAGGCCTTACTTGGATCAATTCATAGTAGTCTTCATCGATGATATATTGATATATTCTAAGACTAAGGAAGAACATGAAGAGCATTTGAGGATTGCATTGCAAGTCTTGAGGACAAATCAATTATATGCTAAACTCAGCAAATGCGAGTTCTGGCTTGAAGAAGTGGCTTTTCTCGGACATGTCATATCCAAGGACGGTTTATCTGTGGATCCGTCAAAAGTTGAAGCTGTGAGAAACTGGGAGAGACCCACTAATGCAAGCGAGATCAGAAGTTTCTTAGGTCTTGCAGGCTATTATCGGCGATTTATCAAAGATTTCTCTAAGATCGCCGTACCACTTACAAGATTAACTCGTAAGGAGATCCGATATGAATGGAGTGAGGAATGTGAAAGCAGTTTCCAAACTCTCAAGGATCATCTCACCACAGCTCCGGTCTTAGCCCTACCAATTGAAGGAGAGAAATTCGAGGTCTACACTGATGCTTCTGGCATTGGCCTCGGATGTGTTCTAATGCAACATGGGAAGGTCATAGCATACTCTTCTCGTCAACTGAAGAAGCATGAGGAGAATTACCCCGTCCATGACTTGGAATTGGCCGCGGTAGTATTTGCCCTAAAGATATGGAGACACTATCTCTATGGGGTACAGTTTACTGTATACTCCGATCACAAAAGTCTCAAATATCTATTTTCACAAAAGGAGCTGAACATGAGACAAAGACGCTGGCTAGAATATCTCAAGGACTTCGACTTCAGTATACAATACCATCCCGGAAAGGGTAATTATGTGGCTGATGCCCTTAGTCGAAAGCCGAGAGCAAGGATAGCCAATTGTATGATACAAGAATGGAGGTTACTTGAACAATTCTCCGAGCTCAATATAAGCTTGGACACGGAATCCAAATTTGTCACACTATCTCATGTAAGCATACAGTCAGATTTGTTATCTGAGATACAAACACTTCAGGATAATGATCCTATGTTAGTAGAAATCAAAGGCAGATTAGAAGGACAATCTGATTTTCAACTAACTTCTGATGGAAGGTTATCGTTCAAAGATAGAACTTGTATACCCGATTGTCCGGAATTAAAGAAGAAGATCTTAGATGAAGCTCACCGATCAAGATACACTATTCATCCTGGATCAACTAAAATGTACCAAGATGTAAAGAGGAACTTTTGGTGGCCCAATATGAAAAGAGAAATAGCGGACTATGTATCACGCTGTCTCACATGCCAACAGGTCAAGGCGGAACACCAAAAGCCTGCGGGAAAACTACATCCTCTAGATATTCCTAAGTGGAAATGGGAGGATATTGGTATGGACTTCATCATGGGTTTGTCTAAATCTAAAGGAGGACATGATGGAATCTGGGTTATCATTGATCGATTGACTAAATCGGCACATTTCTTGCCAATCAAAAGCCGATGGTCGATTGATGTGCTAGCTGCACTATACATTAAAGAAATAGTCAGGATACATGGAATTCCTGTCTCAATCGTGTCTGATAGGGATCCCCGTTTTACTTCTCATTTTTGGAAGGGATTACAACATTCGTTGGGGACAAGGCTCAACTTTAGTACTGCTTTCCACCCACAAACGGATGGTCAGACCGAGCGAACTAATCAAGTTGTTGAAGATATGCTGAGAGCATGCATTATTGACTTTGGAGGAAGCTGGCATGACCACTTACCTTTAGTTGAATTTGCATATAATAATAGCTACCAAGCTAGTATCCAAATGGCACCTTTCGAAGCCTTATACGGAAGGAGTTGCCGATCTCCCATATGTTGGAACGAAGTTGGAGAAAAACAACTATTAGGTCCAGACATGGTAAGGGATACAACCGAGAAGATACAAGTAATCAGAGAAAGATTACAAGTTGCTCAGACAAGGCAAAAGGCTTATGCTGATACCAGGAGAAGAGATCTTGAATTCCAGGTTGGAGATCATGTATTTCTTAAAATATCCCCTGGACGCGGCATACGAAGATTTGGTGTTAAGGGCAAGCTTACGCCAAGATTCATCGGACCATTTGAGGTACTCGAAAGAGTTGGCGAGGTTGCTTATCGCATCGCGTTGCCTCCTCAGTTGTCCGAGGTACACAATGTATTTCACATATCTATGTTGAAGAAGTATGTGCACGATCCGTCACATATTATTGAGCATGGAGATCTGGTGATCCAGAAAGATCTCACATATGAACAAAGGCCTTTAAAGATATTAGATCGAGAAATACGAGCTCTAAGGAATAAGGTTATTCCCATGATCAAGGTGCAATGGAATAAGAATCCTGAACGCGAAGCGACATGGGAGACCGAGGAATCTATGAAGAAACGATTTCCCGAGTTATTCTAAGAGGTATATGTCCTACACTCTCCGCGTGTATAATTATATATATATTGAATTTGGGGACCAAATTCTTTTTAAGTGGGGGAGGGTGTAGCAACCCTAATAAATGAATAATTGAAATGAATTAAAACATATATATTACAGAAGTAATATATATAAAAAGGAATAGGGTTAATTGGACGAAATAAAACAAATTAAAAAATAACGCCTCTTATTAGGGCGTTAATTCAAAAAGAAACGCCTCTATCAAAGGCGTTACTAAAGAAAGGACGCCCACACGTGCGGTCGTCAACTCACGCGACCAAATAGGCAAGTAAAAGAAACGCCTCTATCTTGGGCGTGTTTTAAAACAAGAAACGCCCTTTTTCAAGGCGCTTTTTAAGAAACGCCCTTATTCAAGGCGTTAATTCAAGAATACACGCCCTGACCAAAGGCGTTAATTCAGTTCGTGACCCGATCGAACCCAGAACTTATCCCAGCAAAGATTAACCTAATCTAGTAAGTGTCTATTAGAGTAAGGACTCTATTAAGGATATATTACCCTCAATCAAACACTACTCTTGTTAGGACTTCAAAATCCTATAAATAACATGTTCGATCGAACCCTAAAACCCATTTGATCGAACGTCTGCTGCTAGGTACGTGAAGAACATATGTTCTTCTATTTTCTTCTTATGTTCCTTTTTTATGAACGTAGCATGAGAAGAATTAATATTCTTCGTTTCCTCTCCAGGTTGACGGAAGAACGATTGTTCTTCTTCTATTAAGTTGCAGTTGAAGCTTCAAAGCCCTTTCATCTCCTTCATCCAGATCATAAGGTAGGATTTTCTCAAGCTACTGTAGCCCAAATGAAATTAATGCAATATATATATATATAAGCATGTCATGCATATGATTATTATGGTTTTCATGCGTTTTCTGAAATATTTTGAAAGAAACGCCCTTGATTAGGGCGCTAATTTAAAAGAAACGACCACGAAGTGGTCGTCAATTTAATATTTGACGCCCTCTACGCAGGCGTTAATTTCATAAGAATCGCATGTGATTAATAATTGATCCTGTTTAAAAATTACAATACATATGAAATATTGATTTTTAATATCTTGCATGACTCTGTGAATTCCTGTTAAATTTTACTGCCATGACATGTCTCCTGTCTCTCGAAATATTATTTATTAAAATATCGTAAATTCCTTGAAATTCACGACTTGGACAAAGTCGTTTTCCATATTCTAACGCCCCAGTACAAGGCGTGAACATTAAAAGTAACGCCCCTTTCTAGGGCGTGTATATGTTAAAAACCTAAAATTCACATATTCTGTAAAATGGAATTGGAAAGTAACGCCCCTCCCAAGGGCGCGTTTTTGAAAGTAACGCCCCTTCCAAGGGCGCGTTTTTGATAAATTTCTGAGAATAATTATATCCTGTCAAATATGTAAATGATGAGACGCCTGCCCCTGCAGTCGTCAACTTTTAAGAAACGCCCCCAGGAAAGGCGTGTTTTTGATAAATTAATGAAATAATGGAAATTCTGCAAATTGGCAATATATGTAAACGCCCTTTAGTTAGGCGTTAATTACTTGAGACACGACTTGACCTAAGTCGTTATTTTACTGTAAACTGATTTTTCTTCTGATTTGCTAACCGATGGTTTATATATTATACATATATATATATATATCGGCACTATTCTCCATTCCGTGAGTATAGTCCCACGATTCATGTTGATTTATCGATCACACTCAACTCTCATTGACATACAAGCTCTCCATTGGACATTCCGTTCCTTTGGACTAGCGAGTTAGTCATAGAGACCTCCGTAAGACTCCTCGTAGCCTTGGATTCCCTCAAGGCCGACTGAGCTGGTTGTACCCTAAAAACTCATTACACAGTTTTTGCCATGTCAATCTAAAGAAACATGGTATACCGGCCCTTATGATTATACAAAGAGTATATCATAAGAAATTCTTGATGGGATGATGATATCATGCCATATCGTGTCATTCTTGTAAACCCCAATTCTATGATAAGAATGAGGGTATCTTGCTTGATCTAATGTTCATGTGGACCTCAATTCTATATAAAGAATGTCCATATTGATTTGTCATGGTACCTAAGTTAAAGGAACCATAATCTACCTAGTTTTACCGACATCGTGATTATACCGTTATTATCGCCATTCTATGTCCTTTGTCATATTTTGGACTCTATTCTATCAAAGTTGTCATACGTATCTACAAGCTTGATTATTGAAATTCTATATTGGCTATATAAACAAGAGTGGATGTCAAAACACATGATAAATGCCTGCGCATATAGGGCCCGATCTGGTCCTGGGAGGAGCACCCGAAAGTACTTGTGCCCATGGGAGTTAAAATGATAAGGTATCTGGCATTATACCGAGTACTTGACTTGCTTGATTGGACATTCCACACACATCTTGTACTTGAATCGTACTTGACTTTACATGAAATGCGTGGCCCGAAAAAGGGTAATTTACTTGTTTGATACATGATAGCCAAAGTTCTTGACATGACTCGATAATGATACTTGCTTGAATATCTTGAATAACTTGTATCTTGTTCATGAAAGTTCATCTTATTTCTTTGATATTACATTCTCTCTATCTTGTCGTTTCATGCAAGCATGCATAGCTTTATTGCATCCATGAAAATGTAATTACTTAAACCACTTGCTAGTACTTGAGATATAATTTCCTACTGAGCGTTCGCTCATTCCGTTTGTCCCTTTGTACTTTTCAGGTAAGTCCGACGACGATGGAAGTCAATCGGATGGGAATTGTCAAGAGTGAAGAGATAGAGATTCTCCAAGTGTCATCTAGTCTTTTCTATAGTTTCTTGAGTCAAATATGTATTCTTTTCCTTTTTATTAAACAGAGTATTGGATTTGTAATAGTCTATCCATTATGAAATAAAGGATTGGGTTATCTTGCTATTTTGCGCATCTCTGTCTTTGTGTCGAATACACGACCACTCTGATTGACATGATTGATATAGACACGTCGCGCATCTCCGGGTATCTTCCGCGCTCGGGGCGTGACACCGGTCATGCTCCGTGATCCAAATCTGATTGTAACCGGATGACCCGTCCATGAATGACAGGGCCTCATGACCGGTTGTAGCATCGATCATGACTTCCGTTATTGGCACCGGAAAGTCATCTTTAGGGCAGGCTTTATTTAGATCTCGGAAGTCAACACATATCTGGATCTGTCCATTCTTCTTTTTCACGGGGACGATATTCACCAGCCATGTGGTGTACTGGTTTTCTTCAACAAATCCCACGTCAATGAGCTTGTCGACTTCAGCACAAATTTGAGTAATGAGTTCTGGCCTCATGTGCCGCGGTGGTTGCTTCACCGACTCGGCCTCAGGGCTTATTGCCAGCTCATGTTGTGAGACAGCGGGGCTTAGACCCGGCATTTCTTTGAAAGTCCAGGCGAAGCAATCCCGGTACTCTAGCAGCAGCTGGGTGTACAACTCCCGTTCTTCTGGGGATAGTTGGGCACTGAGGAAGGTAGGCCTAGGGTCCTCCTCATTTCCCAGGTTGACTTCTATCAGTTCATCGACTGTGGCTTGGCCTCCGTCTTCTATCTCCGGGGGTGCCGGTTGGAGGTCAACGAAGTCTGGAATACCATCTTGAGGGTCGAGTACCTCGACTTCCTCGTCAGACACCACCAGAGCTTCTTGAGGATTCTCTATTTCTTGTGCTAGCGGCTGCGCGGATTGTTATATTAGCAAATCCACTACCGTTGCAGCTCCCAAGGGCGAGAGAGCAGCTTCAGTGTTTGTAGATAAGGTTGCAGCCGCGACGGGCTGGTAGTTGTTTATTACCGGGCTTGGACAGCATCCGGATTTTATAGCAGAAGTTGAGGAGGTCTTGCCTTCTGGGGCAGTTGTATCTTCCGTAGAAGTGGCTTTTTTTTTTCCTAGTGGCTTGTTCTCCTTGATCGGAGTCGACCAAGGCTTCCCTGATTGGCAGAAGGGGTGTTGAAATTATCATCAGTAGAACTCCACTGGAGGGAGAAATTCCTGCTTCTTCAGTATCTTCGGCTTCACTGCTGCTAGCCGTATCAAATTTGGCTTGAAGGGCCGCCTCTTCAGGGTAGAACTGCTCCCAGCATCGGCAAGAAGCCATGGTCTCTGTTTCTTGATTTCCAGGTCGAGCCAGTTCAACATGCTCAGCTTCCGCTGGGTACTCATCAAAAGTTGCCCCCAGAGGGCTATCTTCAGCAGGATAGAAGGCGGAGATGGTGTCCACCTCGTATCGCCCACTGTAATAATATTTTTCCAGGGTGAAGCCCAACCCTGGATGTTGAGAGACACGTCTCATTTCCTTATCCAGATTTGCGGGATACCACATCTTCTAGAAAGCTTCCTTGCGCTTTTGAGACTGATCGGGGGGGATGTGTTGCTTCTGAAACATCTTGGCCATCCGCTCAGTCATGAATGCCAGACCCTGGACGGGAACCGGCGGGTTGTTCACATCTTCGGGGAGGCTACAGTCTGTGTCTTCTCGAGTGGGGTGCTCTTCAGCCGTATAGAACAAGCTGCTAGGTCCATCTTCATGTGTCACCTCCCAAGTCTTGAAAGGCTCGACAGTAGGGTTATCAAGGTCGGGAGTTGGCTTGGTAAGGCCATCCGGGATTTCAATATGATTGTGCCACTGAGCGACCCACACTTCATTAGCTTTAGGGTATAGTGTCGGGGGTGTTGTTCTGCTCACGTCCCCTGATGCTGTGATATGGGAGACCACCTTGGGCTTGATATATCCGCGCGGCGGTGGTGGATACCAACTGCTGTCGGATGTGCTTCTTGATGCCCCCGCAGGGGCCTTAGCTTCAGAGGTCTTTTGAGAAGGCCCTGTATATAGGTTGGCATCCGCCAAATGACATTCAAACACCTCGAATGGGTGGGGGTCTGCAAATATCCTCTCCTCTTTCCCTTGGAGATTGTACTTGATGCATTGGTGGAGCGTGGAGGGCACCACCATATTTTCATGCAGCCATGGGCGGCCGAGCAGTGCCTTGTACGAGGTGCGGCAGTCAATGACATGGAATTGCACCGTCGTAGTGAAATCTGCTAAGGTGAGGGTGAACTCCGCCACTCCCATTGACACTTCGCATTTTTGATTGAAGCCGGCGATACGCATATCTCTGACTTTCTCGAGATGCATGTTAAAGTGGTGCCTCTCATATATTCTATATGGCAGGATGTTTGACCGCTGCACCGGGATCAACCAGAATCCTGTTCAGCTCCCTTCCATTCAGGTGCCCCTTCATATACAGCGGCCTGTTGTCACTGATGGTGGGCAGCAGCATATCGTCTGGAGTAAAGGTCATGCTAGCCCCCGGCATTGCTTCAGCCAGACATGTCTCAAAATGAGCAGGCGTCTGGAGAGCAGTAACAATCGCCTCTCGAGTCTCTTCACTCAAAGAAAGGATCTCCTAGATTGTAAATCGAGCAGGGAGCTTCTTGAGTAGCTTCATTATTTGGCTCCCAGCTTGGACATTGGAGAGCTTCATCTCTTCATCCCATCTGGGCTTGGGGAGGTCTTGGTTCGCGGGCCCTGAGGGACCTGCTTCATCTTCCTCAGATTCGGCGCCCTTCTGACTGGTACCGGCTCCTGGGTTTTCTTTGTCAGCAGTTGCGGGGCAAGCTCCATCTGTATTTGGATCTTCGGCAGATTATGCTTGCTGCGGGTGAACGTCCCCGTGTGTAGGGTTAGCCTCCTGGCAAGGCTGCTTCCCCTTGGACATCTTCATGAATTCAAGAAATGAAGGGACCCCCTTGCCCCCACTCTTGTTATATAGGCCTGACGGAGGAGGGATTTGGACTCCCTTGACCTCCGGCGGAGGTGTCTTGTAGGGTTGCTCCCCTCTGAACATGATGTTGTTATTGGGTGGCGGCTGGCGCCCCCATTTTTGGCCTGACCGAGTGGCATGTGCAGCAGTTGCAGCCTCGGCCTTGCCTCCCCCAGCATAGGGTGTGAAACAAATTTCCTCTTCTTCCTCCTCTCTGGGCAGGTTGAAGAGTGTTGATAGAGTATGACAGGAAACAACCTACACTTTATCGGCCTCAGCGGCCTTCCTTTTCTTCTTCTTTTGTTTCTTCTTCTTTTTTGCTTCTGCGGACGGGTGCCCCCAGAACAGACTGCCCTCTTTACCGGGTGCCTCTTCAGCTTCCTCCTCTTTCTCAAGTGAGAGCTACTCTAGTTCTTGCCACGGGACGTGGTCCCGCACCAGCAAAGGCTTCAATTCAGGCTGCACGTATTCGTCCAACCCCTCAATGAGGTTTTGCAGTCGAAGGACCCCAGGATTGGTTTCCTTAATCACTGGCAGCGGAGTTTGTCTCCTTCGATTATGTGTAGGTATCCTGACAGTTGTAGGTGGAGTGATCCATACAGGTGCTGCCACCGACGGAGCAAGTCGGGGTGTAACACCACGGATATGTGCCCCCTTTTTTGGGCGAGGTGCCCTCTTCTTCTTATGCTTCACAGGGGCCTGCTGCCATCCCTGCTGCTCTTTCGCGGGCTCCAAGAAATGAGCTTCATAGGTGCTCCGCGTGCTTGTTTCAGAGATCTCCTCGGGCAGTGCCTGGTATAGGGAGATCATGTTGACTCCTGCCCTCCTCCGAGGGGCTTCATGTGGCTGAGGAGGGTCCACTTTGTACTCTCCCAGCTCGATCTCATTTTTCTTCACCATACTTTCAATGATGTCCTTGAAAACATAGCAGTCTTCGATTGGATGCCCCAACATCTAGTGGTAGGGGCAGAATCTTGGACTGTCTTTTCTTTTCAGGTCCTCCGGCCTTCTTGGCTCTGGCAGGGTGACCATGCTATATTCCGTTACCCAGTCGAACAGAACCCGGGTCTTGTCCTTTGGAAATGAATAGGCCTTCTTCATCTTGTCCCTCAGCGAAGGACCTTGTTTACCGTCTGGGGCTTTTGCAGGCTGTGGGGTGACTCCCTTCTTGCCTTCACTTTTCTGTTGTTCGAACGCCTTTATGTCAAGAGCGTTCGCTTCTTTAGGCGGCGAGCACCGCTCCACCGCCTTGCCCTTCCGGGTCGTGCCGGCAGCAGATGTAGGTGCAGGTCTGGCCAGGAAAGCTTCCACCTCGGCCACGACATTGTTCAGTCGGTCGAACGACCGTATTTCCATTCCGATCATCTTCTCCAGAACCTCCCTTCTGAGATTCTGTTTGCATATTTGCACAGCGTCCTCCTGATGCGGGGGTCGCTTGCACCTCATTCTGAGGTTCCTCCACCTCTTGATATAATCGAGGGCTGTCTCATCAGCCCTCTGCTTTGTTGAGTAGAGTTCAGCCACTGTGACCTCCCTCTCTGTAACATGGAATCTCTCTCTGAACTTCTTCTGCATATCTGGCCAGTCGCTGATCGACCCGGCCGAAAGGCTAGAATACCATTCGAATGCGAGCCCCGTCAGTGAGGACCCGAAAAACTTCAGCAGGTATGACTCGTCGGTGGCCAAGTCACCCATGACGGTCATATAATAAGCTATGTGTTCTCTTGGGGACCCCTTCCCGTTGAATTTGTCAAACTTGGGCGGCTTGTTGATTCCTGGGGGAAGCCGCTTAGCAGCATGGTGTTGCGGGTATGGCACCCGGTAGGCATCAAACGCGACGTAGTCGCCTTCTCCCCTTTCTGCGAGCTTCAGCTCGATCATTCTTTCCACCATCATCTGGTTCATGACTGCAGGGTCAACCGACTCTGGGTAGAAGTGTGCCGGCTGTAGGTACGGGGTGACCAGGGTGGTCGCCTGTGGAGGACGCAATAGCGGAGGTGTCTGGTGCACTTGAGGGAGCACCGGTGGCAGCAGCGGCTGGAGCTGTGGTAGCCGCTGTTGCATTGTCGCCATACTTGGCTCTGACGACTGAGGCAGTGTGTAGAGCGGCGGAGGGTCGTCATGACGAACCGCTCCCCGAGATGATTCACCCTGGACTTCGGGTGGTTTGGAAGCTGAGGACTGTTCAGTTTTCTCCATCAGCTGCTTCTTCAGCAAGTCTATCTCTTGCCGATATTTCTGGAGTAGTATCAAGACCGATGGGTCCATCGTGGATGTAGTGGGGATAACTTCTGTTGTCTCCCCGGACGTACCCTCGGGTAGGATGTCGAGGGGGACGTCGTCTTCTTCTTCCGCCGTCACCACATTGGCGGTCAGGACGGGGGCCTTATCATCCCACTGGTGGTAGTCCTGGGGTTGTTTTCCCTTAGTCATCATCAGGAACTCCCTTGCTGCTTCTGTTCTGCGAGTACTCGGCCCCGGCTAGTGCGGCCAATGTGGCCAATTCTCGGGGATCTTCGGGTAGCCCCCCATATCGGTTGGATATACCAACCAAGTTGCAGGTGAAGACCTGCATCCTTCTCCTTTGTCGATGGACCCTCCTTTTACCTTGATGCGGGAAGGTCAGCCTTTCGAACACAGATGTTCTTCTTGTTTCTTCCCGCTTGGGGATGGCTTCATCGGCTTCGATCTCGAAGCCATTGTCATATCCATTGTCGTCGACCGACGACACCATCATTCTCTCTCCTACCTCTTCTTCATCTGCCATTGACGAGCAGTAGTCTTCATCGACGACGGCTGCTTGCATCAGTCGCTGTTGCCCAAGCGAGGGGTTGCCTAACCCTCGAAAAAAGTTTCTGATCAAATAGGTCATCTCTTCTTGACCCCGCTCTTGATGTAACACGGGGGATGATTGTCGACCTCCCGCAGAAGGGATATAAGCTAGCCGAGCTCTATCGGCAAGTTGTTGGAATCTTTGTCCCGTAGCTGGGACGTTGGCTTGACGGGCAGCAGCTCGGAAACTTCTACGGCGCGGAGGATCCGCAACCACTTCTTCTTCTTTCGGGACCAGGCCCCTTTCTCTTCTCTCCTCCGCCCCGTCGTACATAGGACGGCGGCAGATAGGTACCAGCTGATGGACAGGTTGGGCCTGCTTGGGAACCCACACTTGTTTGAACTTTCTCGGCCTGGGGGCCGACCTTCCTTGGCCATAGTGGCCGATTTCTTCTCTTTCTGCCCTCCCTCCAGCGAGGGCTTGGTATGTGTTGTGGACAGGGATGGTGGGGATGACTCGGTCCGAAACCATCCGTGTGTTGCGTCCGTTGAGGAAGACGTGCATGCCACCCACCATCATGGACTTGCTGGACTGAGATAGAGTCCCGGTAATCATAGCAGCACACCTTTGGACTTGCCGACGTTGACGTCCTCCAGGGTGCTTGTTGACAGTATTGGGGCGGGCCCCGTGGATAGCATGGTGCACCAAGCAGTTGGCGACTGGGGTTGGACTCTTGGGCGAGTCATGGCAGCATTGGGCCTTCAGAGGCTCCATCTTCCCCACAGCTTCCTCGACAGGTTCTGGGGCTTCGATTTCCAGCATGTCCACGAAGGCCAACCCCAAGAAGTTGGGGAAGCCGACGACGGCAGGGAAGCTGCCGAACTCCATGGGCACCGCCAGGTACCCTTGTGCATGCCCCGCGACGATCAACGGGCCAAAACCTACGCCAGTCAATCCAGTCGTTGTCATCGTTCACCTGTAAAGACAAACAAGCCAACGATCAGCAGCCTTTGAGAAGGCCTCGAAGCCCAAGTATCTCGGCAAAGAGATGAAAGGTGACACTGGTCCCACCGGGCGTGCCAGACTGCTTGCGATGGGTTTTATCTCCGTACCCAAAAGGGTATTTTATTGTGCAGGTCCCTGACTGTTTGGGACGGGATTTCTTTCACGCGTCGATCAACCAATTAACTAACTGGTAATTAACTGACTGATTGACTACACGGGCGTGCCAGTCACGTACGTGACAAGTTTATTATTATGCGCTCATTCTGACCCGTGTCGGGCGAAAGTGAGGTTCGGTCGGGACCAGCAGTCCGCCATACCATAAAGGCTATGGCGTTAATTACGTCCCCCGCGAGGAGGGAACACCTTTGATTAATTGTCGAGATAGTGGGCTGTCGAGGCCGGAATAAAAGATGTGATGCTATGAACATGATAAGATCACATGAGATGCATCTATCTATCATGCAAGAGAGGCATGGTTTATTAAATTGGTGACCCTCGATACAGGGCAGAGGAAGTAGGTCCGAAGACCACCATCGCGCACATCGGAGACTTCCGATCGGATATAACCCGGCCTTCCATCAACGCCATTTGATATACCCGAGGGTCTATGCAAGCATGCATGAATGATGCCCATGACTATGCTAAGCATGGCAATAGAGTTATGGAGACGAGCAGAGCTCAATCATATTTTATTAAGCCCCGCCAACGGGGGGAAAAAGGTGACACAAGCATGATAGCGAAAGCAGAGTGCGGACGGACATGGTAGTGAAATCGTGATAACGAAATGATTTGGACTCGAAAGGCCCTCCTCTTATTCAGTTTATTACTAAATATAGTTTATTAACTCTGACCACGGGAGAGAGGATCACTCCAGGGACGAGCCAGGGATTAGACAGCGTAACGATTCGAAACGGCGCCAAAAAAAATGTAGGTATAGGACTTAAAACGGCATGGGAACCGTAGGTGAATGAAGAGGTTAAAACGGCGTGACCTGTTTGGGGCGCGCCGGGAAGGGCGCACCGTTTTAAGGCGCGCCGTATGCAAACGGCGCCGGTTTAACCCGATCCTGCGGAAACTGAGGTTTTATTCATTATTTCTTGGATTTATTAAAGCACTTTAGGAAACTTTGACGTTTTATTTAAGTCATTTATTCAACGGGTCGGCCCCGGGGCATCCCGGAGCCAAGTCACAGGCTCGCGCGAGGTTCATACTCGAGCGCGGCAATTGTTCCGAGTCAGACTCGTTCGAGCCGAGATTTCGGCAGCATCTCCCCATCCCGGAGGATTGTCGGGGAGAAGCGGGGAATACTCATGTGGCGGAGCAACCCCTAAGAGCCGGGTGGCGCAACGGCGGTCGGCAAACCCGAACGGAAAGGAAAACCCCGAGGCCTAGCCTGCTAGGGGCACCAAGTCCGTCGGCGAGAGTGAACGAATGAGGTGACTCAATACTGGAGCAAAAACCCCGAGGGCTAGCCTACGAGGGGCACGTGACCCGAGTCGACACAACGCTCAAATCGGGACGACAGATAGAGGGAAGGAAACTCCGAGGGCTAGCCTACAAGGGGCACACAACCCATGGTCACCACAAAGTCCATTAAGGATTGTGGATTTGAACTGTAGGGCTTAGCCCCGTTACTGTGCACTCAATGGCCCGAAGGGACACTCGTCATCAATGGATGAGCCCCCTGTCGACCGAGTGGCTAGTGTAGAAGATTGGGGAATATCCCCCTTCCCGGGTACTGGAGCGATGCTACAGAGCAGACTCCCGAATGTTGAAATGCGAACGGAGTGGAAAGAGTGGCATACGACATCGTTTGACGACAAGTGGACAAACGAGTTGTTATACATATATTAGAACAGTGAAGCCCGTGGGCTGAATAATTTAATACTTACATGTTATATGATTAGCATGTAGATCTGGGGATGGGATATATATATATATCATGTTTGCGAAAACCAACAGGGGTTCGGCATAGGATGAAAGGGAACAGCAGAAGCGATCTTCCCCTCCCCTCTGGCCTATGAGGAAGGGCACAGGGGAGGCGAAGGGTTTGCTCCCTAGACAGGGGTGGACGGAGATATGCACACATGTGCATCTCCAATCACAAAACCCATGGCACACATGGTGCAGAGCTCGACTGTTGCATTGGAATAGAGAGAGAAACCCCGGGGAGGGGGGGAGAACGATTCATGTAGCCCAAGGGCATATATAGCGTCGGGAAAACGGATCCGGGAACTATGCACGCCGGGAAACCATTAAATGCACATTTGAGAAGAAATTTGAGAGAGCATGAAAGATAGATACGGCACCAGGCACAATCGCATTTCATTCATTCAACGAACGATAGGTAGATGTACACAGCATATATTCCGACGCCGGCGTTGTCACTCGGCCGTCGTTTACATTAATAGAAGAAGAATGTTACAGGTGAAGAGAAAGAACAGTGATAATGGTGAGGGGGGGAGGCCAGGCTCGTATCATCGCCCCCCCCCTCACTTACATTATATCAGGAGAAGGAAACAAAGAAGAAAGGGGAATCCACCGGAGGAAAACCACGGAAACCCACCTAGAACCTTTCTCCAGAACAGAGTATCAGACCACAGGCTTCTTTTCTCCGGCTTCAAAGATATTCAAACGAGCAGACGAGGAAGACGGCGGTGAGAACCCTCCATGGAAACCCTACTTCCCCCCCAAGGTTTTTCCTCTCTCAAACGAACATAACTCTCTCCCTTCGTATTGGCTCTCCTCTATTCTCTTCTCTCTTTTTTTTTGATTCCTCTCCGTTCCTTTTTTTTGTTTTGAAGCCACGGTGTATATGTAGCCTTTGTTAATCCGGCGCCATGGCAAGAGGCGCGCCAGATTCAATGGTGCCGGGGAACATGTCCCCAAGTGGGGTTAGCGCGCCGGATTTGGCGGCGTCGGATTAAGGGACGCCGATGTCCCTTCGTACGCCGATTTAACTTGTTCACTCGACGCGGGCTAGCCGATGGGCCCGGGGATGGTTCCGGAGGCTCCTGTTGACTGTTCCTCTCGCCCTGGTCCTTGGAAAACCTTGACGGGGCGTTGACGAAGCTCTTGATATGACGAATGGCCTTAATCATAACTTCGCGTGTGTCTGGCCCGAGCATATGGGTATCCTGCTGGTATGGCCTTCGGCACTGTGATTTGTGCTTCTGGCTCAGATAGACTCGTGCTCGAAGCTTCCTTGCGGGATGGCATTGCATCCGGGATAATTCCGACTTGACTGGCGATCAATCGGCCACTAACGGGCCCACTATGGTGAGAAGCCGAGCCCGTGTCGGGTGATCGGGGCCTTCTGCTGACGGAACCTTTGTCCCCCTTGTTGTGAATGGCCGAGGACGTTCTTCCTCCTTAGGAGAGTCACCGGGTAGACCGTCGTCCTTGGTCGGGCGACGGATATAGGGTAGCGGCATGACGGGGTCGATGCCGGATCATTGGGCAGGCTTGGTCGCACTACCGGTTGGTTGTGGATTCATCTCGACTCTCTTGAGGTGAAGTCCTCAGTGCTCACTTCAAGGTGACTCGGGGCTCTAGCAGCTTGAGGAATCTTTAATAAGTTGATCTTCATCGGCTTCTGTGCTTCAGTGGGCCGTATCATTCGTCTTTGCGGCTTGGTCGCCGAAGGATCATATTTTGAGTGCCAACACCGCTTTCTATATGAAACGGTCCAATAAACGACCGCATGGTTTCTTGAATTAGTCTAACCCAAGGTTTGACCTGTGGGGTTGGTTTTCATGAATTCCTAGATGATCTTAGGATTATCTGGAGTCCCAAACTGTGTTAAAAAGGTTAACATTAAGTTATAAAATTTAATGAATGTACCGTTCTACTGCTGGACTGTCGCCATAGCATAATGTCCTTTTTAAATCATTCTAGGAAATCATATCAAATTTTGGTACGTTCTATACCTTGGTTACTTGATCATTAAACTTGTTGTTTGAAATTGAATTATTGGCCGACATTATTGTTATATCTCGTGAAAGTAGCTGGATTTATAACTTGAAGATGCAAGATCGGGCATGGATTGTGTCCAAGGGCTCTATGCTAGTCCTCACAGCCGATGGTCGGAAACATGCTATAAACCATGGGGTACGATGATACTGGCGTCGCATTGCGCTGGCAGTACTTTCTCTTATAAATGAGTGAAATTCACGAGGCGCGTTATGGAAATTACATGCTTATTAATGACTTTCTAGTACATAGTCTTTACAAGGTTGTGTAAAGTACTTTCTAGTTACATGCTCGTACATTCTTGTTCATGAAAGGCCAAATTTACATCTACATGATAATCTTGCATATTCATGGTTTATACTCGCTCAAATCTACTTGCTCAGTTATTTCATGATTCTTGGTTATTTGGGTTTATATCGATTGTTTATCGTATTCTTATTTTTATCTTAATTCTAGAGCTAAGACGTTAATCACTTAAACATTGCCTCATGTTGATGCGAAGATACCTACTAGGCAAGTGTGCTCATACATATTTTCTTGTCTATTTCAGGAAGTACTAGTGCATCAGATTCAGATTATGCTAGTGTAGCGGGTCCGAGAGTGAATGAAGGTTTTCCAGATAAGAGAAGCTTTAGATGATCAAAGTGTCTAGTCTAGTCATATTATAATTTTGATTTTTATTAAGTCATAGTGATGGAAGTTGTCAAGAAGTGATCTTATGTAATTTGATTATGGTTATGAAATAAAGTTGGAATTTTGAGAAAAATTACTTGTGCAATTACTTTTATGTGATTGTCTTGCGCTCTGATTTCTTGCTTGTGAGAGGCTTACCATGCCAGCTGTTCACGTTCCGATATCCCTTCCGCTGTATTAAAAGCTCGGGGCGTGACAGCACCGATTTAGGCCAGGGGCACGTAAGTTTAGATGTGCATGAGGCACGCCGGTTTAGCAGGAAGAGACTGCGCTGGTTTAGAGGCAAAGGGGGGTTTTTCCCCGGCTCCGAAGCAGCTCAGACAAACGCTTGGCCTCCTGTATTGCCTTAGCTTTGACACACCACCTCCGGGGTATCCATTTTGAGGCCTCTGGGCCTCTGTTTGTAATTCCAAGTGATTTTTGACACGTGCCGAATCCGCGTCAGATTACTCGGGTTTCTTCCTGATTTGGCCTTCGGCACCCCGTTTTGGGGACCCAGGGCTATTTCTTCAGCTCGAGGAGCTTCCTTATCGGGTAGTGGACCACTAGGTGTGCTTCTGTCCTGATCAGGCGAGATATGGGGTCTATTCAGCCTCCTCGTCCTTGACTGGCTCTCAGGTGCCGGGACGTGCATGTCGTAGGATCTTTTTTTGACGTCCACAAATGCCCCCCACTCGCAGGTGGTGCAAGCGAGGGATGAGTGCGCGGGGCCCGCGGGTGTATAATTCTTTAACAGGATATCTTCTCTTCTGAGCCAGTAGACTGTTGGTCCAGTGTGAATTCGCAGGAAAGTGGTCACTCCTTCAGTGAAGGGATGAGGGGACCGCTTCACGGTGTAGGTACACAGATCGAGATGTCTAGCCTGAGTGCGGGTTTAGTCATCGGTATGGGGTTAATACCGAAGCATGAAGATAGGGTTTATGCGCCGTCTTAGGCGAAAGGGCCAAAATGACTTAGATGAGGCCAACCCCGAGGGGGAGTTGGTGACTCGTGCTAGGTTCAGGAAAGTTGTTTATTCATCGACTCGGACGGGGAAGTCCAAGTCGAAGGCTTTTGAGAGGGACCCGACAGATCGGGAAGAATTTATGTGTTAATTGATGTATTCGGGTGGAAAGTTCGAAGCAAAGGGTTTATTCGCCAGTGTCGACGGGGTGTCGGGAGCTGGCGTGGTTTAGTCATTGAGACGAGGTGAGCGCCAAAGCAGAGGGGGTCTTTTTATTCGTTGACTTAGACAGGAGGTCCGAGCCAAGGCAAAGATGGCTCTTTTTATTCATTGACTTGGATAGAAGATCCGAGCCAAAGTAAAGAGGGTCTTTTTGTTCATGGAATTGGACGGAAGGTCCGAGCCAAGCAAAATGGGTCTTTTTGTTCATTGACTTGGACAGAAGGGTCCGATCCATAGTAAAGGGGGGTCTTTTTATTCATTGACTTGGATGGAAGGTCTGAGCCAAAGCAAATAGGGGTCTTTTTATTCATTGACTTAGATGAAAGGTCCGAGCCAAAGCAAAGAGGGTCTTTTTGTTCATCGACTTGGATGGAAGGTCCGAGCCAAAGCAAAGAGGGTCTTTTTGTTCATCGACTTGGACGGAAGATCCGAGCCGAGCGAAGAGGGTCTTTTTGTTCATCGACTTGGAGGGAAGGTCAGAACCTAGCAAAGAGGGTTCTTTTTGTTCATCGACTTAGATGGAAGGTCCAAGCCAAGCAAAGAGGGTCTTTTTGTTCATCGACTTGGACGGAAGGTCTGAGCCAAAGCAAAGAGGGTCTTTTTGTTCATCGACTTGGACGGAAGGTTCGGGCCAAAGCAAAGATGGTCTTTTTGTTCATCGACTGCGTCGAGGCTGTCGATTGTATGAGGGGACTTTTTGTTCTCTAGCCGGACGAAAAGTCCTATCTAGAGTGGAAGGGTCTTTTGGTTCATGGCTTTGGACGGAAGGTCCGAGCCGCGGGTTTATTCGTCGATAGGACTGGCAATTGTAATATTGAGGTGGTTTATTCATTGACACGAGGTTAGTGCCAAAACAAGAAAGGGGGTCTTTTTGTTCACTGAACCCAGATGGAGGATTTGGGTCGAAGGAAGGAGGGTTTTTTTTTGTTCATTGACTAGGATTGAGGGTCCGAGTCAAAGCAATAGTCTTTGTTTACCGGCCTGGATGGAAAGGTCCAAGATAAAAGCTTTATGCGTCAGTGTGATAAGAAAACGTTTTATGTTTCTCGCTTCTTTTTTTTCCTCTCTTCTCTTTTTTTTTTCTTCTTTTTTTTGAATGAATATTGCATAGTCTCACAGGAGATCTAAGAGATATTCTTGTTCCAGGTGAGGCATGGGGTTTAATTGTTCATCGAACTGGGGAAGTGATGCGTAATATAATTTCAAATGTCTTCCATTAAGGGGTGGGAATTGAGTCTCCCCCCTATGGTTGACAACCACATACGCACCTCCTTCGTAGACTTTTTGGACAACATATGGCCCGAGCCAGTTTTCATTCAGCTTGCCTTTATGGTTGGCAGCCGTGACCTCTCTTCTTTTGACCATCACGAGGTCACCTTTCTTGAATTCAAGCCCTTTGACAAGCTTGTCGAAGGCGCGAGCTATGCCGGCCTGGTAGACCTATATGTTCTGCTGGGCCTGGAGTCGCTTCCCTTCTAAGTTGGAGAGCTCTTCCAGTCTTTGCTCTGCGTTTGTTCAATCGTCTTTGACCAATTCATGTTGGATTGCGACCCGGAGTGAGGGTACCTCTAGTTCAATGGGGAAAACTGCTTCCGAGCCGTACACCAAAGAGAAGGGCGAACAGCCCATTGGGGTTTTATAGATGGTACAGTACACCCAGAGCACCTCGTACAGCTTGTCTTCCCAGTCCCTTTTGCTGGAACTGACAGTCTTCGCCAGGAGGGTACATAGTGTTTTATTGAATGCTTCAACCAACCCGTTTGCCTATGGGTTGTATGGAGTGGTTGTCCTCCAGTCAATCTTGTACTTTTCGGCCAATCTGTAGACCTTTTGATTCTGGAAGTGGCTTCCGTTATCTGAGACGATCTGGCTGGGGATGCCGAATCGGAATACTACATTTCGTCGGATAAATCAGGCCACAATTTCTCCTGTGACTTCTTTCAAGGCTACAACCTCCGCCCAGTGGGAGAAGTAGTTTGTTATTGCCAGGATGTATTTGCATCCCGAAGAGGATGGGGGCAATGGGCCCACAACGTCTGTTCCCCATTGGGTAAAAGGCCAACTAGGTGCTGTTGGATGTAGCTGTGTTGGCGGTCGCCTGGGGACCGTTGCATGCTCTTGGCACTTTTGACACGACTTGGCGTACTTGCAATAGTCGTCAAACATTGTCGGCCAATAGTAGCCCAACTTTTTAATTTCAATTTTCATCTTCAGCCCGTCCTGGTGTGCTCCAGCCGACCCAGCATGGATTTCTTTAATGACTCTCCAGGCTTCTTCCATAGAGTGGCATCAAAGGAGTATTTTCTTCTTGGCGTCCGCCATAATTCGAAATATAATTCCGTTTCTGATTTCATAGGAGTCTTTTATTCGGATCAGCTGGATCTTTTCTTCCCTTCACTTGGGCAGCTGTTGGTGTTTAAACCATTGCATGAGGGGCTCATGCCAGTCGGGTGATCTGACCATTTCTACGGTTGCTACTTCAGGCTCTTCTCTACCTGGCTCTTCTTCTATCATGCTGGGGACCTACCGTCGGTTGATCACCCGTATGTTGAGTGATTCATGAGGTGAGATTGCTAGTGAGCTTGCTAGCTTTGCTAATGCGTTGGCCTGTGCGTTTTGACTTCGGACGACATGGTTTATTTCACTAAATTAGAATTTCTTCATGAGCTGCTTTACCTTAGCATGGTAAGGGAGTAATTCAGATTTTCGGACTTCATATTGTCCCTGAATCTGTTTGACAATTAACATCGAATCCCCAAACACTTGCAACATGCGGATCTCCATGTGAAGAGCGACTTGGAGGCCGATAATTAGAGCTTCATACTCTGCTTCATTATTTGTGCAGGCTATATTGATTGAGCAAGAGGTGTGCAACACCTCTCCTTCGGGGGATTTGAGGACGACGCCCACCCCTGCTGTTATTCTTGTTTGTCCCGAGGGGGATGTTTTAGTTCTCGAGGCACCGTCGAAGTGTAGCTGCCAGGTGGCTTGTTGAACTTGGCCCACTTCTAAGGTCTCATCTTCGGGGAGCTCTGTGATCAAAGGAGAATCTTCAGGCATGGGGTGCGCCGCAAAGAAATCAGCAATGGCCTGGCCTTTGATGGCCTTTTGCGGCACATAGGTGATATCAAATTCAATGAGAATGATAGCCCATTTGCCCAGTCGCCCTTTCAGGACCGGCTGAGAGAGTATATGTTTGACTAGGTCGGCCTTGGATAATAGCTTGACTTCATGCGATAGCATGTAATGCCTCATCTTCTTGGATGCGAACACAAGAGCGAGGCAGACCTTTTCAATAGGTGTATATTTTGCTTCAACCCTGACCTGTCTTCGGTTGAGGTAGTAGAGGGCTTGTTCTTTTCCTTCTTCATTGCTTTGGGCTAGCATTACCCCCAGAGAGTATTCAGTGGCGGCTATGTACAGGATCAGCAGCCGCCCTTTGACAGGTGCCCCCAGGATTGGCGGGGTGTTCTGGTATTCTTTCAATTGACTGAAAGCATTTTGACATTCTTCGTCCCAGTGGAACGGAGTATCCTTCGTAATTAATTTATGGAACGGCTGGCACCACCCAGACAAGTTGGAGATGAACCTATGGATGTAGGCTAGCCGGCCTTGCAATGACCGTAATTCTGTCAGGCTCCTAGGAGGAGGTAGCTCCTGAATAGCTTTGATTTTTGCAGGGTCTATTTCAATTCCTCGGTATCTGACGACGAATACCAGGAATTTTTCACTGGAGATGCCAAAAGCGCACATCATTGGATTCATTTTCAGTTCATGTAGCCGTAGCCTTTCAAGTATGATTATGAGGTCGGCCAGGTGATCCTCCCTCTTCTTTGTTTTGATGACCAAGTCGTCAATATAGCACTCAACTTTGCTATAGAGCAGCTCGTTGAATATCTTTGTCATCACCCTTTGGTATGTGGCGCCAGCATTCTTGAGGCCGAAGGGCATCCGTTTGTAGTGGAATATCCCCTTTGGCGACTGGAAAGTTGTGTGGATTCGGTCATGCTCTGCTATCCAGATTTGATTGTAGCCGGACGATCCATCCATGAAGGACAAGGCCTCATGGCCGGTAGTGGTGTCGATCATTACTTCGGTGATTGGCACCGGGAAATCATCCTTTGGACAAGCTTTATTCAAGTCCCGAAAATCCACACAAATCTGGATCTGTCCGCTTTTCTTCTTGACAGGCACGATGTTGGCGAGCCAGGTAGTATATTGATACTCCGCCATGAAGTCAACATCTATCAGCTTGAAGACCGCCTTGCAGACTTGACTTATCAATTCAGGCCTCATTCGCCTGGGTGATTACTTCACCGGCTCAACTTTAGGGTCAATGGCCAAGACATGTTGGGCAACTGTAGGGCTAAGGCCTGGCATTTCTTTGTAATTCCAAACAAAGCAATCTTGGAATTCCTGAAGTAGCTTTATGTATTCCTCCCTTTCTTCGAGTGATAAGAGGGCACTGAGGAAGGTCGGCCTGGGATCATCCTTTGTGCCGAGGTTTATTTCGACCAATTCATCGACAGTGGCATGGCCGCCATCTTCTATTCCCGGAGGAGTCGATTGTAGGTATACAAACCCTTCATCATCTTCTTCAACTTTGAGGACCTTGTAGATATGTTATTATCTTATTTCACCTAACGGCAGGACTTCGGCTTTGCCTTGTTTTGAGCCAGTTGGTTGTTGATTGGGCTGGATGAGTTTTCCTGGCATTGGCAGTGTATGCTCTGTGCAGCTTGGATGCTGGCTTATGGGTGGAGTGCTATCAAGGGCGGGCTGACTTTCTTCAGCTTTTGACTCTTGTGAGTTGTTGTTGGGAATTGTAGTGGCCTCCATAGAGGTGGACTCCCAAAATTTGCACGGAGTAACGGTCCCATGGTCATTATGCGCTCATGGCTGAGGCGGGCCTGAGTCTTTCAATTTAGCCGATGGCTCAGTTATTTCATAGTCTCATTTGTATTCATCATAAATTGCCTGTAGGGAGCCTTCACTTGTTACAGTGCAGATGGAAATCATGTCGATTTCTTGGTAGTCTTCAACAGAGAAACCCAGCCCCGGGTGCCGAGTGATCTGTAGCACTTTTCTGTCCATGTTCGGTGGATCCCATAGTTCTTTGAACATCTTCTTTTGACTGGAAGGTTGACAAAAAGAGATCGGCTATTTTTTGGCCAACTTGATTGCGTGGCCAGTTATGCACGGGAGCCCCATGATTGGGACAGGCGGATCATGAATCTCTTCGGGGAACCTACAATCGTCATCCCCTTTTGCAGGCTGCTCCTTGACCACAAAGAACATGGTAGGCTAACCATCGGGATTAGGGACCTCTAGGGTCTTCAATACTTCGACTGTCTAACAGTCTGCATCAGCTATGGGCTTGATGATCCCTGGCGGGGCCTTGACATCCCCAAGCAGCTCTTCGAGTTTTAGTGCCCCCGGTTTAGGGTAAATGTTGAGTTGGAGTGCTTTGAGGTCCCCGTCTTCCTCAGATATGAATGACACCTCTGGGGGAGCCACGTAGTCAGGCGGCGCAGAGGAAACCAGTCGTCGGATTCTACTTTATTTTTCCCCTTATCCTAGGTGGAGGGTTGGTCTTCTTTGGCTTCTCTAGATATAGAGATTCATCTGACAAGTGGCACTCGAACACCTCAAAAGGGTGTAAGTCAGCGAACACTCTTTCTTCTTTCCCGTTTCGAGTGTATTTTATGCATTGGTGGAGGGTGGAGGACACAACCTGATTTTTATGCAGCCATGGCCGGCCCAATAGGGCCTTGTATGATGTATCAGAGTTTATTGCATGGAATTACACTTGGGTAGTGAAGTCGCCGAGTGAGAGTTCAAACTCTACCACGCCCAAGGGGACTTCAAATTTCTGGTTAAAGCCAGTAATTCTCATATCCCTAACCTCGATCAGGTGCACATAAAAGTAGTACTTCTGATATGCCCGATAGGGGAGTATGTTTACTGCCACCCCCGGTCTATTGTGGTTGACGGAGGGCAGAAGCATGTCTTCCTCCGCGAATGTCATTGCCACCCCTGACTTTGCCTCGGCAAAATAGCTCTCAAAGTATCCCAGGGTTTGTAGGGCCGTGATAACGGCTTGTCTCATTTCTTCGTCAAGGGAGAGTATATCCTAGATAGAAAAACTTGCGGGGATTCTCTTCAGCAGCTTCACTATTCTGCTGGTGGTTCTGACATTGGTCAGCCTCAGTTCTTTGGACCTATTATGCATGTCCTCAGGGTGCTCTTGAGGGGCTGGCTCAGGAGGTAGTTCATCTTTTTCTTCAGGTGGCACCTGAACTTGTTGCACCGGTCCGGCCGGCTCCTTCCCTTGCATAAATTTGATGAAGCTTAGAATGCTCGCGTAGTCTTTATTTGTTGGAGGAGAGGCTGCTGAGGGTAAGGTAGGAGCAACCTTGACCCTCCACTGTTGCTGCGGACATAGCCGCTTACCCTCTCCAGAGAATAGAAATTTGGCAAAGGAGGGCACCCTCTAGCTGCTTGCACACTACGAGTAAAGCCCTGGTGAAGGAGGAATTTCTGCACCTTTGACTTCAGGCTGGGGAACCTGGTATTGTTGTTCACCACGTAACATGACGTTGTGGTTAGCCTGAGGGAGATTGACGAGATCGGAAAATGACTCCAGCAAAAAGAGTTATCAAATAGATATTTATGTTTGGTCATCTTTTGTTAATTGGGCCACCTGTTTGAGCCTAATGGGTCATGTTTTATGTTTATAATAATTATGTCCACAATAACTATGTAAAAGTCTTTTTTTTATTTTGTGTCTTTTAGTCTTCCCAATAGAGTTATAATGAGTAGGTATTAGGTGTTAGGAGAATTGTCTTTTGGTCTTCTTTGTGGAGTCTATAAAAGGTCATGTAATCTTTGTTTAAGATAATGAAGTTTGAATTAGAAATTTTTGAAAATTGTCCTCCGATGTGAGGCCCTTACCCCCTCTAATATTTTTTCTCTCTCTCTCTCTAGGAGTGGATTCTCCTAGCTTCTTTCCCCTCCAGTTTTCTTGCCTACGACAACATTTCTTCCCTCTCTCTTAACCTTCCTACAACGTTTTCCCAGAGCCATTCTCCTTGCACCTCCCTCCACCTCTCTCTGAACTTCACTGCCGACTCTCCCCACTCCCCTTCCTCTTTCTCTCTCTAACCTGCATCGGAGCAGTGCGTCTTCCTCCTCAGCTCGTCTCTCCCCCCTTCGAACCCCCCTCCTGCTCTCCCTCTCTTACTCTTCACAAACTGCCCCTCTCACAACTGTGTCTTCTACCCCTCCTCTCCGTTGCCCTACCCTGCCTCTCTCCCTTTCCCTATCTTCACTAAACCACCCGCATGGCGGCACAGCAACCCACACATGCCAGACCCATTCTCCTGCAACCCCCCCGGGTCTCACCCTGGACCCCCTTCAAACCCTCTCCCTCTTGCACTCACTCTCTACCACTCTTCTCACTCTCAATCCCACACCACCGGAGCCCCTGTTTCTAAAAGAGCACCGTAATCTCTCCTCTCCTCCCACACCCCAGCTTTCTCTCTCACTCTCTACCCCTCACTTCCTCACGCAGCAGAGCCCCTCACATGTTCCCTCTCTCACACCTGCACACAGTCAGTTCTACCCCTGCGAATGGCCCCTCTGCATGCTACACCTCCACTGCCTCCCCCCTTTCCCAGCCTTATCTCCCTCCAACCCTCCCCCTGTTCTGCAGAGGCGCCGCACCAAACTCCCCTTCTCTCGGTGCTCTCACTCCCTCTGTCTCTCTAACCTTCGGTCTACTCCTTTCTTCCCCCATCCCCTCCTCTCTGCACTCCCTCTCATTACCTTCCTCTATCTATTTTTTCTCCACCCCGGTTGCTCTGCTCAGAACAGAGCATCGTTTCTCCCTCCTCCCCCCCCCCCCCCGCGTGGGCCTCCCTCATGCCACACTCACCGTGCAAGTGCCCCGCTCCACCTCTCCCTCTCACCGGTTCCCACCCCTCACCTGTCACCTGCAACTCCACCAGCCACATGTCCTCTCTCTGCCCCCCTCCATCATGTAGTCCCAGCCACACCAAGCAGACATCTCGCCACCACGTACGCGTAGCCCCTGCCGATCCAAGCACGCGGAGGCCAGGAGGTCCGCCTCCTTCCCCAGAATAACCACCCTCCGAGCTCAGTGACATCCACAACACGGCGAACACACGGATCACATGACAAGCATGGCACGCCATGCACCCCACGCCTAGTGCACCTCCCGCTGATGTCGCCAACGGACCAAGTACGCCAGCAGTGCGAGCATGCCGTGACTCACGGTCGAAGCACGGTGATCTTCGCACCCCCGCCAGTGCCCACGTCGCGGCCACGATGCCGCTGTCGTGCCACCATGAGCCCACCGTCCTGCCACCATATCTGCCGCCGTTGTCAGCTATCTTCTCATCACCCCGACGGGTGAGCCGACGGCCGGGCCCGACTGCAACAGTCCTATCTGGATCCGAGCACGGCGAGCATGCGGGCCTCACGTCCGGGCATGGCACCAAGCAACCGATCATGGCGAGCATGGCCCACCCTCCGAGCATGGCAACCATAGCGGCCACTCCTCACCACGCCACTCCCAGCTCACCGCCGACAAGTACCCTGCCCATGCACCCTGTCCACTTGAGAGCCCCACCCCTGCCACCATGCACGCAGCCATTCAGACCCATGCACTGGCCCTTCCATCCGCCAAGCCATGCAGCACGTACCCCCTCCCACACCCCTCCACAACCACCTATGTTTACTTGCATTGGCCCTCTCCAGTGCTACCCAAGTGCATGACCCATTTAATGCCCTGACCGCTCCTCTTTATGTTGCTTCTGGGGTTAAGATCATGCCAAGCTTTAATGCATGTGATATCTGAAAAAAGGGCATGAGATCCCCTCGCAAGGATAGAACTAAAGCTGATGAAGTTATCATCGAGCTCACTAGATTGTCAACCGAGTACACCAGGCTGCTACAAGACCATGAACGGGTGGGCCCAATCTACAAGCTACTTCGGCTTCTACCGCAAGCCAATTCCACCCCATGAAGCATGGCTCAGCTGCACTTCCTCATCCTCTTATGAACAAAGATGACGCATGTTTCTTGAAAATAAGAAAGAAAACCAAAGGCCCAGGGTTTGTTTCACATCAGAGATGCTCCCATTTTCTGTTGGGATGTTTAGGTGCAAGGCTGAGATTCAGAGGGGGGGTGAATGAATCCCCTTTAAAAAATGTTTCGATAAAAGCTTTCTCTAAAAGATTCGTGCGGAAATAAAATTGAATGGCTAAATCTAAAAAAATGTTCTATTGAAGCAAACACTCGAACATTAAGCAAGCACTTGCAGCCTTAGACTTTACTAGGCACACGGACGACACATAACAGTTGTGTTTGATTCGAGCAAACAACACTGATCAACAAGCTGAACTGAATTAAGCATACAATTCCTATTCAAATTTATTTTAGTACACTCGGTGAACTCAGAAAGATGTAGGCTAACCCGATGCAAATGAAATGAGCCTAAGCATACATCTATCATGAATCAATAGCGCAAGCAAACCATGGACATAGAGGATTTTAGATGGTTTGGTCTGCAACCACAGACCTACGTCCATCCCCCACTCAAACCTAAGTGAGGCTTCCCTTGCTAAAGCAAGACGCAAACTTAGTCTGCAAACAATGGCTGCCAAACAGCTTGAGACTGAGGGAGACAAATCCCTCGACCTGATCTTGCTACTCACAAGATCAGCACCCACTGCTACCCCAGTGACCGGAGAGTCCTACTCTCCCTTCTCCTACAATCGCAGAAGGAACTGTGAGCAACGCTCAGTTGCCCACAACCAGAGGACCAGTCCTCCCTTCCTCTGATGCACAGAGGGAACCCGTGAGTGACACCCAGTCACTCACAACCGGAGACCCAAGTCTCCCTTCTTCTGATCGCTAAGAAGGAACCCGTGAGTGACACCCCGTCACTCACGACTGGAGACACCAGTCTCCCTTCCTTTGAATCCACAGAGGGCAAATCGGAGATACACTCTCCCTTCTCCTGAAAACACAGGAGGAACCCCAAACTCCAAACACACAGAGTATCGGAAAGGTAAAATGGAAAACAAGAACAACAACAAAAACACAACAGAAGAGATGAAAATTGTAGCTCTCACAGGAGCAAGAAACTGTTCAGGATTTGATCCTAGAATAGACAAACACATATCTTCAATTTGGAACCGACTGCTTCAATCTTGATCACTCTCTTTTTCTTTCTTTTCTCTCGATCCTTTCTTCTCTTTTCTTCTACTTCGATGCTGGCTCTCTTTCTCTACGTAATACGCCTTTTCTCTTCCTTTTCTTATGCTCACTCGCTGGCTCCCCTTCTTCTTCTCTAGTGGTCTCTCTTTCTTCTCTCTGACGAGCACTCTCTCTTCTACACAGCGCTTTTTCTTTCTTCCTTGCGCCACACCCTTCTTCGAAGGATGAAGGTCTCATTTATACAAAATAGAGTATCAGAACCCATTTTGATAAAGTAATTTGATACCCTTTAATTCCCATTCATCCACGTGGCAAGAGAGAGAAGATTCCTCTAGATTCAGACTTCGGATCACGTGCCCACTATTGGTTGAACTCACGTGTCTGTCTTGAGTTCGCACGCTTTCACTTAAATTTCTGCTACTCTCAGAGACATTGTGCTTGGCTTAATCCTGCCAATTAGAAGACAGTCATTTAGTCAAACACCTTATATGTTAGAGTTCATACTTAGGCAATAATCAGATGAGAGCATATGCTCGAACTTATCACATGAATGTTCTGCAAATGCCTTAGATAGTGGACAATGATGCACAGACTTGATGACTTGAAACCAGATGTGCATCGACTTCGGTCTTGCATGTGCATCGACCTTGTTTCATCATATGCACAAACCTTAAACATGCACAGACCTATATGTGCACAAACTAGAAACTGTGCGTAGACCTTGAGTTTTGAATGTGCATAGACTCTAAAATGTGGACAGACCTGAATACTGCATGTGCTAGGACCTTCCAAGACACGTTGAGAAATGTGCATCGACCTTATAGACAATGCTACAAAATGTGCATCGACCTTATAGACTGTGCCACAAAACATGCATCAACCTTATAGAAACATTGTGAGGATGAAGGTCGACCAGTGTCATGCCAAATGCAATGTACTTCGACCTTTGCCTTACAGGAGGTAAAATGTGCATCGACCTGTGTTACTTCATGTAGAAACATGCATCGACCTTATATGCATCAAACTGAAATGTGCATCGACCTTACTTGATACAGAGAAGGTATATGCACTGACCTGTATGCTTCAGAGTGAAATGTGCATCGACCTTACCTGACAAGGCGAAGGTATGTGCACCAACCTTTGTTCAGTTGTAATGTAAGGTGCATCGACCTTGTACACAACCATTATGCACATGCATCGACCTTCAGAATAGGAATGGAGATATGCACCGACCTGTACCAACCTTAATGCAACAATGCTAAGCACCATCAACCCATAATGAAACAATGCAACTTGAACACATATGACATCATCAAAATCAAACATCATCATTATGAACACATATGACATCATCAAAATCAAGCATCATCATTATGAACACATATGACATCATGCGTAGATGAGTCATAGTGTTTGGCATCATCAAAATCACAGGGGTACAACAATCTCCCCCTTTTTGATGATGGCAACACTATGAGTCATAAAATAACATGCTGACTCATATCAAACTATTCTCCCCCTTTGACTTCATCAAAAAGAAAATAATACTTTGATAAAATTAGTAGAGATAAATACAAAGCATGCATGATGTGGTTGAGTCACGAGCTATTCTCCCCCTTACCAAAAAAAGCTAAACTGGTTGACAAGGCAAATCATGTACCCCTTTGAAACCAAGAGACTCCCCTTTGATAGAATAGAAGGATTGAAATGGAAGAAATGATCAGAGAGTGTAGCAACAAAAACACAGGTGTAGATTGTGATAAATCCACACATGAAGAAGAGTTTAAATATGAGAAAACACAAGGGGGAGAGATGATATAATAATGAAGAAAAGAAGCACATGGTGCTACTAAGGAGGGTGATCGCCAGAGGGGTTACCTCAAGAAGAAACAAAGAAGATCGCAAATACCTGGTGGAAAATAGAACGCGGGCTAGATTGTGAATTCCTCCTCCTCCTTCAATCGGCCGGCCGATGAAGGGGGTTTTCCTTTATTGATTACCCTTGCAAAAAAGATAAAACAAACAAACAAAAGAAGTGGATCAGCCAAGTGAATGTAGTATCAATCCCAAGTAGGTGATATGATGATGAATAGAGAATAAAACATGCGCACCTTCTTTTTGGTTTTAAAACCCCTAAAAAGTTAGGGAAGGAGAAGATATGATGAAACTAATGCAAAAGGAGAAAAACGTATGATGATCGATGAAGAAAACACAATTAGACGAACAAAGACCCCTGCTGTCCCTGACGACAGTAAAGGGAACCGAAACTGATGCTGTTGACAGGAAGAACAGGAAGCAGAGAGCTTTTTAAAGATTGCACTGGAAGATCGCACAGGAAGAAGATGGATAGCCTCCGTATCTATGCATAAAAACTCTGATCTCGATAGCCTCTGATCTCTTCTGTTCTCGTAACCTGCCAACCTCGCGCGAGGTCGATCAAGACATCCCTATATAGGGTTCCAGATCCAAGATAACCTCAGATTCGGAAGGATAAGAACGGGCAATGATCAAAAGAAGGCAGGACTCTAGTTCCAATTCGAGCAAGGAGACCATTTGTAGCAACCCTAATAAATGAATAATTGAAATGAATTAAAACATATATATTACAAAAGTAATATATATAAAAGGAATAGGGTTAATTGGACGAAATAAAACAAATTAAAAATAACGCCTCTTATTAGGGCGTTAATTCAAAAAGAAACGCCTCTATCAAAGGCGTGACTAAAGAAAGGACGCCCACACGTGCGGTCGTCAACTCTCACGCGACCAAATGGGTAAGTAAAAGAAACGCCTCTATCTTGGGCGTGTTTTAAAACACGAAACGCCCTTTTTCAAGGCGCTTTTTAAGAAACGCCCTTATGCAAGGCGTTAATTCAAGAATACACGCCCTGACCTAAGGCGTTAATTCAGTTCGTGAACCGATCGAACCCAGAACTTATCCAAGGAAAGATTAACCTAATCTAGTAAGTGTCTATTAGAGTAAGGACTCTATTAAGGATATATTACCCTCAATCAAACACTACCTTTGTTAGGACTCTAAAATCCTATAAATATATCCGATCGATCCAACCCTAAACCATTTGATCGATCTACTGCTACACGGTAAGTGAAGAACATACGTTCTTCTTATTTCTTTTGCCCTTCTGTTTACAGCCGCATGAAGAATATTGATTATTATTCTTCTCCTTTAATGCAGGATAAGGATCTGGTGCTTGAGTAAAGAACAAGGTTATGTTCTTCATTATTTGTCCTAGCTTCGGTTACATCTGTGAAGATTATTAACATCTTCATCTTCTTTCTTTTTTTTTTCTCTTCCTCTACAGGTTCTGTAACGTGAAGAACAAGGTTCTTCATCATCTTCATCCAACATCTGCTGCCTCTTTAATTCTTACAGACCCTTCACGGTTATCTCCAAATCAACCCTTTAAGGTAGGATTTTCTCAAGTTATTGTAGCCCAAATAAGAATTAATGCAAGATATCTATACATACGTATATGAGCATGGCATGCATACTGTTTATAAGGTTTTATTACGTTTTCTGCAAAATTTTGAAAGAAACGCCCTTGATTAGGGCGCTAATTTAAAAGAAACGACCATGCCAGTGGTCGTCAATTTAATATTTGACGCCCTCTGCGCAGGCGTTAATTTCATAAGAATCGCATGTGATTAATAATTGATCCTGTTTAAAAATTACAATACATATGAAATATTGATTCTTAATATCTTGCATGACTCTGTGAATTCCTGTTAAATTTTACTGCCATGACATGTCTCCTGTCTCTCGAAATATTATTTATTAAATTATCGTAAATCCCTTGAAATTCACGACTTGGACAAAGTCGTTTTCCATATTCTAACGCCCCAGTACAAGGCGTGAATATTAAAAGTAACGCCCCTTCCTAGGGCGTGTATCTGTTAAAAACCTGAAATTCACATATTCTGTAAAAAAATGGAATTAGAAAGTAACGCCCCTTCCAAGGGCGCGTTTTTGATAAATTTCTGAGAATAATTATATCCTGTCGAATATGTAAATGATGAGACGCCTGCCTCTGCAGTTGTCAACTTTTAAGAAACGCCCCCAGGAAAGGCGTGTTTTTGATAAATTAATGAAATAATGGAAATTCTGTAAATTGGCAATATATGTAAACGCCCTTCAGTTAGGCGTTAATTACTTGAGACACGACTTGACCTAAGTCGTTATTTTACTGTAAACTGATTTTTCCTCTGGTTTGCTAACCGATGGTTTATATATTATACATATATATATATATATCGGCACTATTCTCCACTCCGTGAGTATAGTCCCACGTTTCATGTTGATTTATCGATCACACTCAACTCTCATTGACATACAAGCTCTCCATTGGACATTCCGTTCCTTTGGACTAGCGAGTTAGTCATAGAGACCTCCGTAAGACTCCTCGTAGCCTTGGATTCCCTCAAGGCCGACTGAGCTGGTTGTACCCTAAAAACCCATTACACGATCCTTGCCATGTCAATCTAAAGAAACATGGTATACCGGCCCTTATGATTATACAAAGAGTATATCATAAGGAATTCTTAATGGGATGATGATATCATGCCATGTCATGTCGTTCTTGTAAACCTCAATTCTATGATAAGAATGAGGGTATCTTGCTTGATCTAATGTTCATGTGGACCTCAATTCTATATAAAGAATGTCCATATTGATTTGTCATGGTACCTAAGTTAAGGGAACCATATTCTACCTAGTTTTATCGAACTCGTGATTATACCGTTATTATCGCCATTCTATGTCCTTTGTCATATTTTGGACTCTATTCTATCAAAGTTGTCATACGTATCTACAAGCTTGATTATTGAAATTCTATATTGGCTATATAAACAAGAGTGGATGTCAAAACACATGATAAATGCCTGTGCATATAGGGCCCGATCTGGTCCTGGGAGGAGCACCCGAAAGTACTTGTGCCCATGGGAGTTAAAATGATAAGGTATCTGGCATTATACCGAGTACTTGACTTGCTTGATTGGACATTCCACACACATCTTGTACTTTAATCGTACTTGACTCTACATGAAATGCGTGGCCCGAAAAAGGGTAATCTACTTGCTTGATACATGATAGCCAAAGTTCTTGACATGACTCGATAATGGTACTTGCTTGAATATCTTGAATAACTTGTATCTTGTTCATGAAAGTTCATCTTATTTCGTTGATATTACATTCTCTCTATCTTGTCGTTTCATGCGAGCATGCATAGCTTTATTACATCCATGAAAATGTAATTACTTAAACCACTTGCTAGTACTTGAGATATAATTTCCTACTGAGCGTTCGCTCATTCCGTTTGTCCCTTTGTACTTTTCAGGTAAGTCCGACGACGATGGAAGTCAATCGGATGGGAATTGTCAAGAGTGAAGAGATAGAGATTCTCCAAGTGTCATCTAGTCTTTTCTATAGTTTCTTGAGTCAAATATGTATTCTTTTCCTTTTTATTAAACAGAGTATTGGATTTGTAATAGTCTATCCATTATGAAATAAAGGATTGGGTTATCTTGCTATTTTGCGCATCTCTGTCTTTGTGTCGAATACACGACCACTCTGATTGACATGATTGATATAGACACGTCGCGCATCTCCGGGTATCTTCCGCGCTCGGGGCGTGACAGTCTTTGTGGTATGAGAGCCTAAGGTATTCAATTCCTAGGAAACCCAAGTCCAAGGATAGGTTTCAAAACCCTTAACCAAGTGAGAGTGGGTAGAACCAAGGGTTAAATGATCCATGAGTCCTTTATAAGATCATAGTGATATAATACTAACATAGCTATTGTAATTGTAGGATAATGGCTGCCGAACGTGCTCAATGGCGCAACATGCAGCGTACCCTTCAAGGGATGACCCAAGTGCTACAACAGGTAGCACAAGGTGGTGCTCCACGAGCTGGAAGCTTACACCAAGCATTCAAGAATATGAATCCCCCGAAGTTCATGGGATCGACCGATCCAGACGATGCCGAGCATTGGGTTCGGGAGATTGAACGTATATTCCGTGTCATGCAATGCACGGATCAGGACAAAGTCTTATTAGCTACTTTCCAGTTAGAAAAGGATGCTAGATGCTGGTGGGAGTCGATTGAAGCTACTATTGACCCAACTCAAGTTACATGGGGTGAATTCGTTGAATATTTCAACGCCAAATATTTCTCTGATAGGGTCCAGGAAAGGAAGGCCGCCGAATTTGCCGCATTAAAGCAAAGATCTTTATCGGTGGCTGATTATGAAGCACAGTTCTCTAGACTGTCTAGATATGCTAAGCATTTAATTGGCACGGAAAAGATGAAAGCCCGTAGATTTCTTAATGGGCTTAGGCCCCACTACATTACTCAACTGGCGCCTATGGATATTCAAGTTTATACTGAAATAGTGCGCCGAGCTCAGTTGCTTGAAGATGCCACGGAACTATCTGATAGGATCCGTGGGAAAGACAAAAAGGAGCAAGTCACAAGTTCGGGTTCTTTTAAACCCAACTTTAAGAAGAGGCCCAATAATGGAGGTTCTTCCTCTCAAGATCAGAAGTTCAAGAAATCCAAGCCTTTCTCTATCACCACTACCCCTTCAAACGTAGTATGCAAGCATTGTGACAAGGCTGGTCACAAAACAGAAGAATGCTGGAGGAAACTAGGAGCATGTCTCCGTTGTGGGAGTCGTGAACATCGGATTCCCGATTGTCCATTAATGAATGACCAAGACGGTGAGGGTAAACGCCCAGTGACAAGGAACGCGCGTCTTCATGCAATCCAAGAGACCGAACCAGAAGAAGAAGGCGGATTGGTGGAAGGTACATTAAAAATCTGTTCCAAATATGCACATGTCTTATTTGATACAGGTGCATCGCATTCCATTATTTCCAAGAAGTTTGCTGACCCATTACCTCTAGAACCAGAATGGATGAAGATAATATTGTCTACTCCTCTCGGAAACGAGACGGATATCACACATCATTATCAAAATTGTGAGGTATTGGTTCGAGGAAAGAATTTTCCTATTGATCTTATCTGCTTAGATCTAAAAGAATATGATGTTATACTAGGAGCAGATTGGTTATCCAAATACCAGGCAACGGTTGATTGCCGTAATAGCAAGATTATTTTCAAGGAATTTCCGGAACTGACTTATACTAGTCCTAAGAGTCGAAGCAAATCCCCTCTTATTTCGGCTCTTCGAGCAAGCAAGCTCGTCAGGAAAGGATGTGTATCCTTCCTTGCTTTTGTCACTAATAAAGAAGCTAAGGAAACCAAGATAGAAGACGTTCAAGTAGTACGAGAATTCCCAGACGTATTTCCGGAAGAATTGCCGGGATTACCCCCGCAAAGAGATGTGGCCTTTACCATCGACTTAGTCCCTGGTGCTGGTCCGGTTTCAAAGGCACCATATAGAATGTCCCCTGCTGAACTCAAGGAGTTGAAGGAGCAGTTGATGGAACTAATCCGAAAAGGGTTTATTAGACCAAGTACTTCCCCGTGGGGAGCACCAGTCTTATTTGTAAAGAAGAAGGATGGATCCATGAGATTGTGTATTGACTATCGACAGTTGAATCATCTTACTATCAAGAACAAGTATCCACTGCCGAGAATCGATGAATTGTTTGATCAGATTTCAGGATCCAAATATTTCTCCAAGATTGATCTCCGGTCGGGATATCATCAATTAAGGATCAAGGATGATGACATTCACAAGACCGCATTCAGAAGCAGGTATGGCCATTACGAATTTGTTGTTATGCCTTTTGGACTAACAAATGCCCCTGCTGCCTTTATGCAGTTAATGAATAGCATATTCAGGCCTTACTTGGATCAATTCATAGTAGTCTTCATCGATGATATATTGATATATTCTAAGACTAAGGAAGAACATGAAGAGCATTTGAGGATTGCATTGCAAGTCTTGAGGACAAATCAATTATATGCTAAACTCAGCAAATGCGAGTTCTGGCTTGAAGAAGTGGCTTTTCTCGGACATGTCATATCCAAGGACGGTTTATCTGTGGATCCGTCAAAAGTTGAAGCTGTGAGAAACTGGGAGGGACCCACTAATGCAAGCGAGATCAGAAGTTTCTTAGGTCTTGCAGGCTATTATCGGCAATTTATCAAAGATTTCTCTAAGATCGCCGTACCACTTACAAGATTAACTCGTAAGGAGATCCGATATGAATGGAGTGAGGAATGTGAAAGCAGTTTCCAAACTCTCAAGGATCATCTCACCACAGCTCCAGTCTTAGCCCTACCAATTGAAGGAGAGAAATTCGAGGTCTACACTGATGCTTCTGGCATTGGCCTCGGATGCATTCTAATGCAACATGGGAAGGTCATAGCATATTCTTCTCGTCAACTGAAGAAGCATGAGGAGAATTACCCCGTCCATGACTTGGAATTGGCCGCGGTAGTATTTGCCCTAAAGATATGGAGACACTATCTCTATGGGGTACAGTTTACTGTATACTCCGATCACAAAAGTCTCAAATATCTATTTTCACAAAAGGAGCTGAACATGAGACAAAGACGTTGGCTAGAATATCTCAAGGACTTCGACTTCAATATACAATTCCATCCCGGAAAGGGTAATTATGTTGCTGACGCCCTTAGTCGAAAGCCGAGAGCAAAGATAGCAAATTGTATGATACAAGAATGTAGGTTACTTGAACAATTCTCCGAGCTCAATATAAGCTTGGACACGGAATCCAAATTTGTCACACTATCCCATGTAAGCATACAGTCAGATTTGTTATCTGAGATACAAACACTTCAGGATGATGATCCTATGTTAGTAGAAATCAAAGGCAGATTAGAAGGACAATCTGATTTTCAACTAACTTCTGATGGAAGATTATCGTTCAAAGATAGAACTTGTATACCCGATTGTCCGGAATTAAAGAAGAAGATCTTAGATGAAGCTCACCGATCAAGATACACTATTCATCCTGGATCAACTAAAATGTACCAAGATGTAAAGAGGAACTTCTGGTGGCCCAATATGAAAAGAGAAATAGCGGACTATGTATCACGCTGTCTCACATGCCAACAGGTCAAGGCGGAACATCAAAAGCCTGCGGGAAAACTACATCCTCTAGATATTCCTAAGTGGAAATGGGAGGATATTGGTATGGACTTCATCATGGGTTTGTCTAAATCTAAAGGAGGACATGATGGAATCTGGGTTATCATTGATCGATTGACTAAATCGGCACATTTCTTGCCAATCAAAAGCCGATGGTCGATTGATGTGCTAGCTGCACTATACATTAAAGAAATAGTCAGGATACATGGAATTCCTGTCTCAATCGTGTCTGATAGAGATCCCCGTTTTACTTCTCATTTTTGGAAGGGATTACAACATTCGTTGGGGACAAGGCTCAATTTTAGTACTGCTTTTCACCCACAAACGGATGGTCAGACCGAGCGAACTAATCAAGTTGTTGAAGATATGCTGAGAGCATGCATTATTGACTTTGGAGGAAGCTGGCATGACCACTTACCTTTAGTTGAATTTGCATATAATAATAGCTACCAAGCTAGTATCCAAATGGCACCTTTCGAAGCCTTATACGGAAGGAGTTGCCGATCTCCCATATGTTGGAACGAAGTTGGAGAGGAACAACTATTAGGTCCAGACATGGTAAGGGATACAACTGAGAAGATACAGGTAATCAGAGAAAGATTACAAGTTGCTCAGACAAGGCAAAAGGCTTATGCAGATACAAGAAGAAGAGATCTTGAATTCCAAATCGGAGATCATGTATTTCTTAAAATATCCCCTGGACGTGGCATACGAAGATTTGGTGTTAAGGGCAAGCTTACGCCAAGATTCATCGGACCATTTGAGGTACTCGAAAGAGTTGGCGAGGTTGCTTATCGCATCGCGTTGCCTCCTCAGTTGTCCGAGGTACACAATGTATTTCACATATCTATGTTGAAGAAGTATGTGCACGATCCGTCACATATTATTGAGCATGGAGATCTGGTGATCCAGAAAGATCTCACATATGAACAGAGGCCCTTGAAGATATTAGATCGAGAAATACGAGCTCTAAGGAATAAGGTTATTCCCATGCTCAAGGTGCAATGGAATAAGAATCCTGAACGCGAAGCGACATGGGAGACCGAGGAATCTATGAAGAAACGATTTCCCGAGTTATTCTAAGAGGTATATGTCCTACACTCTCCGCATGTATAATTATATATATATTGAATTTGGGGACCAAATTCTTTTTAAGTGGGGGAGGGTGTAGCAACCCTAATAAATGAATAATTGAAATGAATTAAAACATATATATTACAAAAGTAATATATATAAAAAGAATAGGGTTAATTGGACGAAATAAAACAAATTAAAAATAACGCCTCTTATTAGGGCGTTAATTCAAAAAGAAACGCATCTATCAAAGGCGTGACTAAAGAAAGGACGCCCACACGTGCGGTCGTCAACTCTCACGCGACCAAATGGGTAAGTAAAAGAAACGCCTCTATCTTGGGCGTGTTTTAAAACACGAAACGCCCTTTTTCAAGGCGCTTTTTAAGAAACGCCCTTATGCAAGGCGTTAATTCAAGAATACACGCCCTGACCTAAGGCGTTAATTCAGTTCGTGAACCGATCGAACCCAGAACTTATCCAAGGAAAGATTAACCTAATCTAGTAAGTGTCTATTAGAGTAAGGACTCTATTAAGGATATATTACCCTCAATCAAACACTACTTTTGTTAGGACTCTAAAATCCTATAAATATACCCGATCGATCCAACCCTAAACCATTTGATCGATCTACTGCTACACGGTAAGTGAAGAACATACGTTCTTCTTATTTCTTTTGCCCTTCTGTTTACAGCCGCATGAAGAATATTGATTATTATTCTTCTCCTTTAATGCAGGATAAGGATCTGGTGCTTGAGTAAAGAACAAGGTTATGTTCTTCATTATTTGTCCTAGCTTCGGTTACATCTGTGAAGATTATTAACATCTTCATCTTCTTTCTTTTTTTTTTCTCTTCCTCTACAGGTTCTGTAACGTGAAGAACAAGGTTCTTCATCATCTTCATCCAACATCTGCTGCCTCTTTAATTCTTACAGACCCTTCACGGTTATCTCCAAATCAACCCTTTAAGGTAGGATTTTCTCAAGTTATTGTAGCCCAAATAAGAATTAATGCAAGATATCTATACATACGTATATGAGCATGGCATGCATACTGTTTATAAGGTTTTATTACGTTTTCTGCAAAATTTTGAAAGAAACGCCCTTGATTAGGGCGCTAATTTAAAAGAAACGACCATGCCAGTGGTCGTCAATTTAATATTTGACGCCCTCTGCGCAGGCGTTAATTTCATAAGAATCGCATGTGATTAATAATTGATCCTGTTTAAAAATTACAATACATATGAAATATTGATTCTTAATATCTTGCATGACTCTGTGAATTCCTGTTAAATTTTACTGCCATGACATGTCTCCTGTCTCTCGAAATATTATTTATTAAATTATCGTAAATCCCTTGAAATTCACGACTTGGACAAAGTCGTTTTCCATATTCTAACGCCCCAGTACAAGGCGTGAATATTAAAAGTAACGCCCCTTCCTAGGGCGTGTATCTGTTAAAAACCTGAAATTCACATATTCTGTAAAAAAATGGAATTAGAAAGTAACGCCCCTTCCAAGGGCGCGTTTTTGATAAATTTCTGAGAATAATTATATCCTGTCGAATATGTAAATGATGAGACGCCTGCCTCTGCAGTTGTCAACTTTTAAGAAACGCCCCCAGGAAAGGCGTGTTTTTGATAAATTAATGAAATAATGGAAATTCTGTAAATTGGCAATATATGTAAACGCCCTTCAGTTAGGCGTTAATTACTTGAGACACGACTTGACCTAAGTCGTTATTTTACTGTAAACTGATTTTTCCTCTGGTTTGCTAACCGATGGTTTATATATTATACATATATATATATATATCGGCACTATTCTCCACTCCGTGAGTATAGTCCCACGTTTCATGTTGATTTATCGATCACACTCAACTCTCATTGACATACAAGCTCTCCATTGGACATTCCGTTCCTTTGGACTAGCGAGTTAGTCATAGAGACCTCCGTAAGACTCCTCGTAGCCTTGGATTCCCTCAAGGCCGACTGAGCTGGTTGTACCCTAAAAACCCATTACACGATCCTTGCCATGTCAATCTAAAGAAACATGGTATACCGGCCCTTATGATTATACAAAGAGTATATCATAAGGAATTCTTAATGGGATGATGATATCATGCCATGTCATGTCGTTCTTGTAAACCTCAATTCTATGATAAGAATGAGGGTATCTTGCTTGATCTAATGTTCATGTGGACCTCAATTCTATATAAAGAATGTCCATATTGATTTGTCATGGTACCTAAGTTAAGGGAACCATATTCTACCTAGTTTTATCGAACTCGTGATTATACCGTTATTATCGCCATTCTATGTCCTTTGTCATATTTTGGACTCTATTCTATCAAAGTTGTCATACGTATCTACAAGCTTGATTATTGAAATTCTATATTGGCTATATAAACAAGAGTGGATGTCAAAACACATGATAAATGCCTGTGCATATAGGGCCCGATCTGGTCCTGGGAGGAGCACCCGAAAGTACTTGTGCCCATGGGAGTTAAAATGATAAGGTATCTGGCATTATACCGAGTACTTGACTTGCTTGATTGGACATTCCACACACATCTTGTACTTTAATCGTACTTGACTTTACATGAAATGCGTGGCCCGAAAAAGGGTAATCTACTTGCTTGATACATGATAGCCAAAGTTCTTGACATGACTCGATAATGGTACTTGCTTGAATATCTTGAATAACTTGTATCTTGTTCATGAAAGTTCATCTTATTTCTTTGATATTACATTCTCTCTATCTTGTCGTTTCATGCGAGCATGCATAGCTTTATTACATCCATGAAAATGTAATTACTTAAACCACTTGCTAGTACTTGAGATATAATTTCCTACTGAGCGTTCGCTCATTCCGTTTGTCCCTTTGTACTTTTCAGGTAAGTCCGACGACGATGGAAGTCAATCGGATGGGAATTGTCAAGAGTGAAGAGATAGAGATTCTCCAAGTGTCATCTAGTCTTTTCTATAGTTTCTTGAGTCAAATATGTATTCTTTTCCTTTTTATTAAACAGAGTATTGGATTTGTAATAGTCTATCCATTATGAAATAAAGGATTGGGTTATCTTGCTATTTTGCGCATCTCTGTCTTTATGTCGAATACACGACCACTCTGATTGACATGATTGATATAGACACGTCGCGCATCTCCGGGTATCTTCCGCGCTCGGGGCGTGACACCATTAAAGGCAGGGAACTCCCCAGGAAAGACGAGTTTAAGCAGGACACCGAAGGATAAAACATGACCTTCAGAAGGGCATCAAATCACAAATTGACGACCTACATCAAGACGTTACTCAAAAACACGACCATGATCAAGGGCGTCACTTCTTGGATTTAATTGTGGCAATAAAACTTACTTTATTTGAAAATTATGAGAAAACGCCTGAGATGAAGGCGTTACTTGAAAACACGCCCTGAGGAAGGACGTCAATCAATAATTTGAATTTATTTTGAAACCGGATAATACCAGAAATTGACGCCCTCACACTTGGTCGTCCTTTCTTTTGAACACGCCTTAGATAAGGTCGCTATTTAAAACACGCCCCTCTTCAGGTCGCGAATCACAAAAATACAAAGATCAAACCAAAAACACAAAAAATAGAAAAACTTCATATTATGAATGTATTGAAGTTCACTTTGGGGCGTCAACATAGTGACATGAGATTTGATCAACATAGCGTCAATTTTGGCGTGTCTACAACAGGGGCATGTAGAGACAATTCAGACAATTGGAAAGAGGCCAAAGAGATAATGCAGTCTGTAGAAAATATTAACCAGAAAAATTTGAAATGATGCACAAGAAATCAGATTGAATGTCCAAATAATCAAGGGGTTCAAGAGGATGTTCAATGAGATACCAATCCCATAAATCTAGAAATAAAGATATTTCATAGTCTTCCATTATAAGGGCTTATGACGATACTTTATTGAATAGCATGGTTTAAATATGATGTATCCAAGGTTCATCAATAAAGTTCTATACTCATATCTGAAATTAAATTTTAATACGATTGAATCAAACCATCATATGACAGTCTTGTTTAACCTTCCTTCATCTTTCTTACTCAAAGTTCAATGACCCCTTTAGGAATTACATGAAGTAGTATTGAGGTTAAACAAATATGAAACCATTTGATTTTGTCTAATTAGTATTGAGGTTGCAGTAATTTTCAGATATTTCATTTGATCAACAAAAATTTCATGCTAACAAATTTTAAGAGCAATCTAGTTTAGTACATACCTTGCAACTAGAGGATATGCGTTGTTTAGACGCTAATATCTCTAAGCACTTAGTGTGACTAACAGTCATGCTTCATAAAGAATAGAGTTAACATTGACACCTCATGACATATCTCAACTCATTTCTTTGATGAGTGACATGTATTTCTCAGTGTGCAAGTCATTTCTCTGCCTATTTTTCAATCATTTTTCAACAGAGTTAACAATCGAGGGAGAATAAATGATAATCTTGCAAAAATCATAACTCGGGATATGAATGAGGAAATTCGATGAAACCATGACCTAGAGTTAGATCAAGAAGTCCTCTTGATTTCATACGAAGACGTCCCAACTCAAATCATAACAGAAAAATGCTCCCACTTGTATCTATGATCGGGTAGACGAAGGGTCACCTCTGATCAAACCGAGGGGGTGCTTAGCATTAACCCCTCTTTAAACCAACGACCTTGGGTGCAGGTGGAATCCTTGTGGGTCGTGGGTAGAACCTTGGAAGGCTTGAAAACTATAAAAAGGGGGGGTCATGTCTTCCATTCTCTACCACCTACGGTTTCTCTTGTGTAAGGAAGAGAGGTGAGAAACCTAGGCATTTCATAGAGGGTGAACCTGCAACGAAGTCTTGGGTGATTCTGGGGTGTGGAACTCATCCCCGGATCGAAAGGAAAAGCTTTAGGTGGATCTGGGGTGTGGATTTCATCCCGGATCGTCGGTCTAATATCCCAAAAGGTAGGCACCTAACCTCAAATTTTAGGGGTCAATAGTGCATTAGAATATTTTCAAAGTATTTTTCTACACTTTAAAGAGGGACTAAGGGCATGTGGGGACCACCACCATGTTCATTTTTTGTTTTTGTCTTCATCAAGTTTTGGGCTTTCATGAGTCTCCTCTGAGTTTCTAGGGTCAGTACAGTCGCTGGGTAGGTCAATGTAGACATTGGAACAGTCCATAAGTAAGGTCGATGCACATGTTGCACAGTCCAAGGTAAGGTCGATGCACATTTGGTGTTGGCCATAGTGAGGTCGGTGCACATTTGGTCTGAGCCTTTGTGAGGTCGGTGCACATTCAGTCCAAGCCATAGTGAGGTCGGTGCACATTCAGTCCAAGCCTTACTGAGGTCGGTGCACATTTTGTCCAAACCATAGTATGGTCGACGCACATTTTGTCCGAGCCATAGTAAGGTCGATGCACATTTGGGAAAAGACCAACATAAGGTCGATGCACAAAGGCATATAAGGTCGATGCACATTGACACTGGCCAATATAGGTCGATGCACATTAGGGAAAAGACCAACAAAGGGTCAAGGCACATTTGGGTGAGGCCCACATTTGGGAAAAGGCCATGTAAGGTCGATGCACATTTGGGAAAAGGCCATATAGGTCGATGCACATTTGGGAAAAGGCCATATAGGTCGATGCACATTTAGGAAAAAGGGCATATAAGGTCGATGCACATTTGGGAATGGGCTATACAAGGTCGATGCACATTTGGGAAAAGGCCATATAAGGTTGATGCACATTCGGGATGGGTCAATATAGGTCGATGCACATGTGAATAGGTCGATGCACCTGTGAATTCTGTCCCAATTTCCAGAAACTTAGAAAAAGAGAGTTTTGAAAGGGCATTTTGCTTCATAGAAATCTGGAAAATTAGATAAAGAAAAAAAACTAAGTTGGTACCTCACTGTAAGATTTCATGCTCCCATAAATTTTGCACTTGTAGATACAGTTCATTTTCTATGCATGTGTAACCTAGAAGATAAACCAGTCCTCTTTATACAGTAATCTGATCATGCTCCTTATGTTGTGATTAGTATGCTTTAACCATTGGGAAGTATGTCTGTTATATTAAAGTATCATACTAGTATTGTAAAATGAGTATGAATGTGAATGCAAAAATGATGTGAATGTTATGAATGGAAAACAACAGCATTCTGTGAGGTAGGACTTCGGTCCCCTTCTGCGGGACGGCGATACGTAACGCCACGGAAGTAAAAGATCCCAGGGGACAGCGAGACGTAACACCCTGGTCTAAAACCTATCGATTCGGCTAGTTCGTTGTGTGGGACGGTGATACGTAACGCCACAGAACCCGGGGGACAGCGAGACATAACGCCCTATGCAGCAGAAGTCTAGGTGGGAGTTCACTCCCGGGTCTGCGCAGTACTCTTTCGGTTCGTTTGTGTATGTGGGACTCCTGTGTTTGCGGCAGCTGTTCGGTTCCATGAATAACAAAAATGTGAAAACTCATGAAAACGTGATAATGTGTAACTGCTCATTCACTGAGGTCTTGTTGCATGCATGGGTACCTTATACGTTAGTTCAAGAATATGTATTTTCCTCGTATAAGTTATTTTAAGTAGATGATAATAAATGGATTATGCTATTATTAACATCTGAATTATGGTATAAATTGGTTATATAAATGCGAGTTAATCCTAGTTTGTTTAGGCTACCTACTGAGCATCACACTCACCCCCTTTGTGACACACGTTTTCAGGAGACATAGAAGAAGTTGAGGAGGTGGCTGCGGCTGAGGAGTAGTGTTGGTCCTCACTTCAGCTGAGTAGGCTACGGTGGACTATCTCTCTTATATGTATGGTCATGGGTGGGTGAACCTATGTGGGCACAGGTTTATTTTGGAACATCAACTGATATGTACTCATCTTTGAAATATGTACTCTTCTTTAGAAATTCTGAATGGTTGATATGTTAGTTACATTTCTCGTAATCTGTGATTTTCTTTCTCTCTCTCTATCATACGAATGTATGCATATTTGTAAACATGTGCTTCCGCGATACGTACGAAGTAATTGCTTCGGGGTCTGATTAAAGGGAAAAAATACCCAAATTTGGGGATCGGATCCCGGGGCGTTACAGCTAATTCTTGAGAATCGGCGCCCTTCCAGAAGGGCGCTACTTCTTTTCTTCTTCAATTGTCATTTAGAATGCGGATGCTAAGTCTTGTAATGAAAATTGGCATCTAGAATGTGGACGCTACTTCTTGTATTGCTAAAAATTAGCGTCCAGCATGCGGAAGCTACTTCTTGAAATCCCAAAATTGATTGTGATAATTATGCAATTTATTGCTTATGCATGTTCAAATAGTTATTTTGACTCCAAAAAGATGTTAATTTAATGCAAACTAAATTTATTTGTAAGATTGAAGTTAATTGTTCAAATTGCATAACTTTATTCATTTAATGTTTATAGATGATGCATGTGACGCAAATTGTGATATGAAATGGAGTACTCATCACATCCCCCAACTTACTTATTGCTAGTCGCTTAGCAATGCAATTAGATTAAAATTTAGGACCAACAAGAGTTTGCAAAGCTTATACCTTCATATCCACATTCTCCATAGAATCAACCAAAGATTAGGAATCCAGAAATATTAATGTGCACTAGCCTTAGATTAGAAATTTAGCTACATGACTAAGAATATAACTCAAAGTTCAATAGCACTTGTGCAAGTGTAATACTAATTCCACAGCATAGACAATTGCATCCCTCATTTTACTATTCCAGATAGGTGTCTTTCACTCTACATATTCTAGCTCAAAGCATTAAGTATAGTAACTTTTGTCTGCCTCATTTCTTCATCATTTTTTTTTCAATACACACATGATGCTGCACATCCTTTCACTGTTTGACTTGAACCTCAACTCTTGCCTTAGTAGAAGCAGGCCCGATTACTAGGATCAGGGCCATTTTTCATGGTTTATTTTTTTTTCAATGTGCTTTTACACTTATTTGATGTAACATTTAGCAGATAGCTTTATCAAAAGGATCTCATCTCTAAGAAATGCAGAGTATCAGACACCATTCAAAATATCAGAAGGCTTGTCCTACTTGTTTCATTAGCATGCAAAGTGATTTTTTTCTTTTCTAAAGTGCTAATGAACTTTTAAAGAGATTCTTAAATCAGTTTTCCATGGCTAGATTAGATAATATCCCATCATCATTTTCCATAGCTTTTCCTATTCCAGAATCACTTTTAATTCAAGCATGAATCATGAAACTCAATTGTAGATTTAATATTTCATTCATTTTTTTCCTTTTTTTTTATGCAGAAAATGCACTATGTAGGACAAAATGATATGCAGGTTGTAGCATGAATGTTCTCCCCCCCCCCCCCCAAACTTAAATGACATTGTCCACAATGGCATCCTTAGGCAATGAAAGCAATAGAACAATGTAAAAATGAATACTGTTGAGATGGAAGGATACAACCTGATGTGTAGGACATTGCTATCCCTGGCGGCTTGGACTCCTCGGCTCTTTGCCTGAGTACGAAAAAACACTAAAACAAAAGATCAAATAACAAAAATATTAGGTTGCCTCCCAAGAAGCGCTAAGTTTATCGTCTTCAGCCAGACGCTTGTAAACTCAAATTTTTATTCTAGATCACTCAAATCAATTGATTCTTTTGACAGTGAATGCATATTCTCCACGTAAGGTTTCAATCTTTGACCGTTAACAGTTAAAGTTTGACCATTTTGAGGATTTAAAATTTTAACAGCTCCATGATCAAATGCTTTGATGACAATGAGCAGTCCATCCCATCTGGATTTTAATTTTCATGCAAACAAGCGCAGCCTAGAGTTGAAAAGTCAGACTTTTTGATTAGTTTGTAAATCTTTCTTTGAATGTGCTTGTCGTGAAAGGCTTTTGTCCTAGCTTTGTATATTTTAGAATTTTCGTAGGCTTCATTGCGCAGTTCTTCTAATTCATTCAGTTGCAGAGTTCTTTGGGAACCAGTTTGAGTTAAATAAAAATTCACTTGTTTGATGGCTCAATATGCTCTATGTTCAAGTTCCACTGGGGGGTGGCAGGCTTTTTCAAAGATTAGTCTATATGGTGACATGCAAATGGGAGTTTTAAATACAGTCTTGTAGGCCCATAATGCATCGTCTAATCTATCAGACCAATCTTTCCTATCCGGTCTAATAGTTTTATGCAAAATACTTTTAATTTCCCTATTGAAAACCTCCACTTTCCCACTAGTTTGGGGATGATAAGGGGTAGCGAGCTTGTGAGTGATACCATACTTGCGAAGCAGAGCTCGGAATTAAGAGTAAGTAAAGTGAGAACCCCCATCACTAATGATTGCTCTAGGACAACCAAATCTAGAAAAGATGTTCTTCTGAACAAACTTCATCACCACTTTATGGTCATTAGTCCTAGTTGCAATAGCTTCAATCCATTTAGAAACATAATCGACTACCACCAAAATGTATTCATTGCCAAATGATGGTGGAAACGGTCCCATAAAATCTATTCCCCAAACATCGAAAATTTCAACAACAGAATGGGACTTAGGGGCATCACATCCTTCTTTGAGCTATTGCCCACAGCTTGACATCTCAAACAAGTTTTGGAGAATTCATATGTGTCCTTGAACATGGTGGGCCAGTAAAATCCACTTTGTAAAACTTTTGTAGTAATTTTTTTACCTAAAAAGTGTCCTCCACATGCCAAACTATGACAAAAATTCAGAACACTTTGTTGCTCTTCTTCCGGGACACATCTCCTGATAATATGATCCAGACCCATATGAAACAACTCAGGGTCCTTCCAAAAATAATGTTCAACCTTTGTAAAGAAATGATCCTTCTCATGCTTAGACCACCCATCCAGGATTTGACCGACCACTAGATAGTTGACTATGTGAGCATACCAGGGGGTTGAGACATGAGAAATAGCTAAGGTATGTTCATCGGGGAAGGAATCATGCATTGGAGTGCTCTCAGGTATAACAATTCTAGAAAGATGATCGACAACAACATTTTCTAGCCCCTTTTTGTCTTTTATTTCCAGATCAAATTCATGAAGTAATAAAATCCAATGAATTAGTCGGGGTTTGGCATCCTTCTTGAAAAGCAGATATTTCAATGCCGAGTGATCAAAATAGACAATGACTTTAGGCCCTAAAAGATATGATCAAAGTTTCTTGAGGGTGAAGAAAACAGCCAAGAGTTCTTTTTCTATAGTAGTGTAGTGCATTTGAGCCTCTACAAAGGTGCGACTTGCATAATAGATCACTACGGACTTCTTGTCAATCTTTTGCCCTAAAACAACTCCTATGGCGTAATCAGAGGCATCACACATGATTTTGAACGGAAGCGACCCATCAGGAGATTACAGAATTGGAGCTTGAGTAAGGGCCGCTTTGAGAGAATGAAAAGCCTCTAAGCAAGAATCATTTAGATGAAAAGGAATGTCTTTAGCCAAAAGTTGAGTAAGATGGCGAGCAATGGTAGAGAAGTTCTTGATAAATCTTCTATAGAATCTAGCATGGCCAAGAAAAGAATGAATTTGTTTGACAGATGTCGGGGGAGGAAGATTAGAAATCAAATCGACCTTATCCTTGTCTACTTCTATTCCCCTTTCAGAAACGATTTGGCCTAACACTATTCCTTCTCTAACCATAAAATGGCTTTTCTCCCATCTTAGCACCAAATTAGACTCTATGCATCTTACAAGCACCTTTGTTAAATTATCTAAGCACCCATCAAAAGATTCACCAAACACAGAGAAATCGTCCATGAAGATCTCTAAGAATTCACCCACCATATCTGAAAAGATTGCCATCATGCACCTTTGAAATGTAGTTGGAGCATTGCAGAGTCCAAATCACATCCTCCTGAAAGCAAACGTGCCGTAGGGACACGTGAAGGTGGATTTCTCTTGATCGTCTGGGTAGATAGCAACTTGGTTATACCTAGAATATCCATCCAAAAAAAAAAAATACTTATGTCTAGCCAATCTCTCTAAAATTTGATCTACAAACGGGAGAGGGAAATGATCTTTTTTTGTCATAGCATTCAATTTTCTATAATCAATACAAACTCTCCACCTAGTTTGTAATCTTATAGGTACCTCTTCTCCTTGATCATTTTTAATGACAGTCGGCCTGGACTACTTTGGCACTACTTGTGTTAGGCTGACCCACTTGCTATCAAAGATGGGATAGATAATCCCAGCATCTGACCACTTAACTACCTCCTTCTTCACAACCTCTTTCATATTTGGATTCAATCTGCGTTGAATCTCCCTGCTTGGTTTGGCATTCTCTTCCAGGTATATATGATACATACACACATCCAGACTAATCCCCTTTAAATATGCCACAGACCATCCTATTGCTCCCCTATGCTCCTTAAGAACATCTAAACGTTTGGATTCTTGAGCAGAAGTAAGATTGGAAGCGATAATGACAGGCAAAGTATGAGCAAGGCCTAGAAAAGCATATTTGAGGGAGTCTGGTAGAGGTTTGAGTTCAAGCTCGGGAGGATGTTTAAAAGATAGAAGGATGGGTTTGGATTTCAATGCTGGAAGTGGTTCTACCTTAGACCAAGGTGTAGAAAAGAGAGGAGAATCCTGAAGCATGCTACCCTCTTCTATGGTATCCTTCGCATCATCTGGACTCTCGTCCATTAAATCTTCAATTATATCAATAGCATGACATTCCTCCTCTTGGTCTGGGTATTGCGATGCCTTAAGAACATTCAGAGATACTTTCTCTCCTCCAAAAGAGATGTCCATCATTCCTGTGGCATAGTTAATGTTGGCCCTTAGCTATAGCTAGATATGGGCGTCTCAGAATAATTGGTGTATGCTTAAGTTCCTAGGACGAGGCCATGTCCAAAATTAAGAAATCCACTGGGAAGTAGCATTCATGTACTTTCACAATAACGTCCTCAAGTAAACCCCTTGGTGTTTTCACAGATCGATCTACCAATTGAAGGATTATAGATATTGGCTTTAACTCCCCCAGATCAAATTACTCATAAACGAAGGTGGGCAATAAATTTACACTAGCTCTCAAATCTAACAATGCCTGATCAAAAGTAACTCCACCTATATCGCAAGAGATCAACGGAGCATCGGGGTCCTTTAACTTTTTTGGAAGGTGGTTCATCACCACCGCACTGACATCCTCAGACAAATGGATCTTTTGAGTAATTACCTTTGGTTCCCTTCTCGGTGTGCAAAGATCCTTTAAAAATTTCGCATACGCCGGCACATGCTTAATTACATATAGGAGTGGGATATTGATATCCACTTGCATGAAAAACTCCATGAACCCCTTTTGTTGGACCGGATGTTTTTTGTTAGCCTTAGACTTCAATGCTTCTAGAGAAGGCACCTTTGGCATGTAATCATGGGGTTCTTCCTCAAGCTTTCCTTTTCCTTTATCCTTTTTCATCGTGTATTCCTCATCTTCTGGTATTCCTCATCTTCAGGCTTCCTTTTTCCTTCTTCTATGATCACGGTCTCCTCATCGTCACTATCATTTTCTTCCTGTTGGGCCCCTTGGACCGAACTACCGCCCACTTCCTTAGCCGTATAAGGATCTTCTAAATTCTTCCTGCTCCTAAGAGTTGATATGGCCTTAGCATTCTCAAATTAAGGACCTACAGGAGGGGAAGGCTGAAGTAGACCGGGTTGAGGAAGGAGAAGAGCTCTTTGAGGGAAACTTGGAGGTTGATTCTTTGGATTAGCTACAGGTTCACTTGGAAGCTGACCTACCTCTCTCCTCATGCTAGCAGCAGCGAGTTGCCCGATCTGAGTTTCCAACTTAGAAATGGATTGTTGCTGAGTAAGAATCAGTTGTTGGAGTTGATCAAATTTGTCATCGAGATTGGGCTGAGGAGGGGGATGATATGAAACCTGAGCTTGATTAGATCTGAATGGAGGATATTGATGATTTTGACCCTGAGAGAATTGCCCTAGAGGGTATGGGGCCTGTGAGTGCTGAACTTAAGGTTGATGAAACTGATTTGAAGGTGCATAAAATTTTTGCTGAGACTGGAATGGAACTTGGAATGGTTGTTTTTGAACTGGATGATTGGAGGGATTGGATGGCTGGGATGGTCCTTGTTGATTCTTCCAAGAAACGTTTGGATGATTCCTCCAACCTGGATTATAAGTGTTAGAATAAGGATCGTATGTAGGCTTGGAGATACCTTGAGCAGAAAGGGCTTGTTCTTGAATAAATGGAGGGAGTTGGGCCACCGTGGGGCAATCAGAGACAATATGATTTGGGCTAGCACATAGGTTGGATTTTCCAGCGTCTCCCTTAGGGATTTGCTGTTCCATGTGGATTATGGGGTCCACGTGGGCCATCGGTGCGTTGGCAGCCCATCCCGCTGCATGGATTATGGGGTCCATGTGCGAAGCCTCTCATGCTCGCCCACAGCACGGATAGACGTGGGGTTCTGCAATGCCATAAGGAAATACGGTCCGCCTTTGCTACCAACTCTAGCTTTTAGCGCAACAGTTGGGGCGTGATCCTGTAAACTGGTATCAAAGCGAGGTCGCGTGTTCAAATCTCCCAGGTGTAGCTGGGAGGGAGATTGTTGGATTTTCTAGCATCTCCCTTAGGAATTTGCTATTCCACATGGATTATGGGGTCCACGTGGGCCATCGGTGCATTAGCAGCCCATCTCGCCGCATGGATTATGGGGTCCATGTGCGAAGCCCCTCATGCCCGCCCACAGCATGAATAGATGTGGGGTTCTGTAATGCCATAAGAAAATACGGTCCGCCTTCACTACCCGCTCGATCTTTTAGCGCAACAGTTGGGGCATGATCCTGTAAACATACCAATTGTTGACCCTAGATAAGCACACAGACAAGAAGGGGGGGTTGAATTGCCCCCTTTACAATATGGCAGATTTTAAAACAAATTGCGAAATTAAAGAGATTGATGAGAAATATGCTAAACAAGTAAACTTAGGTTCTCTCAATCTCTCCGGGCTTACACGATTGTGTAGGAATAGAATAGACGCAAGCAAATAACCACATGACACGGGGAATTTTAAGGTGGTTCGGGACCACGACGGGCTCCCAACGTCCAGCCCTCACCAAACCGGTGAGGCTTCACTCGCTTCACAACGAAGCACACAAAGAAAAATCTCCAACACACACGGAGACGTAGTCTCCAACACGATCCTACCGCAGATTAAAACACACACGCACACCCTGCACAACTGCAGCACAATAAACCACAACCGTACACAGATGGTTCAACACTCACAGAGTTGAAGTTAAGAAAACAAAGATATGATCAATACATGCTTATGAACCAAATATAGATCATTGGAATAGATGTAAAAAGGGTGAAGAAATAGATCCTCATATGTAGAAAGGGTTGTAGATGGTCTTCTTTGATCCTCAGGTCGGAGGATAGTCGGATGCCGTCGATGTGAACGTCAACGCTTTCCTCTCTTCAATCCGCTTCTCTTTTTCTTCTATCACGATCTCCAGAAATGCAAGGATATAGATTCTCACGCCCCGAATAAGGTGGAATTATCAAGGCGTGAATAGTTATACGGGCAGGTCGATCAAGAGACTCAGATGATGAGTATGAACAACAAATAGATAAAATCACATCCTTATTTCATAATCTGACATTCCCAACAAATATCCTTCAAGGACTTACAATACTATTCAAACTCGATACATTCATTTGTAAGTAGACAAACTGGGAAAAGAAATTTATTAAAAACTATCATCACTCTCATCACTCCAGCCCATTCCCATCATCTATAAGATTTCCTGAAAATTAACAACAATACACAGGGTGAGCTAGAAAGCTCAGTAGGACTTATATCTCTTTACTTGGTCACTTTAAGTAATTAGCATTTTGGATCATCTATATGCTCTCGAATAAAATAAGTAATAAAATAAATAACAATTAGAGAACAAGATCAGGAGTCAAGAATTTCAAGAGTAGATATTGTAGAACTCAAGTGTAAACATGAAGATCAATAATAAGTTTAGAATTGTAAATATGGCCATGTAACAAGGATATTAACCATTCTGGTCAAATATGCCATGTATAGTAAGTTAAGTATGTAACGAGTCAAGCATGTAATAAGTGAATTACCTAGTTTAATCTTGCATGTCAATTGGTGCAATGCCACACCTGATCATTCAACTCCCTCGGGCACAAGTACTTTCCGGATTTACTCTATTAGGACCAGATCAGGGCCCCCATGTTTGCCAGGCATTGAGTATCAAGTGGACCAAAGTCCCATGTAATTTTCAGAATAATTCATTTATAATTATGGCCAATTCAAGTTTCAAGAAAAGCTTAAGAAGCGTAGTATAGCGCATAACTAGTCATTTAGTTATGGAGGACTCTAGAGGTGGCCCCTACAGGCTCAAGAGGTGGCTCCCATTATGTAGCACTTTGCGCCATTCCGGTCTCAAGAGGTGGCTCCCATAACATAGCACTTTGCCATGCATGGCACTTAGCTCCTACACTTCTAAATGGTAGTTTATGGCTAAAGTACAGATCTAGAAAAATTTTCATTTCCAAAGATATGTAGTATGAAGAAAAGGCATGTAGTATGAAGAATGAATAAAGTTTATAAGAGAAGTTCAAGGATGATTTAAGACATCATGTTTATAAAACATTAAGGCAATAAAGAGAATGAATTGTCGGTCAAGGCGCGATCAACTCTCGCGGGAAATCTTGTAAAATAAGTTTAGATCAAGTGTTTCTTTGTCAGGTAATTAGCAGAAAACCAAAGAAAATACGACCAGATAAGAGGCCCCTTGTATTCACGAGGTCCTAATTAAGTAACCACTTATGAACTTAAAGTGTTTGCCCGTGGACCTCTAGCCTTAGACACGATTTTTCGGTGTTAATAAGTGGGATAGTGTTCATGTTTATGTAATCTATGATAAAAAAATATTCATAATTTATTTTATTTTCATCTTTCATTATTTCTTTTTGAATATGAATGCATATAAAATTTTTAAGTTGCTACATCCTCCCCCACTTAAAAAGAATTTGGTCCTCCAAATTCACATGATTCATTACAAAATAATAGAAGTTCTAACAATACTAACCTGAAAATAATTCTGGATACTTCTTCTTAATCGCATCCTCCAATTCCCAAGTGGCTTCCTCTTGCCCACGACGGCTCCATTGGATTTTAACGATTGGTATTACTCTATTCCTTAGTTGATGTAATTTTCGGTCTAGTATCTTGATGGGTTTCTCTTCATAAGTTAAATCCTTTTGCAGTACCAGATCATCATGTTGGATCACATGTGAAGGATCATAGACATACCTCCTCAGCATTGACACATGAAAACATCATGCACTCCTGCCAACTTCGAGGGTAAAGTCAGTCTGTAAGCTACTTCTCCAACTCTATCAAGGATCTCAAAAGGACCAATAAATCTCAAACCTAACTTTCCTTTGACTCCAAATCTTTGGATTCCTCGAGGAGGTGATACCTTCAAGAAGACATGGTCACCAATTTGAAATTCCAAATCTCTTCTTCTATTATCAGCATAACTTTTTTGTCAGGATTGGGTAATTTTTAGTCGGTCCCTAATCATCTGTATATTTCGAGTAGTATCTTGAATCATATTAGGACCTACTAACCGCTTCTCGCCAATCTCATCCCAACATATGGGTGATCTACAACTTCTACCATATAAAGCTTCAAAACGTGCCATTTGTGTAATGCCCCGGGTTTTTCAGATCTGGATCCGTGGGTTTCGGATCGTCTTTCCGTGTGTTTCAGATTTGAGTCCGATCAGGCTTCGGGCTAATTTTACCAGATTGTCGGACCCTCTTGTGGTGTGCTCGTGTGTTTCCTTGGGTCTGTGGTGTCGTGAGGAGCACGCTGATATTTTTTTTGTAATTCTTGGAGCGCCTTGTGGGTCCCGGGTTACGTTTTGGGTTTTACGCGTGTTTTCCGTCTCTCGGACCTTCAGAACCCCGTATAGGGTGAACCGTTGCGTTCTCCAACGCCGGGACATTACCACGATGATCAGCGTGTTTCGAGGATCGTGGGGGTGTATTTTTATATTTTTCGGTCTTTTTCAAAATTTTTAAAATTTCTACATAAACCCCCTCCCCTATTCTCTCTCCCCATCTCTCATTTCTCACCCTCTCTCCCTCTCTCTTCTCTCACGCTCTCTTTCTCCCCTCTCTTCTCCAGCGACCGACGGAGCAAGGCGGGGGCGAGGCGGAGGCGGCGCGGGCAAGGACGCGGGCGAGGATGGGCGAGGATTGAGGCGGTGGAGGCACGTGGGAGCTCGTGGCACGGTCGCGAGATGGCGAGGGTTTCACGGCGTTTTCTTCGTGGATCGGCGTCCACGGCACGTCATTTCTTCGGTGGAGGTAGGGAGATGGACCCCTAGCTCGTGCGCTTCCTTTCTCGCAAGTTTTGTAGGCTACGGTGAGCCGAGCAGGTTTATTTGAGCGGTTTGGAGAAAATCCATATTTTTGGGGTGTGCGCCCGATCTACCATTCTACCGCGTTTCGGACCGATTCGAGGGTCTAGATGCATGCTAGGGCCCATAGGGGAGCTTCCCCGTTGTTTTCCCCATCATCCGTGGATGATCGGGGCGTGGAACGGAATTTTTGGTGTTACTTCACCATTTCGCCGTCGGGACGCTGTGGCGGTCGTTCCAGTGATCGCCGCAGTGTGTAACGCGCCTGGGCAGGTGCGTTACGCTCCCTTTGTTTTGGGTATTGGCGTTCGTAGGCCTGACGACCCCATGATAGACTACCACAGGGCTGTGACGCCCTCATGCTAGACCGTTACGGTGATTCCGACAGTTGGTTTATGACCGTTGGGGGTCATAGACGTGTGACGCACTCAGAGTGGCACATCAGAGAAGCGTGACGCCCCTGGGCAGGAGCGTTAGAGCTAACGCATCCACCCTTCACCCTAGCGTGCCTGGGTAGGTGTGTTAGAGAGTGTGACACACCGAGCGGTATGCATCACGGCTTGTGTAGCTCCTTGGCCTAATGCACCGGAGTCGGTCCGTTAGGTGACGTAATGCCCCTGGGGGAGCGCGTTACGTTCAGGTTTTACTCGCCCTTCTGATGGCCCTGTGTTGGAGCATCATAGTCATTGTGACGTTCGAGGCTTGGACCGTTACAGACAGTGACGGCCCAAGGTTAGACCGCCAGGCACTGTGTTGCGCTGAGGTGAGTTTTCGTGTTCACCGCGTTCGTTCCATGATGTGTGGATCCCTAGTCGACCCGGTTGAGACCTAGTGGTCGACTTGCGGTCTTGTGAATGCCCCAGACACCCGTGGGATTCTGTGTCCATGTTTTGAGGGTGTCGGGAGGACCGTGCTACCTTGTTTAGCGTGCCCATGGGTTTGAGAGTCCGGGTGACTCCTCGTGTTCTGGGCTTTTGGTGTTACGCTTGATTGAGTCACCGTGCATCGGTGTGAGTGCGGCGAGGGTTCCCCGCACGTCGTGAGTTTCTTCGGGAAGAGGTTTCTGAGTGGGCCATGAGTAAGGCCTTGGATTGCGAGTCCAATTGCCCAGCCTGGGGCTGGAGGGTTCCCGCTTTTCCCTGAGAGTGGGATTTGGTTTGGCGGCCTATGAGCTGCCTTGGGAACCATGCTTCTGCGTTTCTGTGTGGCCAGGTGCGTGGCCCGTGGACTGTGAGTCCCGTTTCTTTTCCGACCATGGTCACCGTGTGATGGTGCTGGTACGTGGGACGGTCCCCGTACTTCGTCGGGTTTGGACGTTGTTTTTCGATGACTTGAGAGTCTACTCCTTCAGTGACCCTCCACTAGTCGTAGCCTTCCTGCACGCGTGTGGACCCACCAGGGACTGGTGGAGAGGCTACCATGAGGATGGTTTTTAGACTGGTTTCCGTCGGGCACCTCATCTGTAACCAGAGTCCGGCTCAAGGGGAAAACCAGTTAGAGGCCAGACCTAGGACGCATGGTCTGTGTGTGCACACGTGGTTGGGGGCAGTTGGACACATGCTGACGAGCATGACCCCAGCTAGTCACTTGTTTTGTGGTTACTTATTCGGTGTCTGTGCCTCTGGTAGGCGCTACCACGTCAGGCAGTTCACCTGCGGTGCAGTGTAAGTCGTCAGGGGACGCTACCGACTGTGCTTCTAGTGGGAGGTACTCTTGTCAAGTCGGGAGTGACAGACTGTCAGCCTCTGTGACTTCGACCTTCAGGTTTTTGGTCGTGTCGATCGTTGAGTTCCAGGTGTTTCACCGTGACACGTGTGTCGGTTCTCGTGCCGTGAGACAAGTGCTAATAGCTTTACTGAGGTTGCATCTTGTTGTGCGGTACCCGTGACCAGGTGGTCAGGGTTGCACCTTGGACAACGTGTCCAGGTTGGCCATGTCCTGGGAGACAGGCCTCTACGGCGTGGTTGCCGTGGATTTTTACTTCAGTAAGTGGTACTAGTGTGGTTCGGTAGCCCCCGACCGTGAGATCGGGGTGTGTTTCTGGTACAGTAGGAGTAGCTATAGTGCCGAGTTTTGACCGGCCACCGTTTCGCTGTTCCTACTATCGTTGTAGCTTTCCTTTCCACTACCGCCGTCATTTCCGGTTGGGGTTCCGCGGGATCCCTGTTGAGTCTCTATTTTGGAGACTCATTCCCTACCTTTCAGGTGTGGCGGTTCTTCCTCAGGGTTCGAGGGTGCGGTACGGAGGTTCTCAGTTGCCAGCTCGCCAGGCCGAGTGTTCACTTGGCATGTGGTATGTTTTACTACTTTAGACTGTACTTTTTGTTGGACTGGACTCTATTGTAGCAGTTGTTGTTTATTTATTTCTGTTAATTGTTGAATTGTCCTACCTTATTTCCTATTTCTTTGTGCCTCCACACTCCTTTTAGCCCTTCCGAGCCCTCCCGGCTCGTGGGCGGCGGTTCGAGTCTCGGGTTATCGAGCCTTCTCGATAACCGGATTCTCTGGTCGTTACAATTTGAATACTTGATTGGTAGCTATTATTGTTGGAGAACTCAATCAATGGTAAATGTTCATGCCAAGTACCACCAAAATCTATCATGCATGCTCTAAGCATGTCATCTATGATTTGATTAGTTCTTTCTATCTGACCATCTGTCTGAGGGTGAAAAGTTGTACTAAAATTTAATCTTGTTCCCAGTGAAGATTGCAACCCCTTCCAAAAGTGAGAAGTAAATCTAGGATCTCTATCAAAAATTATAGATGAATAAATACCATGCAATCTTACCACTTCCTTGATATATAAAGCTGCCAGTATATCCACCGTCCACTTACTTTTGATGGTTAGGAACTGAGCAGACTTGGTTAATCGGTCCACTATTACCCAGATTGCATCAAGTCCTCCTCTAATTTTGGGTAATCCCATAATGAAATCCATACCAATGCTTTCTCACTTTCAGTCTGGTATTTCTAGAGGTTTCAATTTACCAGCAGGTCTGAGATGTTCTGCCTTTACTTGTTGACATGTCAGGCAACGGCTCACAAACTCAGTCACTTCTCTTTTCATATTTGGCCACCAAAAATTTCATTTCAAATCTTGGTATATTTTAGTGACTCCTGGATGAATAGTATACCAGGATTGGTGCGCTTCTTCCATTATCTTCTTCTTGATTTTGTTACTATCAGGCACACAAGTTCTTCCTCGAAATAATAATCCCCCATCATTCGCCAGTTAAAAATCAGGCCTTTGGCTCAAATTTCCAAAAATTTCAACTAATAAAGGATCGCTACCTTCTTGCTCTTTTATTTCAGAGAACATTTCAGGCTATACCCTTATATTGGCAATAAAGACTCGTTCCTCCTTTGGTTCCACATTTAAATTTAATCTTGTAAATTACTCCAGCAAGTGTCATTCATTAATCATCAAACTTGATAATAGAGCCCTCGGCTTTCTACTAAGAGCATCAGCCACAACATTACCTTTTCTATGATGGTATTGAATAGAAAAGTCAAAATCTTTCAAATATTCTAACCATCTTCTTTGTCTCATGTTGAGCTCCTTCTGAGAAAATAGATATTTTAAACGCTTATGGTCATAATAGATAATGAACTGCTCACCATATAAATAATGCCTCCATATCATTAGAGCAAAGACTACTACTGCTAATTCTAGATCATGCACAAGGTAATTAACTTCGTGGGTCTTCAGTTGCCTAGATGCATAGGCTATCACCTTACCTTGTTGCATTAATACACAACCTAGGCCAATTCCCGAAGCATCAGCATATACCTCGAATCCTCCTCCCGCAATAGGCAGAGTAAGAACATGTGCAGTTGTCAAGCGCTCCTTTAGAGTTTGAAAACTCTTCTCACATTCCTCAGCCCATACATAAGAATTTTCCTTCCTTATTAGTCTAGTCAATGGCACGGCAATTTTAGAGAAGTCTTTGATGAATCTCCTATAGTAACCGGCCAATCCTAGAAAACATCAGATTTCGGTCACATTTGTAGGCCTTTCCCAGTTATTGACAGCTTCTACCTTTGAAGGGTCAACAGAAATACCTTCCTTAGAGATCACATGACCGAGAAATGAAACTTCTTCTAACCAGAACTCACATTTGCTCAATTTAGCATTTAATTGATTCTCTTTTAATATCTGCAAGGCAATCCTCAAATGTGCTTCATGTTCTTCCTTGGTTTTGGAGTAGATCAATATATCATCAATAAATACCACCATAAATTGATCTAAATAGGGTCGAAACATACTATTCATGAGTTGCATAAAGGCTGCAAGTGCATTAGTCAGCCCAAAAGGCATGACAACAAATTCATAGTGTCCATATCTACTCCTGAATGTTGTCTTATAAATATCTTCTTTCTTGATTCTCAGTTGATGATAACCCGACCTGAGGTCAATCTTAGAGAAATAATGAGCTCCAAAGATTTGATCAAATAGTTCATCAATTCTTGGCAGAGGGTACTTATTCTTGATAGTCAATTGGTTCAACTGCCTATAATCAATGTATAACCTCATAGATCCATCTTTCTTCTTCACAAAAAGAACAGGTGCTCCCCAAGGTGTGTCCTAGGTCTGATGAATCTCTTCTCTAATAATTCCATCAATTGCTCTTTTAGTTCCTTCAGCTCAGTAGGTGACATTCTATAAGGAGTTTTGGATATAGGGGCTGCTCCTGATATCAAATCAATTAAGAATGAAACTTCTCTCTCGGGTGGTATGCCAAGTAATTCCACATGAAATACATCAGGATATTCCATAACAACAAATATTTTTTCCAGAATGGGTTTCTTGGTTTCGGTTATAAGGACAGAAGCCAAAAATGCAACACATCCTTTCTTCATCATTTTTTGAGCTTGAAGGGCAGAGATGAGAAGAGAGTGTCTAGGATGGCTATTTCAAGAGAAATATAGTTCAGAGTATCCTGGTTCATCAAAGGTTACACTTCCTCGCCTGTAATCCACTTTAGCATTATACTTGGCCAACCAGTCAGCGCCTAAGATTACATCATAACCCTCCATGTACATGCATATCAAATCAGCAGCTAAGTTATGTCCAATAATCACTACTTCACTAGAGGAAAAATGATGTTTAAGCTCAGTGCTTGCTCCTAAAGGTGTGGAAATAACAAGTTCCATTTTCAAAGGAATAGGTTTTTCATGTAAGGTGGTAGCAAAATTCTGGGATATGAATGAATGGGTAGCTCCAGTATCAAATAAAATAAAAGTAGTTCTAGAATTGATGGTGAGAGTACCTTCCACCACTCCTCCTTCTTCAGTAGGTGCAGGTTCTATCAGAGCTTGGAGTCTACCTTGATGCCTTGGTCCTTCTTGAGTTTTCTTCTCCGATGGAGATTCCTTCATAAGGGGACAATCGAAAATGCGATGATCCCCACTTCCACAACGCAAGCATGCTCCCTTCTTTCTCCAGCATTCTTCAGTCTTGTGTCCATCCTTGTCACAATACTTGCATATATCTTTTGAAAATGTATAAGGATTGGCTTGCCTATTTCCATTTCGAGGCCTTTTGTCTTGTTGAGGGGTTTTTCCTTCATTTAGCCTCTTCTTTCCAAGTGTTGGCCCGGTTAGGAAGGCAATCGAGAGGGGGTGAATTGATTGCCCACCCTTTTGCACAAAATAAAATTTAACTACACAGATGGTAGAACAACGATGACACTTTCTCAATAGAATGCAAGGATTATGAAATGAGAATTATAGCTTCTCCAAGTTCAGATTAATGCGCAATGATAATCAGCCAACCACTCACAGCTTTTCAGCACAAAACAATGATCACTCAGATAAAAATAACGATTCGGACAAATGATGAAACTCACAGCTCACCGATTCACACTCGTAACACGAACGGATAAAGTATAATAGCAATCACACACAAAGCAACCCACGGCACAAGCAGTTTTAAGGTGGTTCGAAGGCACCTAAGTGCCATCCTACATCCACCCCTCTCAACTCGAGAGGATTCCACTAACAACGCTGCACGACGGCAGCAACCACCACACACACACAGGCACGACGGCAGCAACCACCACACACACACGGGCACGACGGCCCACCACACGTGGGTTCTCGTACGACGATGAGAGACCTCACACACGAGGCAAGCTCCGAAATCATTTAAGAAGAAAAGGATATGAACATACAATGCCCAATTCAAGATTAACAATCTATGCTCCAAGGTAACTAAGAAATGGATTGACAAGATCTTCCCCTTTGATATTCACGTAACTAGGATATTTAATGGAAGGGTGCTATAGAATGGAAGCTTAAGAGAGAAAGAAGTCGGCCCCCTTTAATGAAGTCCTCCCAAGCAAGGAGATGGTGGATTTCTTCCAGCTTCGAGCTCGGAGATGAAGGATGCAGAGCTTGGCGGCAGGTTCTTCCTTCTCCAGCAGAAGCACCGGTCCTCTCCTCCTTCCTGCAAAGATAGAACAAACTTAGCCCGCAAGAATTTTTTTTTTCCTCAAATGGGGATTGCAACATATATATTGTTGTGCCCCTTAGGCACAAGCATGTGCTATGTTCCTTTGATGATAGCAATGCTATTTGGTTTTGATGATAGCAAGACAGTGAGTGCATTTGAGTGCATTTGATATTGTATTTTGATGATTGCAATGCTATTGTGTTTTGATGATTGTAATAAACAAAGTGCATTTCTGTGCATTCTTATCCTCGAGCATTCTGCATATGATAGCAACATGAATGATGATGTTTAGCATTGATGGCATTTGTTCTTTATATATCTGAATTGCATTTTGTCAGATGTCATGTTTCTGCATGTCTCACTTTGTGCATAGGCTAGACAGCATTGGCCAAGTCTATACATTGGCTGTCGGTTGCAAAGTCTACACATCAGACTGCATTGCATTTATTCATGGCTAAGAGTCTATACACTGGAATGTGTCATTGTGCATCATGCAAGTCTATACATTGGACTCTCATTCAAGCCTATACATTGCATTGGCTAAAGTCCGTTTCATTTAGAGTCTAAGGCAATGTCCATACACTGGACTTGAAGTGTGTACATTGAGCGTCTCACTTAGCGTCTAAGGCAAAGTCTACACGTTGCTACAGTAACGCAAGTCTATACATCGTCTGTCTCAGGCATTGTCTTAGGCTAAGTCTGTACAGCCTACGTCTCATGCAGCGTCAACGCTGTGAGCATTCTCAAGTCCATGCAGCGTCAACGCTGTGAGTGTGTCTCAAGTCTGCAGCGTCAACGCTGTGAGCATTCTCAAGTCTGCAGCGTCAACGCTGTGAGTGTGTACACAGCATTCTCAAGTCTGCAGCGTCATCTCTATAAGTCTATACAGTGGTTCAGCAAGTGTGTACATCGCATTCACGGTTCACAAAGTCTATACATTATGCATGTTTGAGTTGAAGTCTATACAGAGTCTGCATCCTTTGAAGTCTGTACATCATGTTCATTCTGTTCACTTCAAGTCTGTCAGCCGTGTGCATTGGATTCAAAGTCTATACTGCCTCTGCGTGTTCTTTGCATTCCATTCACATTCCATTCACTGCTGTTTACATTTCTCATATGTCATGGGTCGACACATCCTCTGATGGGTCGACTCCTTCAGCAGTCATGCTTAAGAACTCAAGTCCATACACTGGAAACTCTTCAATTGATTGAGTCTATACATTGTCCTAGGCTAAGTGTGTACAGCGTCTCATTCATACTTTGATTAATGAAGTTTGTACATCAGTCTTCACACTCTAAGTCTGTACATTGGCTTCGCTTCATCAAGTCTGTACACTGACTCGCTTCATGTCCCTAAAGTCTGTACATCCACAGTGAAATCCAAAGTCTATACATTGGTCTTCACATTGAAAGCCTATACATTGCTGGATGATCAAGTCTGTACATTGGGGGGCTTTTCCTATGCTTGCCCAAGTCTATACACTCATACCTTTCCCTACGTTTTGCTGGCCAAGTCTATACATTGCTGAGTCTGTACATTGCTTACAGCTCACACGTTTAAAGCCTAAAGTCTGTACAACGTGAAGTCTACACATTGGTTTTCATTCGAAGTCTGTACACTCACCAGTGAATGACAAGTCCACACATTGGACTGTAGCTGCTTGTTCTTCAATGTCTGTACATTGGGTTTTCACATGAAGTCTGTACATCCGGTCGCTCTGCATCGTTATCAAGTTTGTACAGCCACTCTTCATTCATCATGTCTATACATTGGTTTTGAGTGAGCATAGTCAAGTCTGTACACTGCTTGAGCCTTAACAAGTCTGTACATCGCCTTAAGCATTTCAAGTCTATTCATTGGCTCAAGCTTCCAAGTCTGTACACTGGTTCAAAGTCTACACAACGCCTCTTTGATTCTAAGTCTTTACATTCGTTTTAAGGCAAAGTCTGTACATTGCCTCTATGCTTCAAAGCCTGTCGATTGAAGAGTCTACACACTGGTTGTTCACATGTCCCTGTAGTCTGAAGTCTCTACATTGCATATAAGCATGAAAGTCTGTACAACGGGCAAGTGTGTACATCCATCAGTGAACACATCAAGTCTATACACCGTATGTGTTCATCTGATCTTCATGAAGACTATACACCGCGTGTGTTCAACTGTGTTTCATGAAGTCTATACATCGCTTGCCTTCATCCGATCATCATGAAGTCTACACAGCGCATGCCTTCATCTGAGGCTTATGAAGCCTTTGTATTCATTAAGTCTATACACTACGTTGTGCATACTTTACATTGCTTTCACCTTCACAGCAAAGTCTATACAATGCTTTACATTCTTCAGAGTCTGCACAGGGTTTTAGACTTAAAATGATAGCTTAATCTGATACTCTTGTCTGTCTGACAGGGACTGAAGAGGCTAATGAAGGGCACGTGATCCGAGGTGCCTGGCTCGTGATCCAAGGATGGACGAGATACCAGGATGCTGCCACGTGGTCTGAATTTTTAGGGCAGGAAATGTGGAAGCCACATGCGCCCAGTGTGCCTGCTGCTGCTGCTGCTATATATACGAGCCTTCTTCCACTAAAGAAGACTGATCAAAAGAAAAGGAGCAAAGCCTATACATCCAGTCTGAGAGTGTAGAGAGGTCTTCGATCCAGAGAAAAAGAAGAGAAGAAGAAGAAGAGAAAGAAGAGAAGAGAAGAAGAAGCTGAGAGAAGAAAAAAAAGGAGAAAAAGGAGAGAGAGCTTCCACGATCTAGCAAAAGAAAAGAAAAAGAGAAAGAGAGAAAAGGAGAACAGAGATCGAGAGAAGAAGAGAAGTGCAGCAGAGAAGAAAGAGAAAGAGAGAGAGTGAAGAAAGAGAGTGAGATCGAGGGAGATCTATTCTTGATGGATCGTGGATCAAATCCAGGCCATCCAGCTCTTTAAGATCCACATTGTGCTTCATTGCTTACAGCTTTCTGATTGTTATCTTGTTCTATTTTCTATATTCTATTTTACATCCTTGTTCAAGCTGTTAGTCAGCGGATTGCAGAGGTGCTGCCTCTGGACGGCTAAGTTGTATTGCACAGCGGTTTGCAGTGGAGGATTCCACTGGACAGCAAGCTGTGTTGCTCAGCGGGGCGAGGAGGATTCCTCGGACGGCAAGCTGTATTGCCCAGCGGTTGTATGGCAAGCTGTGATGCCCAGCTGTTCAAGCTGTGAGTCAGCGGAAGTCACACTCGGTTTGAGTGTGGGGTGGATGTAGGTCTGCTAGACCGAACCACCTAAAAACCCATTGTGCAGTGGTTTGATATATTTGTGGTTTGCTTCCGTTAGATGATTGATTAGGGGGCGCACTAAGTGTTGGCTTTCTGGTTGAGCAGAAAAGTTGATTAGCTCTCTTAGAGTGTCTTAATCTGTTAAGTAATCGAAATTCAAATTGAGCTATAGTTCGTCTAACTTGTCTTGTTAGAGTGCTCACTGTCTGTTTGTTTAATTCCGCATCTGCTAATTAGTCTTCCAGATTTGATAAATCTGTCTAGTTAGCATTCTATATAGTTAGTGAGCCTAATATTTTAATTGGGTGAAAGTTTTTATAGGCCATATTCATTCACCCCCCCTCTGAATACTTGCACCGAACCCAACACTTGGTATCAGAGCGGGTCTCTGATCTATCAGATCTAACAATCTGCAGAGGATCCTGCTAGTGTTTAGTGCATTTCAGAGTGGGTCTTTTGGAATCGTTTTGATTTACTATCTTAGTGCATTTCTGTTTGATGCATTTCATAAGTGTGCCTCCTGTGTTCTGTATTCAGTTTCACTGAGTTAGTTCCTTGCCTTGCTTATCTGGTTGTGGTGCTTTGTTGTCGATTGCTTCGTGCCCTGAATCTGCTTGTCATCTATTCTGATGGCTCATCCTCCGATATACAGAGGTGATGACCTTGGCCCATGGCTGGAAAAGTTGCATCGGTATGTAAACACAACCGATCCTGATTTGTGGAAGGTAATAACTCATGGTCCATACAAACTGTCGAAGGATAAATCTAAATGGACCAAGAAGGATAAGCTGAAAGACTCTGTCAATAATAGAGCTGTAGTTTTATTAAAAGAATCAATTGACAGATCTCTAATTGAATGCATTTCTTCTTGCAGGTCTGCCAAAGACATTTTGGATAAACTGAAGCTAATCAGGAATCACAGCAAATGCTTGATGGCTGATAGAAGAAATGCTAATGATGAAACTTCATCCGAGGTAAGCTCTGAACCTGAAGAACTTTCAATTGATGACTTATGGAATATAAATGAGGAACTCAATAATAAATGTGAACAATTGAAATCTGAAAAGAAAAAATTGAAAAAGGAAATGTTGTACGAAATAAGAGAACTGAAATGTGAAAATGCAAAACTAAGAGATAGTCTGAAAAGCGATGAAAATTCTTGTAAGGCATGTGCTATTTTAGAAGACATGATAAATGAGTTTGATCATGATAGTAAATTGCAAAAGGAAGCATTCAAATCTCTAGAAATTGAAAAACAAACATGCTTAGACAAAATGTCTGAAATTGAGAATCAACTGAATGATAAGAAAAATGAGCATCTAAAAGGCATGCAAGAACTGACTGAAGTTAATTCTGAATTGGACAAACTGAAATTGGAGAATGAAGATCTTCAAAAGAAAAATAAAACTCTTATGGTCAGAATGAATGAAATCAATGAGGAGGTTTCACAGTCCTCTTCTGCTAAATCAAATTGTAAAATATGCTCAGCTTTAAGAGAACGTAATGAAGATCTCTTTAGTGAGAATGAATGGCTAAATAAACAAATTGCCTCACTTAAAGATGATCACAAAAACCTGCTCGCTGAGAAAATTAAAGCAGAAGAAAGAGAAGATGAACTGATTGAAAAATTGGAGCACATGTCTGGAAGAGAGAGATGTGCTAATAATGAAATTCAGGATAAAAATCTTGAGGAAGAAAACACTGAATTAAAAGCTGAAGTTGAAAAACTGAAGTGGTTGAACACTGGCTTGTCTGAAAGACTTCTCACTACAGAAAAAGGAAAAGCTGTCTATGATGAAAATTCAGAAATTTTGAACAGTCTAGAACAAGAAATTGAGAAGTATAAAACTGCAAACCAAGTTCTAAGCGAATGTGTTAATTGCAGTGAACAGGAAATAGCCAGTTATGAACTTCACATTGCTAGCTTGGAAGATAAAATTCATAATCTGGAAAATTCAGCTATTGAGTCTGCCAAGATTAAAGGAAAAATGAAAACTGTTGGGAAGAGGAAGGATGATAACTCTGAAGGGGGAACAAATTGCTGTTCTGATGTTAAGAAAATCACTAAAAACCAGCTATATACCACTTTTGTCCAAAGCACTGATGTAGCTGGTACTTCAAGGTAATCCCCAAAACAAAATGAAAATCAGAAGTCACCTTCAAAATCTGTCTTTCAGTTTAAAGCTCAGAAAATTGAAAAGCAAACAAAACCTGTTGAGGATAATCAGAAATTGACAAGAAAGAGTCAAACAAAAAGGGCAAAGAATAATTCTGGTTATACTCTGAAATTTGTTAGCTCTGCTGAATCTGATGGGTCAATGCAAAATGCTCATGCTTCTTGTACTCATTCACATGCATCTGTGAATTCATCTGATAGAAACCATGCCCCTAGGAAATCTGATGCTTCTTGCTATTACTGTGGTAAGCATGGACATATCATGGATGATTGCAGAATATTAAAAGAGGATGAGCATGCAAATAAAACAATGCATTCTAGGAATCTATCTGGAAGAAACCATGCCTTCAGGAAATCTAATGCTTCATGCTATTATTGTGGTAGGTATGGTCATTTAATGAATGAGTGCTATGCTTTGAAATCTGATGACAGAATGCATGCCAGATACACCCCAAATCATCATGAGCACAAAAGAAACAAACTCAAATTTAATCAGCATATCATTTGTTTCACTTGCAATAAGCCTGGGCACAAGGCTATTGAGTGCTGGTCAGGAAATCATTGGGGTAAAAATGAATCTAGAAGCAAGCATCTTAAATGCTTCGAATGTGGGAGGCATGGCCATACAGTCAAGGACTGTTGGCATGCCCAAGTAAGTCATGTTAATAACAAAGTTTTTAAATTCTCTGCAAAACGACCTGTGAACTTTTCATGCTTTAATTGTGGTAAATCAGGTCACAAATTTGCTGAATGCTGGATGAAGAAGAATAAGAAACAGAATGTCCATGTAAACAACAGAACAACTCATGCTCAATCTCATAGGTCTCATGCTTCTTTTGATAAGCATCATAGGACCAGACAATCTGTTGTATCATGTCATTATTGTGGAAATTTTGGACATTCTATGTCTGATTGTTCTTTTATGGAATTTGATGATAATGTTACAAAAAGAATGTTTAGAACACCTGATAGGGGTAGTGCAGGACCCAAGACTGCTTGGGTCCCTGCAAGATCATATTGATTGATATGTTGCAGGTGTGCCTTGGTGAGAGAAATAAAAGGGGTAATTTAGCCAAGGCACTTAAAAAGGAAGCCCCAGGATTCTACATTTCAGGTTAGTTCTGAACTTGTCTTTAAATTTCATCATCTAAAAATGCTGATTTGTCTGTTTGATATCTGAAATTGTTGAACTGTTCGTTTGATGTCTGATATTCTCTTCATGTCTAGCTGATCAGTCTGCATTCCAGACTCAGCTACTGAGTTTTAATTTGCATATATCTGATGCTCTTCTCTCACTGATTATTGCACTGAATAAATGGGCTGTTAGATGCTCTGCACAATCATTTTTAGAGTCAATGCATGTGTTTTGTGTCAATGCATGTGTTATGTGTTAATGAAGTGCATGCTTGCTGTTAAATGCATAACTTGCTAATTGTGAATGGTTCATTTAGTGTACACAGTCAATGCATGTGTCTTATGTCTGCATACATCATTTGCATGACTGTCAATGATGTTGTTCAATGCAGGTAGGACTGTCTTATGTTGCATTGTCTTGCATAACCCTGGTATATCAAATGGTATGTTACTAAAAGGCAGGGAAATCTGCCCAGAGGTTTCTACCATGTGTGAGATGGTCTTTGAGACCAGATTCTCCGCCTAGTACCATGGGTCTTGTCTTCATGTAGAACAGTGCATTGCATCATATTTTGAAAAATCTGAAAAAGGATAAAAATGTTCATGACTTGGATGCATAAACCTGAATTGATTGCATACTTGCCTCATGAATCCTTGGTGCATAGTCTGCATGTAGAACAGTGTATTGCATTGCATATATTTTGCATCATGGTGTCAGGGGGTGCTGAGAGTTCTATTCAATTCATTGAATCCTATTCACTTCTCAGTGTTCTCATTCAAATGATTCATATTCTTTGACATCAGTTGCTCATTGAACCATATTGCCAATTGCTATCTTTTCCCCATCATTTTCACTAAACAACAGCTTTGCATATGGTTTAGTACATTGAATGGTGATTATTACAATTGTTCACTTATAAGAATCACACTTACAAATTGAAAGGAACTAAAGGTTTAACCTTTATAAATTGGAGAGTTAAGTGTCTGCACTTCAGAATTTGAGATAAAAGAAAACTTTTATAGCTCTTAATCTTTGTCTCATGGCTAAAATAGAAAAAGTTTTTGTAATGCCTAAATGTATTGAACCGGATATGTCTAGAACAGGCTAATAAGAGTGTGTACTGACTTTTTAAACAATCACTCTAAAAGAATTAAGGGCAGCAGTAAATAAGATCATTAATGTTAAGAACTGAACACAGTGACAGAGCAATGGCTGATTGCACTGAGAAACTGTGAACTCCTCCAAAGAAGCAGGAGAATTCACATGTCATGAGGTGATTCAGAATATCTCTGTCATAGGGTCAAATCTATAGGGGGAGTCCTCACCAAGTAACTGAGGGTACTGGCCTCTAATCAAGGTGTACCCTTAATGTCAAAAGTGAAGACTATCCTTTGTGGGTTCTGATCTGAAATAGGTCTAGCAGTTTATGCCTAGTAACTGGGGGTACCTGCCTCTGATCAAGGTGTACACCTAATGTCAACAGCATAAATACCAGTGATCTATTTACTTAGTTTAGGTTCTGAAAAATTCAAAAGTGAAAATCAAACTGCTGTAACCCTTCGAAAAATCAAAAGTCAATGAGTGAAAATTATTTTCAATACATATTCAAACTGCCATTCTTGATCTTCCATGTTTAATCACAAAAGGGTATTATTTCTGACTTATCTATTAATACCATGTGCCCTAGATTCATTGCTATAAATGGAATCTATAAACTCTTTTTCAGGGGTCAGATGTTTTACTCTAGATTTATCACTGTTAAACCTGAATTTTTGTCAAAATTGTATGTTGCTGATTCTTATACTTTAACAGTTGTTTATAATCATGCTTCCTTTCTGAACCTATGATTCAGCTGTTGTCAAGTGACCCTCCTACCTTCTCTACCTTGTTTATCTGTTCATATTCCTTCACAAAGGGGAGCATTTATTTAGGGGGAGAAATAATTTAGGAGGAGTCATACCTTCAGGGGGAGTTTAGTGCTCTAGAAGTAACTTGCATGCATACTGCCATGTTGCACTCATGTTCTTATTGTTCTTCCCTTTTCGATTATGTCAAAGGGGGAGAAAATTTTGTGTGTGACTCACTGTCACTGTTTATTGCCATCATCAAAAAGGGGGAGAATGTTGTGCCCCTTAGGCACAAGCATGTGCTATGTTGCTTTGATGATAGCAATGCTATTTGGTTTTGATGATAGCAAGACAGTGAGTGCATTTGAGTGCATTTGATATTGTATTTTGATGATTGCAATGCTATTGTGTTTTGATGATTGCAATAAACAAAGTGCATTTCTGTGCATTCTTATCCTTGAGCATTCTGCATATGATAGCAACATGAATGATGATGTTTAGCATTGATGGCATTTGTTCTTTATATATCTGAATTGCATTTTGTCAGATGTCATGTTTCTGCATGTCTCACTTTGTGCATAGGCTAGACAGCATTGGCCAAGTCTATACATTGGCTGTCGGTTGGAAAGTCTACACATCAGACTGCATTGCATTTATTCATGGCTAAGAGTCTATACACTGGACTGTGTCATTGTGCATCATGCAAGTCTATACATTGGACTCTCATTCAAGCCTATACATTGCATTGGCTAAAGTCCGTTTCATTTAGAGTCTAAGGCAATGTCCATACACTGGACTTGAAGTGTGTACATTGAGCGTCTCACTTAGCGTCTAAGGCAAAGTCTACACGTTGCTACAGTAACGCAAGTCTATACATCGTCCGTCTCAGGTATTGTCTTAGGCTAAGTCTGTACAGCCTACGTCTCATGCAGCGTCAACGCTGTGAGCATTCTCAAGTCCATGCAGCGTCAACGCTGTGAGTGTGTCTCAAGTCTGCAGCGTCAACGCTGTGAGCATTCTCAAGTCTGCAGCGTCAACGCTGTGAGTGTGTACACAGCATTCTCAAGTCTGCAGTGTCATCTCTATAAGTCTATACAGTGGTTCAGCAAGTGTGTACATCGCATTCACGGTTCACAAAGTCTATACATTATGCATGTTTAAGTAGAAGTCTATACAGAGTCTGCATCCTTTGAAGTCTGTACATCATGTTCATTCTGTTCACTTCAAGTCTATCAGCCGTGTGCATTGGATTCAAAGTCTATACTGCCTCTGCGTGTTCTTTGCATTCCATTCACATTCCATTCACTGCTGTTTACATTTCTCATATGTCATGGGTCGACACATCCTCTGATGGGTCGACTCCTTCAGCAGTCATGCTTAAGAACTCAAGTCCATACACTGGAAACTCTTCAATTGATTGAGTCTATACATTGTCCTAGGCTAAGTGTGTACAGCATCTCATTCATGCTTTGATTAATGAAGTCTGTACATCAGTCTTCACACTCTAAGTCTGTACATTGGCTTCGCTTCATCAAGTCTGTACACTGACTCGCTTCATGTCCCTAAAGTCTGTACATCCACAGTGAAATCCAAAGTCTATACATTGGTCTTCACATTGAAAGCCTATACATTGCTGGATGATCAAGTCTGTACATTGGGGGGCTTTTCCTACACTTGGCCAAGTCTATACACTCATACCTTTCCCTACATTTTGCTGGCCAAGTCTATACATCGCTGAGTCTGTACATTGCTTACAGCTCACACGTTTAAAGCCTAAAGTTTGTACAGCGTGAAGTCTACACATTGGTTTTCATTCGAAGTCTGTACACTCACCAGTGAACGACAAGTCCACACATTGGACTGTAGCTGCTTGTTCTTTAATGTCTGTACATTGGGTTTTCACATGAAGTATGTACATCCGGTCGCTCTGCATCGTTATCAAGTTTGTACAGCCACTCTTCGTTCATCATGTCTATACATTGGTTTTGAGTGAGCATAGTCAAGTCTGTACACTGCTTGAGCCTCAACAAGTCTGTACATCACCTTAAGCGTTTCAAGTCTATTCATTGGCTCAAGCTTCCAAGTCTGTACACTAGTTCAAAGTCTACACAACGCCTCTTTGATTCTAAGTCTTTACATTCGTTTTAAGGCAAAGTCTGTACATTGCCTTTGTGCTTCAAAGCCTGTCGATTGAAGAGTCTACACACTGGTTGTTCACACGTCCCTGTAGTCTGAAGTCTCTACATTGCATATAAGCATGAAAGTCTATACAGCGGGCAAGTGTGTACATCCATCAGTGAACACATCAAGTCTATACACCGTATCTGTTCACTGATCTTCATGAAGTCTATACACCACGTGTGTTCAGCTGTGTTTCATGAAGTCTATACATCGCTTGCCTTCATCCGATCATCATGAAGTCTACATAGCGCCTGCCTTCATCTGAGGCTTATGAAGCCTTTGTATTCATTAAGTCTATACACTGCGTTGTGCATACTTTACATTGCTTTCGCCTTCACAGCAAAGTCTATACAATGCTTTGCATTCTTCAGAGTCTGTACAGGGTTTTAGACTTAAACTGATAGCTTAATCCGATACTCTTGTCTGTCTGACAGGGACTGAAGAGGCTAATGAAGGGCACGTGATCCGAGGTGCCTGGCTCGTGATCCAAGGATGGACGAGATACCAGGATGCTGTCACGTGGTCCGAATTTTTAGGGCAGGAAATGTGGAAGCCACACGCGCCCAGTGTGCCTGCTGCTGCTGCTGCTATATATACGAGCCTTCTTCCACTAAAGAAGACTGATCAAAAGAAAAGGAGCAAAGCCTATACATCCAGTCTGAGAGTGCAGAGAGGTCTTCGATCCAGAGAAAAAGAAGAGAAGAAGAAGAAGAGAAAGAAGAGAAGAGAAGAAGAAGCTGAGAGAAGAAAAAAAAAGGAGAAAAAGGAGAGAGAGCTTCCACGATCCAGCAGAAGAAAGAAAAGAGAGAAAGGAGAACAGAGATCGAGAGAAGAAGAGAAGTGCAGCAGAGAAGAAAGAGAAAGAGAGAGAGTGAAGAAAGAGAGTGAGATCGAGGGAGATCTGTTCTTGATGGACCGTGGATCAAATCCAGGCCATCCAGCTCTTTAAGAGCCACATTGTGCTTCATTGCTTACAGCTTTCCGATTGCTGTCTTGTTCTATTTTCTGTTTTCTATTTTACATCCTTGTTCAAGCTGTTAGTCAGCGGATTGCAGAGGTGCTGCCTCTGGACGGCTAAGCTGTACTGCCCAGCGGTTTGCAGTGGAGGATTCCACAGGACAGTAAGCTGTGTTGCTCAGCGGGGCGAGGAGGATTCCTCGGACGGCAAGCTGTGTTGCCCAGCGGTTGTATGGCAAGCTGTGATGCCCAACTGTTCAAGCTGTGAGTCAGCGGAAGCCACACTCGGTTTGAGTGTGGGGTGGATGTAGGTCTGCTGGACCGAACCACCTAAAAACCCATTGTGCAGTGGTTTGATATATTTGTGGTTTGCTTTCGTTAGATGATTGATTAGGGGGCGCACTAAGTGTTGGCTTTCTGGTTGAGCAGAAAAGTTGATTAGCTCTCTTAGAGTGTCTTAATCTGTTAAGTAATCGAAATTCAAATTGAGCTATAGTTCGTCTAACTTGTCTTGTTAGAGTGCCACTGTCTGTTTGTTTAATTCTGCATCTGCTAATTAGTCTTCCAGATTTGATAAATCTGTCTAGTTAGCATTCTATATAGTTAGTGAGCCTAATATTTTAATTGGGTGAAAGTTTTTATAGGCCATATTCATTCACCCCCCCCTCTGAATACTTGCACCGAACCCAACATATATAGCACCATATAGATGAACAAATGACCACAATGCCCTTTTTAAAAACCCTTTAAAAACACACCCAATGGATGGGAGAAACCCTAAGGGTAATATGGTAAAGGGCCATGGCCAATGGATCCCCAAATGGGGAGTCCGAAACCCAAACCCGCAACCCGATCTGGGTACGGCCAGCCAGGTGTCGACTCTTAGAGTCGACACCAAATATATCAAGTTCTGTCCTTGTAGTGCCCCAGAATTTACATAATAATTTCTAGATTATTTATAAAATTTTCTGGGATTTATTAGGAATTTATAAAGGCTAAATAGACTAATAAATGGATTATTGGATTAATAAGTCATTATAAGGCTCAATTATGTTAAATAATTAACTTAGCCTATTTAAATAAAATTCAAAAGGTTTAAGGACCAAGCCCATTAAGTTTGGCCCATATTCTAGAAGGTTATTTAGCCTATTTACGTATTTTAAGAATAAATACCATTTTTATGGATAATAATATGGATAATTAACAAAAGAGTTTGATTGCTGTTGAACTCTGTGCACGTTGGATGTAGCGGTCTATCGTGCGACCGCCACAGCCATGTAACGAACCAGTCTTGATGCGTTACATCCTGTTAATTCAATGAAAGAAAGAACGAGTAAAAAGATTAGAACTTTGAGATCTTATCTACAAGAGATCGACTTGGGAGAGTTTATAATATTACTAAGGACTCTTAGGGATTAGGTTATGGCAAATTAAAGACTGTAGAATCAATCTAATCTTCAAAACCTTATAAATATGACCTAATTCTGAACTGAGCGACCCTTACTTTTAGCTCGTGAAGAATCGAGGTAAGGAGATATAATTCTGGGTAAGTTCTTTAGAAGATTTTATTTAGTATATTTTAAACTAATAGTTCTCCAAATTTCATGCTAGGAGATCAAGCAACCAAGGAGATTGAAGTTTCCAAAGTTGCTGGTTCGACCATAGTAACTCAGGATTCAGAGCAAAAGACCCCTAAAGATCAAGAGATTAGGACATCTAAACGAGGTAATTAGAATTCAATCCTTTAGAACTTTTTGTTCACCTTAGTTTCATCTTCGTACTCTCAAAATTTCACATCTTTAGGACAAGAGGTTGGAGAGATAGAGCAGCAAGAAGTTGCTGGAAAATCGCTGGAAAGGGGAGAGCTAGGCTTGAATTTCAGACTCAAATTAGAAGCTTAAAGCCTAGTTAAGACGTAGGTTATCTCATGATTGGCAAAAATATCTTGTTAGAGATAAAAGCCCTCTGATTGTACTTGATTTCATGCATTATAGACTATGAATTCCATGTTTTAGTGGGTTCATGCATACATACATATTCTTAGCCCTAATCAAAGATCAAAGATATTATCTTGTCAATTCACTGCAACATATGCATCTAAATGACCTTTACTTCGTTTTGTCATGATTGGGGTAGTTAAATCTTTTCAAAACATGACATGGTTTCAAATCATAGTCTTTTTATTTCATTATACTGTTAGCAGGGACTCTGACGCACCATACTTAGACCGTCACAGACTGTAACGGCCTTACGATAAGCCGTCACACTCTCTGTTGTATTTAGATTACTCTGTTGTCTCTGACGCACCATAGATGGAGCGTTACATTACTGTAACGGCCCCTCGATAGACCGTCACAATCACTGTGACGCACCCATTATAGACCGTCAGGGTAATCGTAGACAGAATTGAAAATCAGTCAAGTTAACTTAAATAAGCCTAGTTATCTAAGTTTTGACCTGATTTCATGTCTTTAAGATTATTTACTGATTCATGATAGAAATTGCATAATTTAGGTATCTTAAGTTATTTTAAGTTATGTTAATTTCATGTGACAAAATTCTATAGTTTTGTATCTAAATCATGATTTTCCAAAGATGTATTGACGGAGTTTTATCGTGATTTCCTATTGTTACACATCCTATCTATCAATAGAGTCATTTCTCTAAGTACATGGCATATATTCAGGTATATGTCCATTAGTTCACTTTGCACTATAGGAACATTATTCTTGGACATGAGGACCTCTCTATTGGATATTCCTTCCAATGCAATAGGAAATCTTGTTTCAAGGCCTCTGTAATTCTCCGCGAGCCTGGGATTGCCACTAGGATGCCGAGTTAGTTGTACCATTAAAACCCAAGTGATTAGATGACACTATCGATGTTTCTGGTTATCAGTAGTGTAACATATCTATATTGGACCGTCAGGTACATGTAACGGCCCAATATACGACCGTCACATTCTACTGAGTCCGATTTCTTAGTTTGGGATTTAGACTAATGTAACGGCCCAGTACATGACCGTAACAATGCTTGAGGTTTGACCAAGGGTTGATATTCTAAGGTTTCTAGATGGACTCTTGATGTTCTAGAACTTATAATATTGATCAAGAAACCTAATATAATGAATTGAAGATAAAGAATGTACCGTTATACTATCGATTTATTTCCATAAGCATACCATAGTGTAAGTCATTCTTGATTTCTCATGATTCTGATTGAAGCATTCATTCATTGAGTTATTGTTATCAAGAGCTTGTTGGAATTGTACATTCTTGGCCATACTTTATTGTTACATGCGGGGAAAAAGCTTGATTTATACTTGTAGATGCGATCGAGCACTGATTGTGTTCAAGGGCTCTATGCTAGTCCCCTCGGCTGATTGTCGGAAACATACTATTATAAACCATGGGGTATGATGCTACTGGCGTCACATTACGCTGTGAGTACTTTCTTTATAAATAAGTGAAAATCCACAACACAATACAGCATGATTGATACTTGACTTTCTTGATATTCCACAGAAATTCACGAAGTACTTGCTTATAAGTAAAAGATACTGGAGTGATGATTATGTGACTTGCTAGTATATTCTCGTTACATTCTTGTTCATGAAAGGCCATATCATGTTCTTATAACATTCTTGCTAGTTCATACTTGCTCTCATTCTATCTTACATACTTTGGTTTAATCGCATAATTGATCGCATTCGCGTGATTTTACCTTATTTCTCTAGAGCTAAAATGTTAATTACTTTAATGATGCCTTCATGTTGATGCAAAGATACCTACTGGGTAAGTGTGCTCATTACCTATTTCTATTCTTTTTCAGGAAATGGAAGTGAGTCGGGTTCAGATTCAGAATGTTCAAGTAGCGGATCCGAGAGTGAATAAAGAATGAGCGAGGACTTAGGAAGTTTACATTGTTTAGATCGAGTCTATGTAATTTCTTATTTCTTGAGTCTAGCATGATGAAAGTTGAATTAGTGGTTGTATTCGAATATTGGATTTGATTATTAATGAAAGATGAAGTTGAGTAAATATTGTGCGATTGCATTCTTATGTGTGATTGCCTTACGCTCTGATCGTTCTTGCTTGCAATAGGCTTACCATGCCGGCTATTCACGTTCCTCGAGCGAGTCTTCCACGAGGCGTGACAGTTAAGTTGGTATCAGAGCCTAAGTCTCAGGACTTCAGGAGAAGAGTCATGTCATAGGATAAGTCCAAGGTTTAAGGACCCCTACCTATGAACTAAGGAAGAAATTTCCACACCCATGTGAGAATTGGGTAGAACTCGGGATAAGATAGTTAATGAGCTTTAAGATAAATTTTCCTTCCAATTCCACGAGAAATAACAAGTTGTTATTTTTCTCTCATGTACCCTATTATTATCATGGCTCATCACGTAGATTGGAATGGTATGCAACAAACTGTTGCTGGCCTCACTCAGCCCATTACAAACCATGGCGCAAACTGGCGCAGGAGCAAGGGCTGGTAATTTACATCACAACTTTCGGAGCTTAAACCCTTGCGGTTCTATGGTTCTTCCAATCCGGACGAAGTCGAGAACTGGATAGACGAAATGAATCGTATCTTTGATGTTATCCAATGCACCGATCAAGAGAAGGTGCGTCTCGCAACCTTCCAACTCCACAAAGATGCCCGTACATGGTGGAAGTCGGTCCCGGCACCTCCGGCTGATGCACCTCATACATGGGATGGTTTTCTTACCCTATTCCGTGCCAAGTACTTTTCTGAGCACGTAAAGGAACGAAAGGCTATGGAGTTCGCCGCTCTTCGGCAAGGGATGATGACGGTTGCCGAATATGAACTGCAATTCTCAAGGCCTGCACCTTACGCACCGCATCTTATCAACACTGAATTATTGAAGGCTAATCGGTTCATGGACGGGTTACGGCCCGGTTTCATTCAGTAGCTCGGGACCCAAAACATCCGTACCTATGCGAAAATGGTTCAACGAGCGTATTTGTATGAAAGGACCTTAGAGAAGGTCGAAAAATTAAAAGGGAAAGGAGAAGAGTCTAGCCGACATCGACGTTATAAGAAGGAAAAGTTCAGCATCACTGAGCCCTACAAGAGCCGTGATAGTAAGAAGAGATCCAGGAATGGGAATGGTGGAAGTTCCTATAAGCAAAAGAAAATCAAGGAGGAGGAGCAAGTTGCTACAACTTGCACGTTTTGCGAAAAATTTGGCCATTCGGCTGAGGAGTGTTGGAAGCGCCTTGGCACTTATTTACGTTGTTGAAGCAGGGAGCATCGTATGCTAGATTGCCCCCTTATGAAAGACCAATCGTCTGGTGGAGGACGTAGGAGGCAGGCTCGCCTCAATGCCGTCTTAGAAGAAGAGGAAGCGCCCAGGGATGGTGGGCTTATGGAAGTTACTCTTCAAATTTGTTCTCGTCCTGCATTTGTGCTATTTGACACTGATGCCTCTCATTCTTTTATCTCCACTGCTTTTGAAAAAATATTATCAATTGCATCAGTTCCCCTACCTTCAGATCTCGCTATTACCACACCCTTAGGTTCTGGAACAAAGCTTACCGACTATTATCCTAATAGCGAAGTGATAGTAGAAGGTCACAATCTCCCCGCAAACTTAGTATGCCTTGACATGAAAGGTTATGATGCCATTTTAGGGGTAGATTGGCTTGTAGATCATGATGCTTATATCAATTGCTGAAATAGGATTATATCCTTTCGAAAGCCCGGTCTTCCGAGATTATCTTTTCTTGGCATCAAGTACAAGAAGCATCCTACTATTATATCTTCTCTTCACGCTTGCAAACTTATCTCGCAAGGATGTGAAGCTTTTCTTGCTTCTATCATTATTACCGAATCCAAGGAGATTATCTTAGCAGACATTCCTATTGTAAGTGAGTTCCCCGATGTGTTCCCGTCCGAATTACCCAGTTTACCACCCGAGAGGGAAGTGAACTTCACTATTGAACTCATTCCAGGAGCAACACCTGTTTCTATAACCCCTTACAGGATGTCCCCTACAGAACTCAAGGAATTAAAAAGGCAGTTGCAAGAATTACTAGACAAAGGCTTCATCAGACCTAGCACATCCCCTTGGGGTGCGCCGGTTCTATTTGTCAAGAAGAAGGATTGTTCTCTCAGGCTATGCATCGATTACCGGTGACTGAATCAACTCACAATAAAAAATAAGTATCTGTTGTCGCGTATTGATGAACTCTTCGATCAGCTTTCAGGAGCAGAATATTTCTGTAATATAGACCTCAGATCAGGTTATCATCAGCTTAGAATTAAAGAAGAAGACATTTATAAAACGGCTTTTCGAAGTCGTTATGGCCACTACGAATTCGTGGTAATGCCATTCGGATTAACTAATGCCCCTGCAACATTCATGCAACTTATGAACAGTGTCTTCCAGCCATATCTGGACCAGTTTATTGTCATCTTCATTGATGATATCTTGATATACTCCAAGACAAAGGAGGAACATGAAGAACATTTAAAAATAGCTTTGTAAACACTTAAAGAACATAAACTCTATGCCAAGCTAAATAAATGTGAATTCTGGCTCAATGAAGTTTCATTCCTAGGCCACATTATTTCAAAAGATGGTATCGCTGTGGATCCTTCTAAGGTAGAAGCTGTCAAGAATTGGAGCCGGCCAACGACCGTATCGGAAGTACGAAGTTTTCTGGGTCTAGCCGGTTATTATAGAAGATTCATTAAATATTTTTCAAAGATTACAGTTCCTTTAACTAGACTGACGAAAAAAGAAAATCATTTTTCCTGGTCAGAGGAATGTGAGGAGAGTTTCCAAACTCTTAAAAATCATCTTACTACAGCTCTTATTCTAACACTACCGATGGAAGGTGGTGGATTCGAAGTATACACGGATGCATCAGGTATTGGCTTAGGGTGTGTCCTCATGCAAAATGGAAGAGTAATCTGTTATTCTTCAATATAATTGAAATGTCACGAAGAAAATTATCATGTACATGATTTGGAATTAGCAGCTGTCATTTTCGCCTTAAAAATTTGGCGTCATTATCTCTATGGAGAAAAGTTTATGGTCTACTCAGACCACAAAAGCTTGAAATACTTATTTTCTCAAAAAGAGCTAAATATGAGGCAAAGAAGATGGTTGGAATATCTCAAGGATTTTGATTTTTCTATTCAATATCATCCTGGCAAGGCTAATGCTGTTGCGGATGCACTCAGCAGAAAACCAATGGGTATGCTATCAAGTCTTATGATTAGTATGACTAATCTTATTCCTCAATTTGCTCAGTTGAACTTAGATATTGACAGGAAGGAAGAAGATTGCTTCATGGCTAATATCCGAGCTCAACCTACCTTAATAGAGGATCTAGTCAAGTTACAAAATGATGATCTCGTGTTACTAGAAATTAAGGCTAATATTGAACAACGGTCGGATTTCTCTATTACGGAGGATGGAAGATTGCTATTCAAGGGCCGAGTGTGTGTACCGGATCATGAGGATACGAAGAAATTGATTCTAGAAGAAGCACATAAATCCAGGTATACCATTCACCCAGGTAGTACAAAAATATATCAGGATCTCAAAAGAAATTTCTGGTGGCCCAACATGAAGAGAGAAATAGCTGATTTCGTGTCTCGCTGTCTCACTTGTCAACAAGTAAAGGCAGAGCATTTTAGACTCGCAGGTAAACTGCATCCCTTGAATATTCCCGAATGGAAGTGGGAGAGTATAGGGATGGATTTCATTATGGGGTTACCTAAGACAAGAGGTGGACACGATGGTATATGGTTAATCATAGACCGATTAACTAAATCTGCACATTTCATACCAATCAAAAGTCGATGGTCTGTGGATATCCTGGCAGCATTATACATAAGGGAAATTGTTAAATTACATGGTGTCCCAGTCACTATTATATCTGATAGAGATCCTCGATTCACATCACAATTTTGGAAGGGTCTACAACAGTCACTAGGGACTAGATTGAATTTCAGCACAGCCTTTCATCCACAAACTGATGGTCAGACAGAAAGAACGAATCAGGTGGTAGAAGACATGCTCAGGGCTTGTGTTATTGATTTTGTAGGTAGTTGGCATGATCACTTGCCTCTAGTAGAATTTGCATATAACAACAGTTACCAGGCCAGCATACAAATGGCACCTGCTCTATATGGAAAAAGTTGTCGATCACCAATATGTTGGAGTGAAATAGGGGAAAGAAAATTCCTAGGCCCCCATATTATCAGAGATTCTACAGAGAAGATCAAGCTTATTCAAGAGAGAATAAAGATGGCACAAGATAGGCAAAAGTATTATGCTGATAATCGAAGACGCGACTTAGAATTTCAAGTAGGAGACCATGTGTATCTCAAGGTTTCTCCAGGTCGTGGTATTCGGAGATTTGGCATTAAGGGCAAACTAACTCAAAGGTTCATTGGTCCGTTTGAAATTCTCGAAAGGGTCGGTGAAGTGGCTTATAGACTGGCTTTACCTCCACAATTAGCAGGAGTTCATGACGTATTTCACGTCTCTATGCTAAAGAAATATGTATATGACCATGACCATATTATCACTTATGACAATCTGGAGATTCAGAAGGATATGACGTACGAGCAAACGCCAATAAAGATTCTGGAACGAGAAGTGCGTCAACTAAGAAATAAAGTTATTCCTATGGTCAAGATTCAATGGAAGAAAGCATGGCCATATGAAGCAACATGGAAAACCGAAGAAGCCATGCGGAAAAGATTTCCAGAATTATTCAACTGTAAGTACACTCTCCATAATCCATGTATTGAATTTGGGGACCAAATTCTTATAAGTGGGGGAGGGTGTAGTGCCCCAGAATTTATATAATAATTTCTAGATTATTTATAAAATTTTCTAGAATTTATTAGAATTTATAAAGGCTAAATAGACTAATAAAAGGATTATTGGATTAATAAGTCATTATAAGGCTCAATTATGTTAAATAATTAACTTAGCCTATTTAAATAAAATCCAAAAGGTTTAAGGACCAAGCCCATTAAGTTTGGCCCATATTCTAGAAGGTTATTTAGCCTATTTACGTATTTTAAGGATAAATACCATTTTTATGGATAATAATATGGATAATTAACAAAAGAGTTTGATTGATGTTGAACTCTGTGCACGTTGGATGTAGCGGTCTATCGTGCGACCGCCACAGCCATGTAACGCACCAGTCTTGATGCGTTACATCCTGTCAGTTCCGTGAAAGAAAGAACGAGCAAAAAGATTAGAACTTTGAGATCTTATCTACAAGAGATCGACTTGGGAGAGTTTATAACATTACTAAGGACTCTTAGGGATTAGGTTCTGGCAAATTAAGGACTCTAGAATCAATCTAATCTTCAAAACCCTATAAATAGGACCTAGTTCTGAACTGAGCGACCCTTACTTTTGGCTCGTGGAGAATCAAGGTAAGGAGATATAATTTCGGGTAAGTTCTTTAGAAGATTTTGTTTAGTATACTTTAGACTAATAGTTCTCCAAATTTCATGCTAAGAGATCAAGCAACCAAGGCGATTGAAGTTTTCAAAGTTGCTGGTTCGACCATAGTAACTCAGGATTCAGAGCAAAAGACCCCTGAAGATCAAGAGATTAGGACGTATAAACGAGGTAATAAAAATTCAATCCTTTAGAACTTTTTGTTCACCTTAGTTTCATCTTCGTACCCTCAAAATTTCACATCTTTAGGACAAGAGGTTAGAGAGATAGAGCAGCAAGAAGTTGCTGGAAAATCGCTGGAAAAGGAGAGCTAGGGCTCGAATTTCAGACTCAAATTAGAAGCATAAAGCCTAGTTAAGACGTAGGTTATCTCATGATTGACAAAAACATCTTGTTAGGGATAAAAGCCCTCGGATTATACTTGATTTCATGCATTATAGACTATGAATTCCATGTTTTAGTGGGTTCATGCATACATACATATTCTTAGCCCTAATCAAAGATCAAAGATATTATCTTGTCAATTCACTGCAACCTATGCATCTAGATGACCTTTACTTCGTTTTGTCATGATTGGGGTAGTTAAATCTTTTCAAAACATGACATGGTTTCAAATCATAGTCTTTTTATTTCATTATACTGTTAGCAGGGACTCTGACGCATCATACTTAGACCGTCACAGACTGTAACGGCCTTACGATAAGCCGTCACACACTCTGTTGTATTTAGATTACTCTGTTGTCTCTTACGCACCATAGATGGAGCATTACATTACTGTAACGGCCCCTCGATAGACCGTCACAATCACTGTGATGCACCCATTATAGACCGTCAGGGTAATCGTAGACAGAATTGAAAACAGTCAAGTTAACTTATAAATAAGCCTAGTTATCTAAGTTTTGACCTGATTTCATGTCTTTAAGATTATTACTGATTCATGATAGAAATTGCATAATTAAGGTATCTTAAGTTATTTTAAGTTATGTTAATTTCATGTGACAAAATTCTATAGTTTTGTATCTAAATCATGATTTTCCAAAGATGTATTGACGGAGTTTTATCATGATTTCCTATTGTTACACATCCTCTCTATCAATAGAGTCATTTCTCTAAGTACATGGCATATATTCAGGTATATGTCCATTAGTTCACTTTGCACTATAGGAACATTATTCTTGGACATGAGGACCTCCCTATTGGATATTCCTTCCAATGGACTAGGAAATCTTATTTCAAGGCCTCCGTAATTCTCCGCGAGCCTGGGATTCCCACTAGGACGCCGAGTTGGTTGTACCATTAAAACCCAAGTGATTAGATGACACTATCGATATTTCTGATTATCAGTAGTGTAACGGATCTATATTAGACCATCAGGTACATGTAACGGCCCAATATACGACCGTCACATTCAACTGAGTCCGATTTCTTGGTTTGGCATTCAGACTAATGTAACGGCCCAATATTGGAGCGTCACATCATGTAACGGCCCAGTACACGACGTCACAATGCTTGAGGTTTGACCAAGGGTTGATATTCCAAGGTTTCTAGATGGACTCTTGATGATCTAGAACTTATAATATTGATCAAGAAACCTAATATAATGAATGGAAGATAAAGAACGTACTGTTATGCTGCCGATTTATTTCCATAAGCATAACATAGTATAAGTCATTCTTGATTTCTCATGATTCTGATTGAAGTATTCATTCATTGAGTTATTGTTATCAATAGCTTGTTGGAATTGTACATTCTTGGCCATACTTTATTGTTACATGCGTGGAAAAAGCTTGATTTATACTTGAAGATGCGATCGAGCACTGATTGTGTTCAAGGGCTCTATGCTAGTCCCCTCGGCTGATTGTCGAAAACATACTATTATAAACCATGGGATATGATGCTACTGACATCGCATTACGCTGGGAGTACTTTCTTTATAAATAAGTGAAAATCCACAACACAATACAGCATGATTGATACTTGACTTTCTTGATATTCCACATAAATTCACGAAGTACTTGCTTATAAGTAAAAGATACTGGAGTGATGATTATGTGGCTTGCTAGTACATTCTCTTTACATTCTTGTTCATGAAAGGCCATATCATGTTCTTATAACATTCTTGCTAGTTCATACTTGCTCTCATTCTATCTTACATACTTTGGTTTAATCGCATGATTGATCGCATTCGCGTGATTTTACCTTATTTCTCTAGAGCTAAAATGTTAATTACTTTAATGATGCCTTCATGTTGATGCGAAGATACCTACTGGGCAAGTGTACTCATTACCTATTTCTATTCTTTTTCAGGAAATGGAAGTGAGTCGGGTTCGGATTCAGAATGTTCAAGTAGCGGATCCGAGAGTGAATAAAGAATGAGCGAGGACTTAGGAAGTTTACATTGTTTAGATCGAGCCTATGTAATTTCTTATTTCTTGAGTCTAGCATGATGGAAGTTGAATTAGTGGTTGTATTCGAATATTGGATTTGATTATTAATCAAAGTTGAAGTTGAGTAAATATTGTGCGATTGCATTCTTATGTGTGATTACCTTGTGCTCTGATCGTTCTTGCTTGCAAGAGGCTTACCATGTCGGCTGTTCGCGTTCCTCGAGCGAGTCTTCTACTGTAATAAAGGCTCGGGGCGTGACAGTCCCACAAAACAATGCAACTCCCAGGCAAGAGTCGATGCACAAAGTGTAGAGACTCAAAGAATAGGTCGGTGCACATATAGGCTAGCACAAACCTTTTTAAACAGCTAGCCTAAACTAGCATCGACCTAGTAAACTAGCATCGACGCAAGTTTTACAAGCATTAGGCAAACTGAAGAAGATGAGGTCGGTGCAAGCAATATCAAACAAGAGGATGGGTCGGTGCATGTATGCAAAGACCAAGTCAGTGCAAGTATGCAAAGACCAGCACAAGTGAGAACCAAGTCTGTGCTAGTATGTGCAAGTCAGAGCATATATTGACAAAGTCTGTGCATATGATGAAAAATAGATTCCCAGGTTAAGAACCCGTGCGGGATTGAAAATTTCAACACTCAGGGGTCGACCCATGACTACAGACTAAACAAAATGAAACAACACTAAAGAGTAACAAAATGAAATTCATTCAAGCATCATTTTTACCATGGGACTAGAAAATGGAAGGCTTCTTGAACCTGTAATCACTGAAGATCACACAATGAAAATTTCTCATCAAAATTTTTAGCATTTTAGCATCATAATCATCCAGACAACTTATCAACATCACTCACATTCATCAAAGAAACTTCAATGCAAATCACATAAAATAGATCAAAATGACTTCATCACACATTATCTTCGTCAAAACAACCCAGGGCACAACAATCTACCCCTTTTTGACGAAGATAAAACCAAGGATTTGCATGAATAAAACAAGATAGATATTTCCTATTCTCCGAACAAGTTCAGATTGAGTTTCAATTTCATAATGATGCGGCACAGACGTGCGATCTGGGACTCTAGCTCGCGATCATCCCTCTGCGAGGGAAGACGTGGGACCATGCGCGGTTGAGGAACCGGTAGTGAGTCTCGGGTATCGGTTTTTTCGCGTGAACTCGGATCAAGACACGGGACGGGTCATACTCACTCTCTCACAGCGGTGATACAATTGATATAACGGGCTAATAACCTATCACATGCAGCGGCATTCAAAAATATACGGGTAAAGCAAATGAGAAAGAGAGAGGGAGCGAGTTTACCTCCACGCTCCGGGCGTGGGGAAGATGATCCTGGCCAAGTCAGTAACTCCCGGTACAGTAAATATTTAAATTACAGTAGTGAATTTTGATGCCCACTCCACGCAGGGAGGTAACGGGCTACAAGTGGGCCCAGGAGGACCGATCTTGGGTTGACGGGCAACACTTGTAGCCCGTTACCTCCCCACATTGAGTGGGCATCAAAATTCACTGCTGTAATTTAAATATTTACTATACCAGGAGTTACTGACTTGGCCGAGATCGTCTTCCCCACGCTCGGAGCGTGGAGGTAAACTCACTCCCTCTCTCTTTCTCATTTGCTTTACCCGTATATTTTTGAATGCCGCTGCATGTGATAGGTTATTAGCCCATTATATCAATTTTATCACCGCTGCGAGAGAGTGAGTGTGACTCGTCCCGTGTCTCGATCCGAGTTTACGCGGGAAAGTCGATACCCGAGACTCACTGCCCATTCCTCAACCGCGCACGGTCCCACGTCTTCCCTCACAGAAAGACGATCGCGAGATAGAGTCCCAGGTCGCGCGTCCGTCCCGCATCAATTTGGTATCAGACCACCAGTTGAGTCTAGGGTAGTCTTTGTGTCTAAGTCCGAAACAAAAAAAAAGAGTGTCTAAGTCTGGGTGTCTCATTTGCATACCATTGTTCGGTATATAAAAAGGTGTCGACCGACTGTTAGGTTACGCCTATCGGGGAGGTGATTCACTCGCATGAGGGGATCCTCGGATCCCCAGACTCCGCCAGGTACCGGATATTGGTTAAGTCTAGGTGCATCATCTTTGCATTAGTCCGTGTTTGCATTAGTCCGTGTAGCCCAGTTAGTGTGTCATTTGCATGCCCACCCGTCGAGGCACCCAATACTCACCACCACCACCTATGGCGGATCCCCGAGCCCCTAGTCTCGATGCGTCATCGGTGGCCAAAATGTTCCAAGCCATTATGAGAGAAATGCGAGGGTTGAATACACGCGTGGATGTGTTAAGTACTTGAGTAGAGAAGATGGATGGGTTGAGTATGCGGATGGATGGTCTAGGCACCCGTCTGGAAGAAAGGATGAAGGCCTTAGAGGATAAGGCCATCGAGTCAGACCAGTCCGTTCAGGGCCTGGTAGGGAGAGTTGCCACATTAGAGAGAGCCCCAGTAAAGGCACCCCCGAGAGCCCCAGTTGAGGCACCCCCCCCCCCCCACCTACATTAGGTCAACAGGAGCCGGTTCATCAACCTGCTGCTCCACGGGTTCAAGGGATAGGTGTTAGGAGGCGTCCAATCCCCGAGGTGCATGACTATATATGAGTCTGAGAACGAACATGGGGGATATGGTCGTGACCGTCATGTTCAACGACGGAACCGTGACGTGGATGAGGATGAGCGGACCCTTAGGACCATTTGTGTAGACCTCCCACCTTTGATGGGTCTTTAGACCCGAAGGACTATCTTGATTGGGAGGCCGGCATGGACCGATATTTTGAGTGGTTCGAGATGTCAGACCAACGGTAGGTCAAGTTTGCCAAGATGAAATTGTTAGGGCAAGCTCAAACCTTTTGGAGAAACATGGAGAACCTGCTATTTCACCGTCATGAACCCCAGGTAGAGACGTGGGAAGAGATGAGGTCCAAACTTAGGAAGAAGTACCTCTCCGCCACTTACCGCCAGCGTCTCATAGACAGATGACAGAGTCTTACCCAAGGAGATTGGTCCGTCTCCGATTACATCACCAAGTTCGATGAATACTATTTACGATGTGACGCCACGGAGTAGAGCTCCCTTACTGTCTCCCGATTTCGGCATGGTCTACAACCGCACCTACGGTATGAGCTTCTCCGCCGCAAGTTGGACAAGTTGGAGGATGCGTACCAAGTTGCTCTCGAGATGGAGCAATTCGAGGGAGAGTTTGAGTCTATCCAACAGTTGGGTCCCGTCCCTCTCCGTATTGCCAAGTCACATAGCTCCTTAGGCCCATACCCGAGGGGCCCCATGGCTCGTCCTCACGAGCCCGCCCGTTAGGAGCACTTCGCTCCGAGACCTCATCCTTCCCCGCCACGGGATCTACCTCCACCCCAACCACCGGCACCCATTGTTCGCCCCCTGGCACCCATTGCCCGCACTCTGGCACCGGCACCCCCACTCATGTTGCCCACGGCACCTACACCTCCACCCCTGTTGCCTACACCCCCGGCCCGTCAGGAGGATAAGGGTAAGGGCCCTCTTATCGGAAAGTCCAGAAGGTCACGGCTATAGTGTTTCCACTGTCATGGGTTTGGCCACTTTGACAACCAATGTCCCACTCGTGCCACACTAGCCCTAGGGGTAGGAGAAGTCTCGCCTTATGGGCTTGTGACTGTCCACTACGAGGTCGAGCCGGAGCTAGCTAATGAGTTCTATGAAGAAGGTCTGGAGGAACCTGTCGACACTTAGGATGCGGCACTCGGAGGATGACCACCTAGTGGGGTTGGTGGCACCACCTTAAGTCTAGGGTCATGCATGAGTTAGTTTGTTTCTTCTTTGTGTGGTTTGTTTTGTGTGGTTTGTTTATGTGGTTTGTGGTCTGTTAGGAGTCTGCATGCGTCTTGTGCAAGCTCATAGATGTCGGTCTCTTATGAGTGAGAGGCGAGTGGACTCGTTCTAGGAGTATGGGATCAGCTCGACATCCATGTCCCAGATCTAGTCACTTATAGGGACCCAGCGCTGATTCCTAGTGAGTCTTCAAGCCGCCTCCTCCCCTTGAGAGTGACCCCACCCCGGAGTGTTCCACCACTAGCCTCGTTCCCATAGCAGTATGCACATATCGAGTATATACGGAATGAGCAGGTGACGATCACTTGGAGTTGAGCGTACCCGCGCTACTTGATACGGTGACAGATCCGCCGGAGCTACTCGAGCAGTCGCCCCCTTTACTCGACGGGGTCGAGTTCTTCCCACCCGGGGAGAATTGATGGGAATCAACACCGAGTATGTACATTTTATTTTTATATTTATGTCCTTTTATTTATTTTTATATCCTTGGGAAAACATATGTGCAATTGTAAAACTTTATAAGCCAATGTGTCATTCCCTAAGGATCTTTGGGTTTATTTGAAAAATGTTAGTAGGTCCAGCAAGGGGGCCCCCACTCCTTCCCCATTGGTCCACCTAAGCCATAGGGGTCCATGTGGGGCTGGTCAACTATCATAGGTGGCTTCTAGATGGTTTAACATTCAAAGGGGACAAGTGGTATTAAAAGTCCACCTTTTCTCCTCCCTTGGTCAAGGGGGCGCCCCCCCCTTTAAGCATTGTTTAATGTGGTTCCAAACCACATGGGAGATAACATTTGAACCCCCTCTTTTACCCCTCCCAATTCTAGATCTAGGGATATTTAGAGTCTTTTTACATTTCATACAAATAGCTGGTATTTCACATTTTAGTGGAATTAATGAGAAGAAAAATTGTGAAGAGCCAAGAGCCAACATGCGCCCCCCCTCTCTCTCTCTGGTTTCCCTCTTCCTCCTCCAATCTCCAGGGTGTGGAACCCTTCTATCTCCTCCCCTTCCCCTCTGAATTCAATCTCTGCTATCGCCGCCGCCGTTCGTGCAGCCATCAAGCCACCGCGAAGCAACTTCTGAAGTGCTGTCCAGATTGTTGTTCTGCTGGACAAAGGTCTACTACGAGAATTTTAGCTCTCAACGCCCATATCTTCTGGAGCTGAAATTTTTAGGTTAGGTTCCCCACGTGATTCCCAACCTCCAGTAAATTTCTCCCGAAATTAGAACATCATCCAATTTTCTTTTCCTTTTTAGCTTCTAGATCCACCAGTTCTGCCCCTGTTCAGATTTGTGTAACAGCAGCTCTGATCTTCCATATTTTGACTCCCTTCCCCTTGTCTTCTTGAGTTACCAATTTTATTGGAGATTCTGTCCACCAACACCTTCTTCCACGAATTTTTGTGAGATTTATAGATCTCGTTTATATTTTCTTAAAATAACTATCTTTTCCCAACCCAGTTCTGTCTCCCACTGTCCAGATCCGACCCACTAGTGCCATAAAATCCGTTTCCCCTATTAAACCTCCGCAATAAAATCTATAAACAATATCTCCATCTTCCTTACTTCTTTCTCTACAACTTTCATCAAGGAGTCAACTTCTATATCCGAAGTTATTCCTTCGGTCAACTCGTGTTCTCAGGAAAACTTAGATCTGTCCTGTCAGATCTGATTCTGTCAACCAGCAACTTATAAATTCGACCAAGGCCAGATCCGGGATATTCAAAATTCTCTCTCTGGCCGTAGATCGAAGTACTTAAAGTCAGATTTCCAACGGCGCCATTTTCGTGTCGATCCGACATCGGGGCTGATCGCAGCAGTCGTTCTCGCCGGGTCGCGCGCTGAAGAATAGAAGCTCAAGCCCATGGACAGCAAGCCGTATCGACAGCTCGGCCGGCCGACTCGCCTTCCACAAGGCGAACCAGCGTGCTGCCATCCCAGGGAGCGCCCCTCTAGGCGTCCCCACCACAGTGGCGCCACCTCGGTCCCACTCGGCCCCACTGACCAGTACGTGGGCCCCACGTTCGTGAGTACGCATGCCGCCGAAGCTACGCAAGAAGCTGCCCGTCAACCCGAACCCGCTACTCCCGGGTCCCACCGTGTAGCCCTTTACCTCCTTGCGTGGAGTGGGCAGTAACGTCATTGCTGTAATTTGATTAATTACTATTCCGGGAGTACAAGTTAGACCGGGGTCATCTTCCCCACGCCTAGCGCGTAGAGGTATCTTGTTCACTCCTTACTCGGTATTTTACTTTATTCGTATATATTTTATATGCCGCTACTAGAGAGCATGATAGGATAGCTAGCTCGATATCAATTTAATCACTGCTGCGAGAGAGAGCGAGACCGTCCCGTGACCCGATCCGGGCACGAGAGAGAGCCAACCACCCTAGCTCACTGCCGGTTTCTCAATCGTGCACGTCCGTACGCTTCCCTCGTTAGGGGTGATCGCGAGCTTGCATAGAGTCCAAGGATCGCATATCCAATTGGAGTCGAGTCGCGTGTCCGTCCCGCATCACATACTCCATGGTAGAAAGATTTCAGCATTAATGCAAACTCAAACTTTATTACTCCCCCTTTTTGTCAGAGTCAAATAGGGGATTATGAAGAACATGAGAGAGCCGCATATGCACAGTTAACTCAATGAAATGCAGATGAAAAATAGTGAATGAGCATTCAAGCACATATGCATTCATTAGTCTATATAGCGTCAAGCATGTTCTATATGAACATGTTAAGAACAATGCTATCGACCGAGAGCATGAGTTGCATGAACAAATATTAAAAGGGTAGTGCTTACAAAAAGTGGTACTGCATTACCCATGAAATATGACTGATTCAAAAGGTACATTCACACAATCACTCCCTAGTCATATATGTGAAGGATGAGCAATGAAATCTAAACAATATGGATTTCCAGATTTTCTAAGGAACACAAGTAAGAACCTTTCCTCCCTACATTTTCATACATCGTGCTCGACTTTTGGTAGCTTTGCACAGCCCCTATATTATTTTTATTATAATTTTTTATATTTTATAATAAGATGACTAACCTTTTGACACGGGTCATGTCCTTTGTTTCAGGGGCATTTCCCGGTTACTCAGTTTCGTCACTTATTTTAATGTGGATTAGATACTTTTCGATGCGAGTTTCCTCCTTTATTTCAAGGGGGATTCCTGACTACTCGGTGTCAAATCACACTTATTCAATCTTGGAGGGGCTGACAGCTTTTTCCTCATGAGACACGTGACTTCTATGTAGGGATTAAGAGCCCTCAAATGTGTTAAGTGGAATAGGTGAAATCCTTATCAGATGGAATCATTTAACTCAAAAGTGCAATTAGTTCGAGAGATTGCACAGAATGTAAGAGATGAATTATTGAGATGTCTCCCCCTAAGTGTATGCACATTTATAAAAAGAACCTCCCCCTTAATGTGTGTCATGTAACAACCATGTCTATATCGATGTAATTTTATGTAGCAAGGGAGTCAGGTCATAGGAGGAATCAAAAATTGTAAGGTGTATAATATATACATTCAAGCATGTATTAAGATGGAATTCACAAGTAGGTTGATTACCAGTACGAGGCGGAGAACGTAGGTCAAAAGACCACCCTCACGCATGAAGACAGCTTCCAGCTGGACATAATCTGCAAGTTGGTGTTTTGTGTCAACAAAAACTAGCTCAAAATCACATTTATTAATATGATCTCTTATGAAGTGATGTCTAACCTCAATGTGTTTAGTGTGAGAGTGTTGGACATGATTTTTGGACAGATTTATTGCAGACGTGTTATCACACATGATGGGAGTGTTTTTCAAACAAAAACTAAAATCTAACAATTGATGTTGGATCCATAGAACTTGAGCCGCACAACTGCCTGCAACCACATATTCGACTTCAGCAGTTGATATGGCCACACAATGTTATTTCTTTGAGGCCCATGAAATCATGCAGCCCCCTAGAAACTGACAGTGACCGCTTGTGCTCTTACGATCCATTTTACATCCAGCATAGTCAGAAGCAGTGAAAGCATGCAAGTCAAAAGAATTATTCTTAGGATACCACAAACCAAGGTCATGTGTACCATTCAAATACCTGAAAATTCTTTTCACGGCCGACAAATGAGAATCCCTGGGACAAGATTGATATCTTGCATAGAGACAGACACTAAAATGTATGTCAGGCCTACTAACAGTCAGATATAACAATGAACCTATCACACCCCTAAAAAGTTTTTGATCAACTTTGTTACCTTTCTCTTCTTCCAATTTCAGTGAGGTGGACATGGGTGTAGCAAATGGTTTGGCAGTTTCCAGTTGAAATTTCTTCACTATTTCTTGTATGTACTTCTTCTGGTTGATGAAGATGCCATCGTCTAGTTATTTTATTTGAAGTCCCAGAAAGAAGTTCAGCTCGCCCATCAAGCTCATCGCGAACTCTCCATGCATGAGTTGGGCAAATTCATCATTCATTTTCAAATCTGAGGCTCCAAAAATTATTTCATCTACATAAACTTGAACAATCAAGGCATGTTCAACACAAGTTTTAGTAAACAACGTTTGATCTATATTACCTCGTTTGAAGCCATTATCAATAAGAAATGAACTTAAACGATCATACCATGCCCGGGGAGCCTGTTTTAATCCATACAGTGTCTTATCCAATTTGTAGACGTGGTCCAGAAATTTTTCATCTTCAAAGCCCAGCAATTGCTCCACGTATACTTCTTCATTGATGATCCCATTGAGGAAGGCACTCTTGACGTACATTTGAAATAGCTTGATGTTCATGTGATAGGCATAAGAAAGTAAGATTCTCACAGCTTCTAGTCTAACCACAGGAGCGAAAGATTCATCAAAATCTATACCAAATTCTTAGGAGTAGCCCTTGGCTACCAACCTTACCTTATTCCTCACAACCACCCCATCTTCACTAAGTTTGTTTCAGAAAACCCACTTAGTTCCGATTATGGGATGATTATCAGGCCGAAGCACAAGGAACCACACCCGATTCCTATGGAATTGGTGCAGTTCTTCTTGCATGGTGAGAACCCAAGAATTATCATTCAGAGCATCATCTAAAGATTTAGGTTTAATGCTGGAAAGTAAAGCTAAATTGTCATGAATTTCAACGTCCCTCATTGAAGCCCGTGTCCGAATTCTTTCATCTACATCGCCAATCACATTCTCCAAGGGGTGGTCTTTAAGTGTTGTCCATTGGCGTGGTAGAGTCGGATGTACTTGTTCCTCTTGTTGCTCTTGCTCCTTTTCTTTCTCTTTTTCTTGATCTTTATCTCCTGCCTCACCTTGTTTGCTCGACTCACTTCTTTCTACATCACTCTCACCTATAACCAGAAAATGATCATCATCATTTGATTTTCTCATGGTGTATTCATCAACTACTACATGTGGACTCTCCTCGACAACAAGAGTTCTAGAATTATAAACACGGTACGCTCTAGATGATAGAGAATACCCGAGGAAAATCCCTTTATCACTCTTAGCATCAAATTTCTCCAAATTGTCCTTACCATTGTTCAAGATATAACAAATGGATCCAAATGGTTTAAAATGTGATGTGTTGGGTTTTTTACCTTTGTACAGCTCGTAAGGAGTTTTCTTAAGGATCGGTCTTACCATTGCCCGATTGGTAATGTAGCACGCATCATTCATTGCCTTTGCCCATAAATACCGTGGAAGACCATTTTCCGCTAGCATGGTACGCGCCATCTCCACGAGCATCTTGTTCTTCCTTTCGACCACTCCATTCTGTTGCGGGGTTCTAGGTGATGAGAATTGATGCTCGTACCCCTGCTTCCTGCAAAATTCATCAAACTCATGATTTTCAAATTCTTTGCTGTGGTCACTTTGGATTTTTGAATTGAATAACCCTTTTCATTTTGGACTCTTATGCAAAAATCAATGAATTCATTGCATGCATCACTCTTGTTAGCTAGATACAAAACCCATGCATATGGAGAAAAATCGTCGACAATCACAAATCCATAAAGCTTCCCTCCAAGACTGCGAGCCCTGGTGGGACCAAACAAGTCCAGATGTAACAACTGAAGGGGTTTTTTAGTAGAAACAATATTTTTGCATTTAAAAGAGGTTGTGGTTTGTTTTCCTTTATTACATGCTTCACAAACTTTTGAAGTTTCAAAATTTAAGCTAGGAAGACCTCTGACTAAGCCATGTCGATTCAGCTTCCTAATGACATTAAAACTGGCATGCCCAAGACGGCAATGCCACAACCAAACATCTTCATTCTTGTTAGCAACTAAGCATAAATTTTCTGATGCAATTTCATTAAAGTCAACATGATATGTGTTGTTACTCCTCACTCCTATGAATTTGATTTCATGTGAATTAGCATCAATAATTGTGTAGTGAGAAGATTCAAATATGACCTTGTGACCCTTGTCACAGAGTTGACTTATACTTAACAAGTTATGGTGAAGACCTCTAACAAGTAAAACATCTTTGATGCAGTGGTTGAGATCCTTACCAATTCTCACAATGCCTATTATCTTACCTGTATCCTGTCTGCCAAAAATTACCATTCCACCATTTTTCTCTACTAGGTCTACAAAAAGTTATTTATTTCCCATCATGTGCCTGGAGCATCTGCTATCCAAGTACCATTTATTCTCTGTCACCTTCATGCAGACCTGCACCAATAAGCAAACGAGCTCATTTTGATTTGGGTACCCAAGCAAGCTTGGGTCCCTTGATGTTAGCATTCACAAAAGTTTCACTATACTTGCTGAAAAACATGTCATCATCATACTTCATTAGTTGGCATATGTACATGTCATGCCCTACTCTCCCACAATAAAATTAAGTGGGTCTCTTCCTACCAAATTTTTTTCTGTTATTTACATGTGTAGAAGTATAGGGGAAACGAGAATTAACAGTTTGTGCATCATTGTGTGTGTGTGAACACTCTCCATGATATGGTGAACTCTTAACAGCATAATGAAAAGCATTTTTGTTTCCATGCATGAAATCTAAACTCTTCCCACCTTGTTTTTACCTTTCCCTTCAACATCTTTTCATTAGCATTTTTCATTTCATCCAAATCTATGATGAGTTTTTTATTTCTCTTCTTCAACTCTTCCTTGACTTTCTCACATTCGACCATTTTAACATTCAATTCTTCCAGCTCCTTTTTTAACTTATCATGCTTTTCTTGGATTCCATCTTTAATTTTGAGTGCATTTTGTTTCTCTATCGCTAAGCATGAAATTTCATCTTCAAACAAAAGCAATTTTGATTCCAGAGCATCATTGGCATTTTTGAAGTTTTTAACTTGCATGTCAAATAAACTACATTTCTCACATGAATTAGATGAGTACATTATTTCATGAACTTTCTTCCTTAAGGTTCTATTCTCATTTTCGACTCGTCTGCATTTTTCATCCAATTCCTCATATGCAAGTTCCCATTGTTCATTTGTGATAAACTTTGAATCAAAAACTACATGTTCTTGATCGCTCTTGGCCATGAGACACATATTCTTCACCAGTTCTTCAATATATTCTTCTTCATCAGACGTAGGCTCATCCTCGTCCTCATCGCTCCATGTTGCTTTCATTGCTTTTGGCTTCTTGCCCTTAATCATTTTTCCTTTCTTCTTCTGCAACTCGGGGCATTCACCTCTCATGTGCCCCATCTTCTTGCACTCGTAGCACATTACTTCAGCCACTTTTAGTGGTTCATTCCTTTGCTTCGGCTGCTTCTTTCCTTTCTTGAACTTTCCGCCAAATCTTATCCTTTCGCGCAGAAACTGTCTAACTCTTCTTGCCAACATGGCAACTTCCACATCGTCAGTGGTTCCCATTGAATCCTCTTGGCTTGAGATGGACTCCGAGTTTGCCTTTAATGTGATGGACTTCTTCTTCTTCTTGTCCTCTTCCGTCCTCTTTATGTTAATCTCATAGGCCATTAAAGACCCTATGAGCGCATGCACGATGAGGGTAGACAAATCCTTCGAATCCTCTATCACGGTTGCCTTGGTGTGCCAGCTTGGTGATAGGGACCTCAACACTTTCCTTACCAAATCCGTATCTTTAAACTCCCTTCCGAGTGACTTCAACCCATTTGTGATCTCCATGAGATGTGTAAACATCTTGGAGATATTCTCTTCCTCTTTCATATGGAATAGCTCGTAATCTCGGATCAACATTTTCGCTTTCGTTTCCTTGACCTCTGTGGTGCCTTCATAAATTAGCTTGAGCTTGTCCCACATTTCTTTCGCGCTGCTGCACATAGAAACACGAGCATATTCATTCGGGTTAATAGCACACTGAATAATATTTAATGCATTAAAATTCACAGTGGCCTTCATGATACTGTCATCATTCCACATTTCCTCATTCGGGGGTAAAGTGCACAGACCATTCTTAATGACAGTCCATATTTCATGACTTTGAGCACGTAGAAAGACAATCATCCTATTCTTCCAATAGGGGTAGTTACTACTATCAAAGAAAGGTGGCCTATGAATAGAATGCCCTTCGGGCATTAACCCCTTGTTAAGATTATTAGCCATTCCTAACAGATCTCTCTAAACCGTGAGGTTTCTAGATGAAAATAGAGCCGAGGCTCTGATACCAATTGTTGGCCCGGTTAGGAAGGCAATCGAGAGGGGGGTGAATTGATTGCCCACCCTTTTGCAAAAAATAAAGTTTAACTACATAGATGGTAGAACAACAATGACACTTTCTCAATAGAATGCAAGGATTATGAAATGAGAATTATAGCTTCTCCAAGTTCAGATTAATGCGCAATGATAATCAGCCAACCACTCACAGCTTTCCAGCGTAAAACAATGATCACTCAGATAAAAATAACGATTCGGACAAATGATGAAACTCATAGCTCACCGATTCACACTCATAACACGAACGGATAAAGTATAACAACAATCACACACAAAGCAACCCACGGCACAAGTAGTTTTAAGGTGGTTCGGAGGCACCTAAGTGCCATCCTACATCCACCCCTCTCAACTCGAGAGGATTCTACTAACAATGCTGCACGACGGCAACAACCACCACACACACTGGCACGACGGCCCACCACACGTGGGTTCTCATACGACGACGAGAGACCTCACACACGGAGCAAGCTCCGAAATCATTTAAGAAGAAAAGGATATGAAAATACAATGCCCAGTTCAAGATTAACAATCTATGCTCCAAGGTAACTAAGAAAATGGATAGACAAGATCTTCCCCTTTGATATTCACGCAACTAGGAGATTAAATGGAAGGGTGCTATAGAATGGAAGCATAAGAGAGAAAGAAGTCGGCCCCCTTTGATGAAGTCCTCCCAAGCAAGGAGATGGTGGAGAGCAGCAACGGCTTCCTTCCAGCTTCGAGCTCGGGGACGAAGGATGCAGAGCTTGGCGACAGGTTCTTCCTTCTCCAGCAGAAGCACCAGTCCTCTCCTCCTTCTTCCTGCAAAGATAGAACAAACTTAGCCCGCAAGAAATTTTTTTTCCTCGAATGGGGATCGTAACATATATATAGCACCATATAGATGAACAAATGACCACAATGCCCTTTTTAAAAACCCTTTAAAAACACACCCAATGGATGGGAGAAACCCTAAGGGTAATATGGTAAAGGGCCATGGCCAATGGATCCCCAAATGGGGAGTTCAAAACCTAAACCCGCAACCCGATCTGGGTGCGGCCAGCGAGGTGTCGACTCTTAGAGTCGACACCAAATATATCAAGTTATGTCCCACAAAACAATGCAACTCCCAGGCAAGAGTTGGTGCACAAAGTGTAGAGACTCAAAGAATAGGTCGGTGCACATATAGGCTGGCATAGACCTTTTTAAGCAACTAGCCTAAACTAGCATCGACCTAGTAAACTAGCATCGACGCAAGTTTTACAAGCATTAGGTAAACTGAATAAGATGAGGTCGGTGCAAGCAATATCAAACAAGAATATGGGTGGGTGCATGTATGCAAAAACCAAGTCGGTGCAAGTATGCAAAGACCTGGTCGGTACAAGTATGCAAAGACCAGCACAAGTGAGAACCAAGTTTGTGCTAGTATGAGCAAGTCAGAGCATATATTGACAAAGTCTGTCCATATGATGAAAAATATATTCCTAGGTTAAGAACCCGTGTGGGATTGAAAAATTCAACACTCAGGGGTCGACCCTTGGGGTCGACCCATGACTACAGTCTCAACAAAATGAAACAACACTAACGAGTAAGAAAATGATATTCATTCAAGCATCATTTTTACCATGGTACTAGAAAATGGAAGGCTTCTTGAACCTGCAATCACTAAAGATCACACAATGAAAATTTCTCATTGAAATTTCTAGCATTTTAGCTTCATAATCATTCAGACAACTTATCAACATCACTCACATTCATCAAAGAAACTTCAATACAAATCACATAAAATAGATCAAAATGACTTCATCACACATTGTCTTCGTCAAAACAACCCAAGGCACAACACATCTCGAGGCCTTTTGTCTTGTTGAGGGGTTTTTCCTTCATTTGGTCTCTTCTTTCCAAATGTTGGTTTGAAGTTTCCAGCGCCAATGACTTGTTCTTTCACGACTCTTCCCTTGATTCTATCCGCCATCTCCATGGCATCTTCCAGCAGTTGGGCCTTCCGGACCATCTCAGCATATGTTTGGTTGTCCATAGGTGCCAGTTGGGGAACGTATTGGGGCCTTAGCCCATTCATGAATCACTTGGCCTTCATTCTCTCTGTATTAATGAGGTGTGGAGCATAGCAGGCTAGTCAAGAAAACTAGGCCTCGTATTCAGCTACAGAGAGACTTCTTTGTTTAAGGGTGGCAAATTCTACTGCCTTCTTTTCTTGGACTCTCTCCGAGAAATACTTGCCATTGAAATATTCTAGAAATTCCTCCCAAGTGATCTGGGGATCGGGCAAGGTCGCCTCTATGGATTCCCACCAAGCTCTTGCATCCCTTTCCAGTTGGAAAGTTGCAAGCAAAACTCTATCTTGATCCGAGCATTGCATGACTCAAAATATTCTTTCTATCTCCTTGACCCAATGTTTGGCTTCATCCGAGTCAGTGGAATCGTTGAACCTCGGGGGATTCATGTTCCTAAAGTTACGGTGCAGGTCTCCCGCACCATGGAGATTAACTCCTCCTTGAGCCACTTGTTGTAGGGCTTGAGTTAGTCCTTGGACAGTCCTTTGCATTTCTCTCCATTGAGCACGCTCAGCGGCCATTTTCAACAGCTAAGAATTTCTGCAAAACAAGCTATGGGGATTAAATGTCTTATCTCTACATATCTTAATATCTAGCCCAAGTCTCTAACCAATCTCATAGGTCAAGTATAGCTATCCATTATCCTATAGTGTGAAGAACCTAGGGTTTTCAATAACTAAGCCTTAATGCCCTAGATAATTTTTAACCATAGGCTCTGATACCAACTAAACTGTCACGGCCCGAACAAGGCGGAATTATCAAGGCGTGAATAGTTATACGGGTAGGTCGATCAAGAGACTCAGATGATGAGTATGAACAACAAATAGATAAAATCACATCTTTATTTCATAATTTGACATTTCCAACAAATATCCTTCAAGAACTTACAATACTATTCAAACTCGATACATTCATTTATAAGTAGACAGACTGGGAAAAGAAATTTATTAAAAACTATCATCACTCTCATCACTCCAGCCCATTCTCGTCATCTTCAAGATTTCCTTAAAATTAACAACAATACACAGGGTGAGCTAGAAAGCTCAGTAGGACTTATATCTCTTTACCTGGTCACTTTAAGTAATTAGTATTTTGGAGCATCTACATGCTCTCGAATAAAATAAGTAATAAAACAAATAACAATTAGAGAACAAGATCAGGAGTCAAGAATTTCAAGAGTAGATATTGTAGAACTCAAGTGTAAACATGAAGATCAATAATAAGTATAGAATTGTAAATATGACCATGTAACAAGGATATTAACCATTCTGGTCAAACATGTCATGTATAGGAAGTTAAGCATGTAACGAGTCAAGCATGTAATAAGTGAATTACCCAGTTCAATCTTGCATGTCAGTTGGTGCAATGCCACACTTGATCATTCAACTCCCTCGGACACAAGTACTTTCAGGCTTTATTCTTCTAGGACTAGATCAGGGCCCCCATGTTTACCAGACATTGAGTATCAGGAGGACCAAAGTCCCATATAATTTTTAGAATAATTCATTTATAATTATGGCCAATTCGAGTTTCAAGAAAAGCTTAAGAAGCGTAGTATAGCGCATAACTAGTCATTTAATTATGGAGGACTCTAGAGGTGGCCCCTATAAGCTCAAGAGGTGGCTCCCATTATGTAGCATTTTGCGCCATTCCGGCCTCAAGAGGTGGCTCCCATAATGTAGCACTTTGCCCTACATGGCACTTAGCTCCTACACTCACAAATGGTAGTTTATGGCTAAAGTACAGATCTAGAAAATTTTCTATTTCTAAAGACATGTAGTATGAAGAAAAGGCATGTAGTATGAAGAATGAATGAAGTTTATAAGAGAAGTTCAAAGATGATTTAAGGCATCATGTTTAACAACATTAAGGCAATAAAAAGAATGAATTACCGATCAAGGCGCGATCAACTCTCGCGAAAAATCTTGTAAAATAAGTTTAGATCAAGTGTTTCTCAGTCGGGTAATTAGCAGAAAACTAAAGAAAACGTGGCCAGGTAAGAGATGGGACAGTGGGAGACTCCCCTCGTATTCACGAGGTCCTAATTAAGTAACCACTTATCCACTTAAAGCGTTTGTCCGTGGACCTCTAGCCTTAGACACCGGTCTTTCTTGGTAAACTTGTTAGCTACACAATTTTTTGGAGACACAAAAACACGTAAATTGAACGAAAATCATTCTTGTATGTTCTAACATGTTCATTTGTGAAAGAATTCTAATGAAGGAAAAGACATTGAAAAAAGATGTCAAGCTTCCAATTGCATAATATGTTCATGTATGAAAAAGATTTGAAAGAAAATGTCAAGCTTTCAGATAGAGCTTAGATCAAATAGATAGGGTCAATCATGTATAGAAATTCTACGAAAATTAGAGCATAGTTATTTGAATAATTAACGATAGCTTTACGAGTTCATTCACCTAGTCATTTCTTTGTTAATAGTATTCTTAAGGCAAGAACATGATTTTAAAATTCAAAATTTAAGTTTTAAAATAACGCACATAAACGAAGTAAATCGAGCATAATTATCGTATTCAAATCGTGGTCTATATGCGATCCACATTATTGAAACTCATTATGATAATGAAAACTCCCATTTTTGAACTTTAAATCTTAAAATAAGTCATAAATACATGATCATGAAAAATTTACATAGAATCGAAATACTCATGTAAAGAAACATATATGGAGATGTAATTAAATTTTCGCCTAAGAGAAAACCTACCTCGTTGAAGATCAAAGAAGAAGAAATTTAAGAACGAAAAACGCTTTCGAACACGCCTCCAACTTCGAGCTTTCTCCCTCTCTCCAACCAGCAATTCCTCCCAACAGGTTTGTGCTTTGAGTAGGAAGAGCCTAGCCCTATTTATAGGCCAAAATCCCCCTCCTAAATTCCCTATTCCACCAACCTTGTTACTATTACACCAACCATGTTACTATTACACCAACTTTGTTACTATTACACCAACTTAATTCTAACATGTGAATGACATAATCAATGACCTCATTTATTCAATGATGTAAGAATGACCTCATCCATTAATTAGGATTAGATTAAAGCTAATAATTCTCTCTTAAATCGGATGCTATAGTACTGCTACAGTACCGACGTCTTTGCCTTTTTAGAATCGTGCCGTGAATCTCGTCGTTGGTGTTAACAAGTGGGACAGTGTTCATGTTTATGTAATCTATGACGGAAAAATATTCATAATTTATTTTATTTTCATCTTTCATTATTTCTTTTTGCATATGAATGCATATAAAATTTTCAAGTTGCTACATAGATGATATCCACAGATCTTCCTCAGCTCCTCTCCTTCTTCCCTTTCGTCTCCTGCACGATAGAAAAATATTAGCATTAGGTTAAATCTCTCCAAATTCGCAGCTTATTTATACACCCACAATAGAAAGAGGAAAAGACATTAAAGCCCATGCTAAAACCCCTCCAAAATGTATCTAACATGTGTATGAATGCCCTAGGGGTAAGAGTGTCAATTATGAGCCAAAACGGATCTAGTTTAATGGGTTTCGAACAGACTGAAAATGGGTCACCCACCGGGTTCGGTCGACCAGATGAAAGGATCGATCGACCTAACTTTTACAGGGCCAGACTCCCTCTGATGCTGTGGATTTCGGTCGACCTATAGCACAGGGTCGGTCGATCGAAATTCAGTAAACTCAGATTTTGTGAAACGCAAAGCCTTTAACCCCATATGAAGTTAGCATGAAATGTGTACAAGAAACCCTGATATGATAAGAGACATTTAACCACATTGAAACACATTCAAGTCAGCATTTTTGCCAATCAAAAAATAGGATTCATTAACCATGTGTTTAACTAACAAAGATGCTCAACATGATACCATGATAAACCAAGATTGTGGTAAAAACCTCAACCTTGTGTGAACCTATACAAACCCTTTTTCACCATTAAAGACAATGAGATTACCTTTGTCAAGACTTGAGAGCTTGACCCTTACCATGAGTTGTTGAGAGGCAATTGTAACATATATGACCTGTTTACCACCATGGGCAGTCAAATGTTCAAGTGAGCATTGGTTTGAGCTTAAGAAGATGTACTCCATGTACCTCAATCCTGCAATGCAAGATAATCATATTTGCATAAGTTCCTTGATCATTAATCATTCTTCAATGGACGTTTTACACATCACATGCACACAAGCATGCACACAAGTTTTGTCAACATTAAAACTTAATCACCAAAGTCACTTAGGGGTCCAACAATCTCCTCCTTTTTGATGATGAAAAAACATGTGTTGTGTGCCCGAATTTTAATAAAGAGCCAAAATCTTTGTTTGTGCATGGTTTAAAATAGTTTGAGTGAAGGGTAGTGAATATGCACTTTGAGATTTGAAAGAACATGCTAAAGCTATGCATATAAACATTTATTAGAACTTAGAATTTTGAAACCTGAATTCTAAAGATCTATGCATATGAACATGTATGAAAACTGAAACTGAAATCTGAAGATATGAACTGAAACTGAAATCTGAAGATATGAAAATATGCACACTTTGTTCTCCCCCTTTTTGTCATCACCAGAAGCTAGTAGACAATGGAGTTATTTAAACATGTTATGAACATGTATGAACATATATGAAATTATTCATGCAAGCAAACAAGCAAGCATGAAAGTCAAGCAAGCATGTAATACTATAACTCCCCCTCAATGGGGTAGAAGGATAACAAGTGAACAGTGGATTCAAAACCAAATTGTGAAACATGAAGCACAATAAAAAAAGGTAGTGCATGCATATGCTAGAGGCACTGCATAAACCATGATAAGAACAAATTCAAGATACACATGCATCACAATTATACCCAAGAGTGAAATATGTTGAAATGAGCAATGAACTTCAAAACTATATGGATATTGACAGAATTTTTAAAGAACACTAAAGGGTTATTTCCTTTCTACAATTCCATTTCGATCCTCGACTTTTGTTAGCTTCGCACAACCCCTTTTTGTTTCTTTTATTGGATTTCACCATTCGGCGCGAGTCACCTCATGTGTCTTAATGAGGATTCCTGGCTACTAGGATTCATCACGCATTGTGGATTTTTGTTTCACCTTTCGACGTGAGTTTCCTCATTTATTTCACTGAGGATTCCCGGCTACTTAGTTTGACATTCCACTTATTGAATTTTTTGTGGGGTGGGCAGCTTTTTCCTCACGATTACTCTAGATTTCCATGTAGAAATTTTTTCCCCTTAAAATGTTGAAAAGAATTACTAAAATCCTTATCGATTAAAATCATATGCAACATTTTTGTGCAATGTGTATGGGTAATTGCTTTGTTTATTGAAAATGAATTTGCCAAAACATAGCTATGACTCCCCCTAAATGTATGCATATGTGGAAATAAATCCTCCTCCTTTGTATATGTCACTATTCACAAATGATCAAAATCACTATATTTTATCTATCAAGGAGGTGAGGTCTTAGAAGATTTCAAGAAAAAGATTTTCTAGAAATATATACAAGCAATTAAGCAAGGATTTGGAAATTAACTTCAGCAAGATGATTTCCGGTATGGGACGGAGAATATAGGTCCGAAGACCCGACTCTCGCATGGTGAGTGTTTCCCGGTGGACGAAATCTACCATTCTACAACACACCATTTTAAATACCGAAGAATCATGGCATTCAAGCATGCAAAGATAGAAAGTATGAGCAAGTATATGCATGTGAATAAAAGGATGATGAAGAATTATTCCTATTCACAAGTATGCAAGGATATATGCATGTGTTTTCTATGTATGGAAAAGTGAATTGTTATTTGCAAAAGGATAAACATGAGTGAAAGTATGAAAGACTCTATGTGCAGTCTCAAGCATTCAAAGATTGAGTTTATCATTACCAAAATCAACAAAAGATAAAAGCAAGATTAAAGTAGGATCAAAACTTGCTCTTCCTTACCTTTGCCTTGAGAAACCATTATTTATCAACATTTTTCATGTCCTCAAGACATCCCTGCACTCAGGGAATCTCATCAAGTATGTTTGGGTACCCAAATTTTCTTGGGTCCCATGGAGTTAGTTCTCGCTTGAACATAAGGATTTTCAAGTTTTCTAGCAAACCATTCATCATCCACCCTCATCAAGTCACATGTGTACATGGAATGACCAAACTTGCCACAGTAGAAACATGTGACCGGAGGTCTCCTAAAATTGTTTCTCCCTTTTCCAAAAACACTTTTACTCTTTACATTTGAAAAGGCATTAACTGAATATGAGCAAGAACCATGAAATTTTTGTGCTTTATCATGTGAATGTTCTGAAGAATGATCATGCATGGATGATGAATTTCTTTTGTATTCAAAAATACTTTTCAGCTTTTCCTTTCCCTTGACAGGTTTTTCTTAAGCTTCCTTTGATTTCTTTAATTCTATGAGCAGATTTTTAATTTTGCTCTCAAGTTCTTCCTTGGTGTTGTGCTATGTGTGTGATTTTGATGGCAACAAAACTTTATGTGTGTGTGGCAACAAATTTCATGTTTGTGTGTGAAAGCTTGATTGAGGATGCTTTGTATTGAATGAGAATGAATTTGTGAAACATGCTTGAAAGAATGCATATGCCTTGTACTCAATGAGAATTCATGAGAAAACATGTTTGCATGATTGGATATTTACTAATGTGTGTGATGCATGTGATGCATGCGATTTAAAGATTCTTTGTTTATGACAATGCTCCTCGTGAAAACAATGCTTCATGAATGTTAGTCTTTATCAACAAGAATGTCATTTGAATCAATGAGTTCCTATGCTTTTGTACATGCTTTGCATTTGGCATGATTGTTAACATTTGGGTAATGAAGCTTTTTGATGTTGACGATATGTGGATAAAAGAATGTTATTTGAATGTTGAGCTTCCATGTCATTACATTTGGATGATTGAGAGATTCAATTTCATCATAACAAAAACTTGTCATATGGTGGAATGTGTTTTTTGTTGATATGAGAAGCCAAATACATGTTTGAATGGGTTCGTTGAAGTATTTTATTGTGAACAAGTTCAAAGTGTTAATGCTTGATGCAAGTATTTTGATTATCAACTAACCTCTTGCTTTATCATGTTTTTCAGGATGAAAATTCATGGTTGATCTTCATTGGATTATGGTAATATCTAATCACATGTTTTCCCTTGGATTCATGGAGGTTTGATGATGTTTTAAAACCCAAACTGGTTGGGGTCGACCCATAGGGTCGACCCTCTTAGGTTCTCCTGCTGCCGGGGCAACTGGGAGGTAGAAAACTGCATGGGTCGACCCCCTTGGGACTGGGTTTTGTTTGGGTGTCCCGAGGTGCTGAAAACTCAGGGGTCGACCCATGGTGTCGACCCTTTCTAGTCGGGCTTCACGAAAACGTCCATAACTCATTCGTTTGGCCTCGAAACATTACCAAATTACCCCCAAAAGTTTCCTAGACATATGAGGGTGTTTTTAACATGTTTTAGTAGGGTTTTATGGGTCATTTGGCCAGCCTAACTTGTATATATGCATCAGCTACGAATTTGAGAAAGGAGAACCCTAATGCTTATTTTGCTCTATCTTGTAGGTGAAGAAAAGGGGGAAAAGGAAGAGGAGCTCTTGCAAGGTGGTTATCATCTACATGCATGAAGATTTGGAGCTCGTGGTAGAAGAAGAAAAGAAGCGGCTCGTGGAGAGGAACAAGATGACGCCAGAATCATGATCATCCGACGACGAGCCAAGAAAAATTGGAAGAATCGGAGAAGGGGGGCTTTACTTTTCATATATGTTCTTTGGTTCAGTATTTAAAAGTTGTTTTGGGTTTATTGTATCCTTTTCGGAACACTTCATCCATTTCTGAACAAGTATTCTGTGTGTAGGTTCAGAGAATGGTTTCTCTGGGTTTGTGTTGACGCTTGTGCGTCATTTGGTGCGGAGCATATCCGCGTGTGTGTTGGGGTTTTTACCCCGTATGTGTGGGGAGAAATCCCCGTGTGTTGCTGCATTCGCAGCGTGTGGTCTGGGGTTTTTACCCCGTGTGTGTGGGGAGAAATCCCTGTGTTTGCTGCATTCGCAGCGTGTGGAGAAAGCCTCACCAGTTTGGTGAGGGGTGGACGTAGGGAGCCCGTCGTGGTCCCAAACCACCTTAAAAATCCCCGTGTGTCATGGTTTGAATTGTGTGATTGTGTGCATCTCTATCTAATCTATTTACACAATCGTGTGAGCTCGGTGAGATTGAGTGAATTAAGTTTATCCAGCTTAGTTTAAATTTCTCAATCTTGTTAAACTTGCTAATTCCACTGCGAGTAGGTTTAAGAGTTTAATTGGATATATTTTTAGTAGAGGGATCTATTCACCCCCCCTCTAGATCCGTGTTCATGTACTACGGGACCCAACAATTGGTATCATAGCAAGGCTCTGGTGTCCCTAGATGTCACGATCTACAGAGTGATCTTAGTGCATTGTCAATCATGAATTTTTCTGTTGAACATATGTCGATGAATTGCTTACCTATTTTTGATGGTCATGATTACATTTCTTGGAGAAATGCTATGTGTGTTTATCTTGGTTTGCATGAGCCTTATATTTGGAAAGTTATATGTGAAGAACCATATAAACATTCTGCAAATGAAAATTTTCGAGCTTTAAATTTTCTAAAGGATAACATTGAATGTGATGTATTTTCATGTATTTCTCCTTAGAGGTCAGCAAGAGACCTTTGGGATGAGTTGCCGCGAAAGTATGAAGAAGAAGTGATGGATCCATGCTTAATGGCTCATGGTGACGAAAATTCAGAGGAGGTAAATTCAGAGTCTGAAGAGCTTTCTATTGAGGAATGGGAATTAGCTTACGCTAATTTGTATAAAAAATGTAAGAAGCTCAAATCTGAAAATAAAACTCTGAAAAAGAAAACTAATGAGAATGTGCATGCTAATATTTCTTGTGAAAAGTGCACATTGTTAGAATCAAAAATTGAAAGTTTAGAAAGTCAAATTGAACTTCTGGAATCCAAAACAAAATTGTTTGAAGAAGATATTTTTGACATGCTTGAAGAATATGCTATGCTTGAAAATTCTAATAGATGTTTGGATTCTGAAAATGAGTGTCATGAATTACATGAACAAAACATATCCTTGTTGTCTAAAATTTCATTACTTGAAGAAACTGAAAAGTGTCTTAGAAACAAGTTAGATTCATTGTCTGATGATGAAAAATTATTTGAAAAGCTTCTTGATAGTGAAATAGATAGCAAGAGCATCATAGATGAAAATGAGGATCTTAAAAAGAAAAATGGTGCCTTGCTAATTCAAATGTCTTTACTTGAAGATAGCTTAAAATATTTTGAAAATTTTGAAAAAGAAAATGCGTTGTTGAAATCTGAAAATGAAAAGTTGAAACAATTAAACAACGCCATGTCTGAAAAACTGTTAACTTTTAAAAAAGGGAAAGCTTTGGATGTCAATGTTGAATCTGAAAAACTACTTGTGTTGGAACAAGAGATTGAAAGCTATAAAATTGCCAATAGAGTGTTGAATGAGACTATTGTTTGCCGTGAACAAGAAATTATAAGTTATGAGCTGCACATTGCTTCACTTGAATATGAAATTGTAGACTTGAATGCATCATTATCTAAATTTATCCAAGGGAAAGAAAACTTGTACAAAATTCTGGAAACTAAGGTGAACTTTCAAAAAGAAGGGCTAGGCTATAATTCGGTGAACAAAAAGAACTTTGAAAACAAATTGTACACTTCTCTTGTCTCGAGTTCGGATGTAGATAGTACCTCAAATGCTCACCCTATTCAGGATATTAAAAAGAAAAATCAGAGATATGACGTTAAGCAGAAATTGAACCATGATTCGAAATTAAAAATAATTCTGCTTATACAAATGCCAATGCTAGGAAGCACAATCATGCTGCACACACACATCCATCCACAGAAAAAATTTCATGTTTTTATTGTGACAAAATTGGTCATATGATGCATGATTGTCTTGCTTTGAAGAATGATAATTTGAAAGCATGTGGTAGAAAAACTGATTTCAAAAATTCAAGAAATTTTTAAAAAGGAGAAATGGATTTAAAAATTCCTATGTTCATGCAAAACGACCATATAATAGAGTTCCCCCATTGCATTGCAATTATTGTGGGAAATATGGTCACGTAATGAACTCTTGCTTTCAAAAGAAGAATGATGACACTCATGCTATGAAGAAGATAAATTTCCATGCTTATCATGTTAAGAAGAATGAAAAGTCTTTCGGTTGTTGTCATTATTGTGGTGAGGTTTAGCATAATATGATGATTGTGAATTGATACATTTTGATGATATGCATGTCCAGAGAATGTGGAAGGCACCCACTAGAGATGCAACTAACCATCCGGGACCCAAGAAGACTTGGGTACCCAATACATCCAAATGAAAATTTTTGGTGCAGGATTGCCTTGAGGCCAAGTTGGAGGCTTGAAAAATAATGGTTGCTCAAGGCACAGGTTTTGAAAATAAAATTTTGAATTATCTTTGAAAATCTGAAATTTGTTTTAAGTGAATTTTTCTTCATGAAAATCAAGAAAAATCTATTTTTCTTATGAGTTTACATTGCATCTATCTGATCATCACTGCATGACTACATGGTATATTAAATGGTGATTTGAGGAAGGGCAGGTCATTCCTGTCTGAAATCTATCACCATTCATGAGAATGTGCCTCTGCCCGATACCATGAGTCTTCTATGCATATGGCATCAAACTTAAATGAAAATTTTGAAATACATGCATTTGATTAAGGGGGAGTCTTGCTAGCTAAAGAAGTTGAGATTGATGCTATTCCACTCTCTTTTGAATAATGATATTGCTTTATGGTTGCTTATCATGTGGTGAAAGTTGTGATACGTTGTATGAAACTCTGAATCCTCTGTTCAAAATAAAGCTGTGTTCTCACATTTGCAAAAATGCATTTCACGCCTTAGATGCATATAGAGTTGTCATGTGAAATTTGAAATCTTGCATACCGCACTTTTATTGCATTTTGCACTACCTATTTGCATCTTTCCATTGTATGATTGCATGTTAATATATGCTAAAACCCCTTCCTTGAAAATTCTAAGACCTTATACTCCCTTGATAAATAATGTTGCATCTGAGTCTTAACAAGTGTGTTTCTTATCATACACTCAAGGGGAGTAAAGATTTGATAAGTGCATCTAGATATGGGGAGCTGCATTGTTATGTGCTCATAACATTTTTGATATACCTGCTAAATCAAATTCGCACACTTCTTGCACAAAATATGAAAAAGAGTGCTAGTCATAAGTATATAGGAATTTTTTTCAACACTCTAGAGATATTAAACCTGCTGCATGTTTGTTGGAGAGGCAGTTGAGGAAAAAGTTGCCTGCCTTTTTGTAGAAAGAAAATGAAAAATGAAAGGCAGAGCAATGTTTAGTCTCACTAAATAAATTGGGCACATGTCACCTGAGATGTGATGTGGTTCATTTCAGAAAGGTGTTGTACTATAATATCTCTGCTCAAAATGAAGTGAAACGGTTAATACTCTGAGTAACCGGGGGAGTCTGGCATGAGCTCCATGTGTCTCCTCACGTAAAAAGGAGTTATTTGAACTTGATCACTCAAGAAAAATTCTGATTGTTATTGTGAAAATTTTTGAATTGAAAATTTTTGAAAATCTCATTGTGGCAGAGCGTAGCCTCCAATGCGCTGTTTTCTTATAATAAAATCTAGTTTGTATAATCTCTCTTGTGTTTAATTGAAAATCTGGATATCCATATGGCCAAAGCCTATTTTCATGTTATTCACTCACATATGGTAATTTCATTCAATATGTATTCAGAAAATTGATTGATTGCATTGACTTTTACTTAATTCTCCTATATGATTGCACAATCCCCTAGGTGTACACATGACCATCCTGATTTTACTGACTCACCTGCACTTTTCGTGCACCTGTCCCTTCACTTTAAATAAAATGGGGGAGCTATATTGTATGTATATACATTTACCTGCTTGAAGGTCAATCATACCTGCTCATTCTACTTGCATTTAAAACTTGTGCAATTAGTAAATGCATATTGTGCATATTGTGCATATTTGGCATTTATAACATTCAAAACCAGGAGGTTGTCTTACAAAGACATCCTCTTTTATTTCCCCATTTAAGAAAGTAGATTTCGCATCCATCTGCTGGAAAGATATTCCTAGTGTGCATGCATAAACAAGTAAAACCTTGATTGCCTCTAACCTAGCTACAGGGGCAAAAGACTCTTCAAAGTCAATTCCAAATTCTTCGTTATACCCCTGAGCTATAAGTCTAGCTTTATTCTTCACCACATTTCCCTGCTCATCAATTTTATTTCTAAAAACCCATTTAGTCCCAATGACAGTCCCATGATCAGGAGGTGGGACTAGGTGCCACACTTTGTTCCTGTCAAACTGATTCAGCTCCTCGTGCATGGCATTGATCCAATGCACATTATTTAGGGCATTGTCAATGGTCTTAGGCTCAACATGTTAAACTAATGCAAAGGCATTCAATTCATTTTGAGCTCTAAAATAACCTCTGGTTCTAGGGGGTTCATGCAAGTTACTAATTACATTATCTACAGGGTGATCTCTAAGAAATCTCAAATTGATAACTTGGTTACCTTGACCTTCATTTACCTCTCCCTGAACATCAGGCTCCTCTGCATTGTTATCTTCAAGTTCATCTTCCTAATCTGATTGGTCTGCAGACTTTCCTTCCTTCGGAATTTCTCCATCATCTTCTTTCCTGCACAGACCATTATCAGATTTAGTCAGGGTTTCATCGAAGACTACATGTGGAGACTCTTCAACAGTTTTGGAATTTAGATTGTACACCCTATATGCTCTAGTAATTTCAGAATATTCTAAGAAGATTCCTGAATCACTTTTAGGTTCAAACTTATCAAGGTCTCTTTTATCATACATGAATAAAGCACCTACAGCCAAAGACCTTGAAGTAAGCAAGTGAAGGTTTCTTACCCTTGAGGATTTCATATGGAGTTTTCTGTGTAAACGGCCTTACCATGGCTCTGTTAATTACATGGCATGCAGTATTGACTGCCTCTGCCCAAAACTTCCTTCGTAGGCTACCTTCCACTAGCAGAGTACGGGCCATCTCCACAAGAGTCCGATTCCTCCTTTCCACTACTCCATTTTGCTCTGGCATTCTAGGGGAGGAGAACCGATGAGTGATGCCATTGTCCCTACAACAATCATCAAACTGTGAGTTTTCAAACGCACCACCATGATCAGATAAAATATTCTGGATTGAATTTTCATTTTTCTATTTTATTTTCAAATAGAACTCCTGAAATGCATTGAAAGCATCATTTTTATGAGTAAGGAAGAATACCCAAGTAAACCTAGAGAAGTCATCAACAAGTACATATCCATATCTCCTACCTGACAAGCTGACAGATCTTGTGGGTCTAAAAAGGTCCATACGAATCAGCTCATAAGGTTTGGAAGACATATTTTAAGTTCTAGATTTAAATGACTTCCTAGTTTACTTGAACTGTGTGCATGCATCACAAACCATATTTTCCTTTTTGAATGAAATTTTAGGAAGTCCTCTAACCATGCTATGTTTATTCAATTTATGCAAAACAGTGTAGCTAGTATGGCCTAGTCTACGATGCCACAAAAATAATAAATCATCTTTATTTGCAGCGAGGCACAGCTTAGAGTGAGCAAAATCATCTAAATCTACCAAGTAGATATTATTTACTCTCTTTCCACAAAACTTAACTACATTAGAATCTGGTTCAAAAAGTTTGCAATTATGAGAATCAAAAATTACCTTATGTCCTTTACCACATAGCTGACTGATACTAAGTAAATTATATGCAAGACCATCAACCAGTAACACCTCCTCAATGCAGCAAGTACTACACTTACCTACCTTACCTGACCCGATGATTTTACCCTTTGTATTTCCTCTGAAGGGAACAAGGCCACTATCCAGGTAAAATTTAGTCTTGTCTCCTGTCATATGCCTGGAGCAGCCACTATCCAGGTACCACATGTTGTGCTTGGCTGCCAGGCATACCTGCAATCACAATCACGGAGAGAAGTTTGGAACCCAAGACTGTTTGGGCTCCAGAGCAGATGCAGAGCTACTCAAACAAGACAACAAATTCCTTGGAATCCACATTTGTTTAAACATTGTTTGTTTCGTGGATTTTTCAACATCCTTTTTATTGTTTCTCTTCCTTTCAGCATTGACAAATTGAGTCTTTCCTTTCTTCTTTTGTGTCCTGGCATCATGGTTATTAGCAGTGTGAGTTTGTTTGTGCCAGTGACTAGGCATATGAACATTAAGAAAATTGTGGCCAGTGTTGGTTCTAGGCTGACCGAAAGAAGTTTGTCTACTAGGAGCCCATGTCCTAGACTTCCTAACCCAGTTCATGGTTTGAGGTCTGTAACTCTGAGTAGGATATAGATGAAATTCAGACCTCCCTTGAATTCTACTCCATCCAGACTTATTGATATGATGTGACTGTGCATGATAATGGGTGTGATAGGTCTGGACTCTGGGTTCGTAGAACTGACTTGATTGACCCCTAATCTGAGCCCTTCCCTGAGGAGTGGGACAGTGTGTACTAACATGGCTAGACTAACCAACTTTCTGCTTGCCCTTGTCTATGGCACTGGGTATTCTGGAATTAGCATTTTTTACAGTAGAATTTTCACATTTCATCTTAAATAGAGGTCTCTTCTCCTTCTCAGCCACAAATGAGATTGTTTTCAATTCAAAGCTTTTCTTGGCAATGGGATTAAAGCCGAGACCCTCTTTTCTGAAATTAACTTTAGACCCTAACAGAGCATTCAAATTTTCTATTCCTTGGGTCATGTTTTCAATGATCTTCTGTTTGTCCTCATTATCTTTTTCAGATTTTTCTATCATTTTCTTCAATTCATCATTAACACACAACACAGCATCATATTTCTCATTTACCATTCTCATTTCATTCTCACATTTCTGCAATTTAAGTTTCAATTCATCAATGTCATTTTTCAGCATTTCATTTTATTCTCTAGCATCAGTCAAGGTAATTGTCATGTCATCAGATTCATCACAGGTTTTCTTTAGTATATCATTCTCAGTTTCAAGATAGGCAACTCTGTTAGACAGACTAGTATCATTCATGAGAGAATTGACTTTCTTCCTTAAATGTCTATTTTCTTTTCTGATGTCGTCGGCTTTATCTAACAAATCACCATATGCATCCTCCCAATCAGTAATAGTATAATGTTCAAAAGGAGAGGATACCTTATCAGCTTCTTCTTAATTGTTATCATCTTTAGCCATCAGGCAGATTGGCTTTTATTCATCTTCACTTTCTGAGGTACAGCTCAAGGTGCCCTCGTCTTCATCGCTCCAGGTACTCACCATGGCTTTTCTATTAGGATTCTTCTTCTTGCCTTTCTCCTTAAACTTCTGGAGCTCCGGGCAGTCTGCCTTCATGTGGCCCACCTTTCTGCAATGATAGCAGACAGTAGTATCAATTTTCGTTGTAGGATTAGATTTATACATGGTTTGCCTTAGCCCACCATACTGTCTTCTGTCAAAATTTCTTCCTTCCTTTCTCAGAAACCTTCTAAACTTTCTGGTCAGCATAGCAAGCTGATCTCCTTCAAACTCTGACCCAGAGAGGCTCTGATCACTGGATGTTCCACTGTGATTGGATCGGCTGGAGCTAACTTTCAGAGCGACTGGTTTCTTCTTCTTCTCCAGCTCTTCGATCTTCGGCAGATTCATCTCGTAAGTCATCAATGAGCCAATCAACTCATCAACCTTAGTGTTCTGCAAATCCCTAGACTCCTCGATAATAGTTGCTTTGGTGTGCCAAACCAGAGTCAGAGATCGTAAAATCTTCCTGACAATCTCGTAGTCAGAATAAGTTTTCCCCAGACTTCTAAGACCATTAGTGATTATCGTGAGGCTTACGTACATCTCCGTAATGGTCTCGCTGGGCTTCATTCTGAAAGCTTCATATTCTGAGACCAGCAGATTCACCTTGGTCTCCCTCACCTGCGAGGTCCCCTCATATATTACCTCTAGTTTATCCCACATCTCCTTTGCAGTCGCACATGACGAAATCTTGGAGAACTCTGTGGGGTGAAGAGCACACTAAACTGCGTTGATGGCGCTCCAGTTGAGACTGGACTTTCTGATTTCCTCTTTTGTCCAAACATCCTCGTTCGGGTGCAACTCGAACGGTCCTCTGCTTACCACCTTCCAGATTTCATAGTCCTTCGCTCTCAGAAAGACTTGCATACGGTTCTTCCAGTATGTGTAGTTAGATCCATCGAAGTATGGGGGCTTGGTGGTAGAATGTCCCTCAGTAGTCAACCCTCTAGCGTCCATGGCCGTTTCCTCTTTAGCATGTTGATCCCTGGAAAAGAGTTAGGCTCTGATACCAACTGAAGAGTGATCTAGAGGGGGGTGAATAGATCAATCACCCAACAAAGACTTATCACAGTAGCTACTAGTGTGGAATTAAAACAAGCTACTTTAGGACGGTCTAAAAGCACTCAATCGTAACCAAAATATAACTAATCAAGTCGATCGGTCCATATGCGATCCTAAACAACCATCTACTGAGCGATGAACTGAAAACTACTATGAACACAAGTCACAAAGCAATCGCACAGTAGAAGAGGGATTTTAGGTGGTTCAACCTCAATCCAGAGGTCTACGTCCACCCCACACTTAAATCAGAGTGTGGCTTCACTGCTGACTCATAGCTTGCCGTTGATCCACAGCTTCGGGGATGAATCCCTACAACCAGCTGAGCTTCACAGCTTGCTATCCAGAGGAATCCTCCTCTGCAACCGCTGAGGATTACAGCTTAACCTCCGCTGACACACAGCTTGTTTAAGAGTTTCAAAAGTGAAATGAAACAAAGCGAAAGATCAGAAAACCCAAATAGGAATGTAGCTCAACAACGAGTAAAATCAGTTCCGGTTCTAAACCTGGAGACTGATGACAAACACTCTCTAAAATTCTTCTCTCCAAGCTCTATTTCCTTTTCTCTTCTTAGATCTGCTCTCTATCAATCTGGATTGGGCTTAATCTTATTCTCACTATGCTTCTTCTCCCAATATCACACTTGACTCTTCTGCCCCCCAATCAGTCCTCTCTTGAACGAGCATCTCTTTTTAGATAGGCAGCAACATAGAGGTAGGGCGCGTGCTCACCACGTTTCCCGCCCAATTGCCTTATCCTGATCTGACATTCCTAGGCCACGTGGCAGCATCCCAGCTCGACTACTTTCCAAGTGTCACGATCTTGGCATATATTCTATTCTTTCATTCCTCGAACAGGTATCCTGTCAAAGTATCAGACTTAATGTCAGCTTATGACAATTATATAAGAGAAAAGAGATTGCACAGAGTTGAAAAATAGTCAAAACTGAAGTGCACAGACTCAACACAGCATTTGATTATATGTGCACGGACTTAATGTACACGCAGCACACATATGCACAGACCTTCTATGCTATGTGATAGTGATGTGCACAGACTCTGTTAAACATAAGGCGTGACATGCACAGACATATTATGCAACATGCCTTGACTTGCACAGACTCATGACTTACAGACTACTCATGCATAGACAAGCCAACGAAGTGTGTGCAGACTTTATGTGCATGGTGCAAGAGTTGCACCGACTTGATGGTGTGCGACAGCCATTGTTGCACCGACTTCGTGAGCCTAGATCCCGCATGCACTGACTTGGTCGCGTGCAGTAACGACGATTGCACGAACTTGATGTCCCTTGGATGCAAGCATGCACAGACTGTGTTTGCATGAGACGCACATATGCACGGATTTAGTCACGTACAGCAATGAAGATTGCACTGACTTGATGTATGCGTGCACATACCTTATTCTGTTGAAATGCAGCATATGCACGGACTCAATACAGAGTGAATTTAGTGTTACACCGACTCTATTCTATGCACAGATTAAGTATGAAGGTGTATACAACATTTATATGATAATCTGACAAATGAAACTCATCAAAATATGCACATCATTATATCAAGATAAAGTTGACAAAGTCAACTCTTCAGTCAACGAAGTCAGACAGAATTGTTGCCAATCATTCAAAATAATTCAGCACAAAGCAGTACACAACTTCTCATCAATCCGGAGGAGACCCAACAATCCGAAGACCGCCATCACGCTTAGTGAAAGCTTCCGGCTATACATAATCTAACCTTCCACTAACACCATTTTATATACCGAAGAATCATGGCATTCAAGCACGCAAAAATAGAATGTATGCATAAGCATAAGCACGTGAATGCAAAGTTGATGAGAAATTATTTCTATTCACAAGTATACAAAGATATGTATGATATGTGCAGTGTGTATCATGCAACTACGTACGTGTTCTATGTATGCAAAAATGAACTATTATTTGCAAGATGTGAGTAAAAGTATGAAAGAGTGTATGCACAGACCAGAGCATTCAAAACTGAATTATTATTTGCAAAATGAAAGAAAAGGTGTGTATATGAAACTATATATGTGCAATGTTAAGCATTCAGAGCTAAAATTATTTACAAGATATGTAAGGAAAAGTGTTTAAGTCATCTAAATATTTTTCTCTAAACTCAAATTTCACTTTTTTAGATTTTTCAAAATGAACCTAACCAAAATGACTTTCAAAACCAAACCATTTTTCTTTCTCACCTTGAGAGTCCTTTATTTATTAACATTTCTTGGCCTCAAGGACCCCCTGCAAAATAGATTCTCATTTTGGACATTTGGATACCCAAGCCATCTTGGGTCCCGAGGGGTTAGTGTCAACACGAACAGATGAATTCATATATCTCCTAGCAAACCGATCATCATTAAATCTCATTGTGGAACAGTCATCCATAGAATGACCATTTTTTTAATCAAAAACCTTGCCTAGGTACATTGGGGAGTCCAATGCACAACTAGGAGGTGACTTTTATTAATAATGAAGGACATAAAGAATTACATCATTCGGATGCTAGGCATTCCTAGCTTATCCAACCGGGCAGCACCTTTAATAAAGCTTGGAAGTTGTTGCTGAGAAGAAAAGGAAAAATTACATTTTGTATTACAAGCTAGATTGGCCAAAGAATCTGCCACCTTATTCGCCTCACGAAAAATATGAATAATGGAATCATTAGCTGAAAGAAGGGCCCGAATTTCCCTCACATATTTGAGGATCTCCCAGGGACATGGAATCTTCTTGTTGATAACTTGGACCAGCACTTGAGAATCACACTCAATTTTGCTCGGTTGTGATGTAATAGTTCTCAAATATTTCATACCATCCATGAGAGCTCTAGCTTCAGCCATCATGCTGCTAGCTTGATCATAAAAGTGAGAATAAGCCAAAATGATTGAACCATTAAAATCCCTTATTACTCCACCACCACCCGAAACAACAGCATGCTTTGAAGCACCGTACGTGTTCAATTTTATATAAGGCCAAGGAGGAAATTGCCATTTAATGAGTTTAACCCTTTCACTGTTTCTGGTGAAAACCTGAATACCACATGCAGATAAGACTGTTTTCCTTTCATGTTTATCTTCCTGAAGCTTGGAAAGGATGAGAGATTATATGAACCATGTTCTGTGATTTTGAGACCTTGCCCTCATGAGTGACAGAGTTCCTAGCAGTCCATATCTCCCACAAGCTGTAACCTATCACAGCAATAGTGAAAAGACCAAAGAGAGATTTACCTGAAGCAATATGTATAGATTTGGAAATTAAATCTTGATTGTTCTACCTCCAATCTCCAATCCTTTAGATTGAAAGAAAGACCAAATGTCCACAGCCCAATCACTCTTAATAAATAGATGGTCATTGTCCTCTTCAGCGTGGTTCTGACAGCATCTGCATTTAGAGCATATAGGGATACCACAAGCTTGAATATTCTGATCAGTGGGCAGACAGTTGAAGAAGACCTTCCATATATGAATTGATATTTTGGTTGGAATCCATTGAGACCATATGCGATTCCAGTTGAGACTCATTTCCATCAGCTGTGAGTGTTGAGAATGCATCATATTCCTATATGTGGATGAGACCGAGTAATTGCCATTACCTGATAGAGACCATATAAATTGATCTGGATATGGAGTCAACAAGGTCAGTGTTATAGCTCTTCTGATATCATCTGGAAGATACATTTCCATAGCCTGAATATCCTCCTGACTAGGAGTCATGATAATATCTCTGACAGTTACATTTGTATTAGGAATACTATCACTGCAAGCATAAGAATCTAAAGTTCTATTTCCCAGCCATTTATCCTTCCAGAAATTTGTTAGGGCCCCATCACCCAGAATAGTCCTCTGATTTTGTAGGATGACTGATTTTGCTTTAATCTAGCTACTTCTGTTAACACCTTTCATACCTTTGAAATTTACCTCAGTAAGATGTGTATTATGAATGTACTTTGCCCTGAAAAACTCTGCCCAGAGTGAGTTAGAATGCAAACCATTCCACAACATTTTGATCCGTAAAGCAAGGTCCATATGTCTTAGAGACATGATCCCAAGACCACCCTGAGCAATAGGTTTGCAAATAGATTTCCAAGATCTCTAATGTTTTCTGTTGCCATAATTGGAGGAACCCCAGAAGAAGTTGGCAAAAGATCTATCCAACAGTTGATGGATGCCAGCATGAAGAGGGGTGGATGCTAGGATATAAATTGGAATGGAAGATCGAACATGTTTAATTAAGATTATCCGTGCACCCTGTGAAAGTAATCTAGCTTGCCATCCCTCTATATGCTTCTGAATGGTAGTGACAATGCCAGCAAAGAAGACTTTTTTGGTTCTGCCCAAAACCAGAGGATAGCCCAAATATTTATGTGGAAATGTTTGTCTAGAGAAACCAGTAATATTCTCTAGTCTTCTTTGAAGAGCTGAATTGCTATTAGGGTGTATGAGATACCCACTCTTACTAACATTTATCAGTTGCCCTGAAGCTTTCTCATAGGTTTTTAAGATGTGCATGAGATTTTGGATAGAATCAGCATTTGCATTAGCAAAAATTAAAGTGTCATTAGCAAAAAGAAGGTGAGATATGAGAGGGCATCTCCTCAGGCCATAAAACCATCCCAATTTCCCTTTGTCAAAATTATCCTTTAGTAACCTGCTAAGAGTTTCTTGGGCCAGAATAAAAAGATAGGGGGCAATGGGATCACCTTGTCAGATGCCTCTGGAAGATTTGAAGAAACCAGCAATCTCTCCATTTAATGCAATAGAAAACCAGCAATTCGAAATCAGACTTTCAATCATATTGATGAACTGATTATCAAAACCAAACCTCTTCAGAACTGCAGTTAGAAAGTCCCATTCAATTCTATCATATGCCTTTGCCATATCCAATTTGAGTATGACATTGCTGCCTCTGATTTTTCTGCCCAGCTCTTGAACCAACTCCTGTGCTAATGCAATATTCTCAATGATATGCCTTCCTTTGACAAAAGTAGTTTGCTCCATTGAGATGAGAGATGGCAGAAGTCTGCTCAATCTGTTGCTTAGAATTTTTGAGATGATCTTATAAGAAAAATTACATAAACTAATCGGCATATACTCTGAAATATCATTGGCATTTTTTTTCTTAGGAATAAGGGCTATAATTGTAGCAGTGAAGCACCTAGGTAAAGGTTTCCTTTCAGTGAAGAACTCCTGAATGGCCTTAATGACAGTGTCAGCAATCACAGGCCAAGCATTGTGAAAGAAACTTCCAATATAGCCATCCGGGCCAGGGGCACTATCAGGGGATATAGAGAAAACTGCATCCTTTATTTCCATATCAGTTGGAGTAGCATTTAAGAGACGTTATCATCCTGGGTCACCACATTCGGAATGCAGTTCAGACTGTCAAGGTCAATATAGTGAGGTTGGGAGGTGAAAGCAACTTGAAAATGGTTGACAGCAATATCCTTCATCTTCTGTGTGTCAGATGTAAGATCACATGTGGATGTCCTGAGATGGGTGATAGTGTTGTTCCTTCTATTAACCGTAGTAGTCATATGAAAAAATTTAGTGTTCCTGTCTCCTTCTGCCAGCCACCGGACTCTAGACTTTTGTTTCCAAAAAAATTCCTGCTGAAGAATTCTCTCTGTGAGGATGTTCTTAGCACTTTCAAGAGTTGAAAGAGTAGTAGGAGAAGGTTGCTGGTCATAGTTGAATTCAGCCTTAAGCACTAAATCTTCAGCTTCCATCAAATTTTTATGAACATTTCCAAAAACATTCTTGTTCCAATCCCGTAGCAAATACCTCAATGACTTAAGCTTAATACTCAAAGTAGTAATAGCTGAGGAGGCTAATGGACTGGTTCTCCAAGATTGATCCATTGCTTGAAGGAAAAGTTCATGCTTTGTCCACATTTGCTGAAAATAGAATCTGCTTTTGGTAATACTTTGTAAAGACAATTTGACTAGAATGGGAGCATGATCTGAAGCTTCTCTAGATAGATGTTCTACAGTAATTGGAAAAGAATTCATCCATGATTATTAATGAGGACCCTGTCAAGTCTAGCCCATATGCCTTTGGAACCTGTTTGCTGATTATACCAAGTGTATTTGGAACCCATAAATCCAGCATCTATAAGACCACAGTCATTCATACAATCCTTGAAGTCATTCATAGATCTTAAACAAGGTATGTTACCCCCCAGTTTTTCATCAATTTCCATAATGCTGTTAAAGTCTCCAGCCACAATCCACGGACCACTAATCAAAGAATTGGCATGAATAAGGGAAGCCCATAAAGGAACTCTTTCAGCAGGAGTGCACTTAGCATAAATAAAAGAAGCATAGAATTCTGGCAAGTGTTGATGAGACTGTTTGATAGTAACTTGTTGTTCATGCTGTACAACAATATCAAAATCCATCTGTCCTTTCCACATAATCCATATGTGAGCATGCTCATCATGATTTGCTATAAATTTTTCCATACCTAACTTCTTACAAATCTTTTCCATGTTGCTGACATTTATTTTAGGCTCAAGAATGGCAATACAGTCAACTTTGTGTTCTTTAATCAATAGTTTAGCACGACCCACTGATAGATCGTTACCAATGCCCCTAATATTCCAAATAATAAAAGTCATTAGATTTGAGATTTGGAGTGGATCTTACCTTCAGATCCTATCCTCTTCATTCCTCTGGTTATGACTCCCGGTCTATCAGCATGAATGGCAGTGACATTATCAATCTCTGCTTGAATAGCAATTTTCTTTCGGCAAGCTTGCAAATCCTCCTGTGGATTGGATATATTTAAAGGATGTTCCTCCTGCTGCATATAAAGATTGTTATCAGATGCAAAAGTTATGTTGTGGTCCTCATTTTTGGCTGGGCTTGTATCTGAAAAAGACCTATTTTGGATTGAAGGGAGCTTTGTGCCATGGGTATAGGTCACACTTAATGGTCTCTGTGCATTAGAGCAATCAACAGAATCTTCCAAAATAACTGTAGTCAGATCATGAGAATGGAATAGTTGATGTTGCTCGCTGGCATTATCTTTATCAACCTGCTCTGAATGAGTATCAGACTCATCGTTCAACCTATCCTCCATTTGACCAACCTTCATTTCCAATCTCGTAGATATATTTATAGCATTTTTCGGTTCTATTAACAAGTTCTGAGTTGTCATTTCTTCTTAAATCTGTAACAGAGCATTGAATCTGTTGACATTGGCGTCTATGCTTTTAGTATATGTAGGGCGAGGCCTAAATTCCTTGAGTTGTTTACCACCATTCAATGTTGGATTACCCCGAAATGCATTATTCTTGTTCTCTGGGATGGTAGGATGTTGTTTCTTTTTGCATTCAGTTTCTGAGTGACCAAGCTTATGGCAGGAAGAACAAAGTGGCGGAATGTTATGATATCGAATTTTCTGTCAATAACCTTCCCCTTCCATATCAATCCACAGTCTATCTCTACGAGTGGATGTGAGATTCAATTCCACACAAACCAGAGCTTCTGAGGTCTCTGTCAAGGCCAGAGTGTTGTCATGAATGCGAAGGACCTCCCCTATATTACCTGCTATTGATCGAAGCATAGATTCATTGAAAAAATTAGCAGGTAGAGAGGGAAATCCAATCCATACTGGAGCCGAATCAGGATCTGCTTCAAGGTCAAAATTATGGGTCCATCTAAAGAATCTGAAGAGATAACCCTTGATGTATAAGTTTTTCTGGATGAGCACCTTAATAAAATCCTCTTCACATCCAAGGTGAATGACATTGTGCCTAGGGGAAAGCCGGCTTATAATGAAATCAGATGAAAGTCCCAGTCGCTGAGCCATACATGCTTTAATCTCGGGATAGAGGGACGACCATACGCACATTTGGCAATCACTACATGTTGTAAAGGCTGCAAAGAAGCTTTGATTTCCGCCTGCGAGAAAAATACCGCAGGTTCGCCATGATCTATGAATGCTGGTTCCTTAACTGGAAGGGAGGGCTGTGGAGTAGTCTTCGATGCCATTAGCATTTGTGCATAGGAACGACGTGGAGGAGAGGAGGCTTTCTCCCTAGTGGTAACCGGAGGGGGGGGAAGGGGTCCCCCCTCCCCATCCATGGCCGACGAGGGAGGCAACCTAAGGTTTTTCCATAGAATGACCATTCTCACCACAATAATAATAATAAGAAAATTTTCTTTTCATGGACCATTTTTCATCATTTTCATTGAAAAGTAATTATTCATCATATGTCCAAATTCACCACAATAATGACATGAAAAATTCTTTTTGACATACCATTCATCATCATTTTTCTTTGTGAAACAATTTTCAAAAATATGACCATGTAAACCACAGTAGAAGCAATGATTGTTGAGGTTCATCTCTATGAATTTTTCATGACTTTTGGGACCATCAACATTTTTCATTCTTGACTTTGCTTCATCATCATCAAATTTCATCAAGAAACAGTCATATATTTCATGGCCATATTTCCCACAGTAAAAACATGAAACATTCATTCTCTTTCTTGAGGCATGATTATATTTGATAGATTGAAGTTTTTCATGCACACAAGAATAGTCAACAATATTTTTCAATTTTTTATTTCCTTTATCACAAATGGAGAACGACTCATTCAAATTTTTGATTTGATTTTCCAAACATGAAATGTGCAATTCACAATTAGCAATCTCTTCTTCACACAACGCAAGTTTATCATTCAAGAGAGAATTGACAGTCTTATAGCTAGCAACCTCTTGTTCTAGAACATGAAGATTTTCAGAATCATCAACAACCACATGTTTTCCTTTTTCAAACATGATGAGTTTATCAACTAGCAAATTGTTTTGATCTTTTAATTTTTCAATCTCTTTGACAAGATTTTTATTTACAAGCAATTCATCAAGCAAGGATTGATCAATTGACATGGAATTCAATTTGTCTCTCATTTCCCTTTCATTTTTCTCAAACTGGGTAATTTTTAAGAGAAGTGATTCATTTTCCTTTCTTAGATTTGAAATTGTTTCTTTATGACTATCAATCCTAAACACATGAGACTCGACTAATTCTTCAAACTCAGTGCATTTTTCACAAGAAAAATCATCAACATGAGTGTTTTCAATTTTCTTTTTCAATTTCCTATTTTCAGATTTAATCTTTTTGTATCTGTCAAATAATTCATCATAAGCATTCATGAACTCATCATAGCTCAATTCATCTTCCTCATCAAAGTCAGAATTTACCTCAGAACTTTCCTTGCTTTGTCTATCACGGTTGCTTGCCACGAGGCATTCAATGTCATCTTTCCTTTTCTGGGCTTTGTTTAGCCCATCCCAAATTTCTTTGGCCGACCTACAAGATGAAACAAATGAAAATTGATTAGTGTTCAAGGTAGCCTTAAGAGCATTCAAAACAAACAAGTTATCAGAATTCATTCTCTTATGTTCATCAGTCCATCTTAACTCATTTTTGGGCAAAACGTGAGGACCATGTGTGATTAATCTCATAAGCTTCGGATCAATACCAGAAATCCAAATACTAAATTTACCAAGCCATGATATATAATCAAAACCATCGAAGATAGGAACAGAATTAAGATCAGCCATCATAAGGTGATCTTTACTCCTAGACCGCAAGGTCCGCTAAAAAATCAGAGACTGGGCTCTGATACCAATTGTTGGCCCATAATAGATGGCAGACAAGAAGGGGGGTTGAATTGTCCCCCAGTCGAGATGGCAGATTTTAAAAACAATCTAAACTAATTATAGCGGAAACAATGTTAACTCCATTAATTAGCTCAAATTAAACTGAAGTGAGATTTAGGTTCACTCAATCTTTTCGATCTCACTCGAATGATCTTTGCACTGAACGATTGAGCCTAACCCAAATACGAATAGTAGAGTAGCAAGGTGTAGTGGTGCAGTGAAATAAAAATCAATAAGATAACCTGTGAACGGAGATAGGAGAAATGGACAATCACACAGGCATGCCACAAGGAACACTGAGATTTTTAGGTGGTTCGGGACCACGACGGGCTCCCTACGTCCACCCCTCACCGAATCCGGTGAGGCTTCACTACCACGCTACGAACTGTAGCAAAATGGGGACGAGCCCCAGCACCACACACGCTGCTTCCGCAGCAAGGTACACACACGGGGCCTGGCCCCAAGATGCTGCCACTGCAACACACACACAAACATAGTCTGGGAACTCACCCTGCACTAAAACCTAACACGGAGACGCTACTCCGTATACACTCACAAACTCGGGGAAACTTACCCCGCAAAAGATCCACACACTCGGAGACGCAGCTCTGCCTTCACACACAAGTATTCTCAGTTTAACAAAATAGAAGGATATATAATGATCACCCAAAATATTAATCTATGCTCAAATAAGAGAATAGAAATGAGAGATGAAGAGATCCCCCTCAAATCTGCATTGAAGCCCATTTATAGAAGAGGTAGGGTGCACTGGAGATCATTCCTCGGAGTAGAAGTTGACCAAACTTGTAGGAGACGTCACGGGTAGAAGGTCCAGCAATCTCGCTCACAGCTGCAACTCAGATCAGCAGGGATGGCACGAAGATGATGTTCCCTTGCTCTTCTTCTTCCTCCTGAAGGTGCGTCTCCCTCTCTCCTTTCCTGCAAGCAGATAGAAAGCATTAGCCACACAGAATTCCCTCCTACGATGGAGTTCGCAGGTTATTAATACTCAAGGGAAGGAGATGAATAAGGACATGAAAGCCCACGCCAAAGCCCTCTCAAAACCTCACCCAATCGAAGGGTGAAGCCCTAAGGGTAAGTGGGTAAAATCCCCAAATGGGTCTTTCGAAACCAATCCGAAAAACACGATCCGGACGAACCAGACAAAGTGTCAACTCTTAGAGTCGACACTTCTGTCATGGTGTTCTGCCAGCAGACAAAACACAGCACACAGGGGAAAGTGTCGACTCTTGGAGTCGACACTTTTTCCCAGCCGTTCTGTCTACAGCAAATCACGCCGCTAGATAGCAACTATCGACTCACAGAGTTGACACTTGCTGCCTACTACGTTGAGGCAGCAAGCAGCCCATAAAGTGTCGACTCTGAGAGTCGACACTTTTAGTGCAGATTCTAAAAACTGCTTAAAGCAGTCCAATGCAAGTAAAACCCTTCAAACCCATTGAAAGCATGATATGCCAATAAAAATGACATGCATTTGAGGGTATTGAAAACACCATTCAAACACTAACAAGTGTCATGCATTAAAGAGGATTAAAACCAACAATCATTCTTGTTTAAACAAGATTTATGAAAAGCATGTAGAGCACTAAGCCTCCTCAAAAGGCCCCAAGAAAAATCTGCATGAGGCACTATGAAAACACCCATTTTTTCCTAGTACAAAATTAAAATAATATTACCATAGATTCAAGGGTCTTGTAAACAAGAGTGGAAGCTTACCATGGGCCCTAATGAATTGATAGCAAAATGGAACCTCCATTGATATAAACAAATCACTCAAGTCAATCTTAAGGCAATGTAAACAACATGCTCCTTCACATTATCATAGCTCCTTCAACCAGCATGTTTTTATATTGAAATGCAACCATAAGCAGAGTTTGATTGACATACTACCAACCCATTTAAAACACAAACTTCTCACTCCAATAATGATTCAAACAAACCATTACCAGATAGAATTTAACCAAGCTACTCATGAATAGAAGTTCAGTCCTAAGCAGGCTGAACTCATACACATACTGAGAGCCAATGGAAAAACCCTTCAATTATTCAATCCAAGCTAACCTGAACAAACTCAATCCATTGTTAGCAAGGATCAAACTAAATCAATAGTCAATCTAGCCACATTGAAATGCAATCAATATTAGTCCAAAACCATGAAAGGGCCTTAACCCCAATCAAGACATAATGAATCAAATTCATAAGAAGGTCTTACCATGACTTCAAGGTTTGTGGACCTTAAAGAACCTGCAAAACTCAAACACTCAATCATGGCTTTCATATATATAGAATTCATCATGTTTAAACATGAACATATGGAGTTCATCAAACCTGGCGAAAGTGTAAAAATTATATGATTAAGAGAGCTTTACTAATTCAACAAAAGCTGAAATGGCAATGCATTTACACAATGCCATGCAACCAAATTCTCACACAATGTATAAACCAGAAAAGCCATCCAAATGAGATATATACAAGGAGAACAAGGAAGGCCATGTCAACCCATGAACTATCTACATGAAGCACATTCATTTCTTCAAGTTCATGAACATCATGCAACCAAGTGTAATACATAAATCTCATTCAACTTAAATAGGTCAATGCCCAAGTGAAGCAAATCAAGACCCAAGGCACGTCAAATGTCCCATGATAAATATGCAAGAGTCACATTCATGATACGCAGGAACCAAAGACATTTTCCACAGAACTTACACACAATATTCAGTTATCATCAAAACCATCACCAAAGACAACGAGGGAGCACTACGAACCCAACATGATGCAATTTGATTTTGTGAGAGCATGCGAAGGCAAGCAAAATCCTAATGGCCTCTAGTCTGGCTACAGGGTCAAAGGATTCTTCAAAGTCCACTCCAAATTCTTGGTTGTAACCCTGAGCCACCAATCTAGCCTTATTTCTTATTATCTTGCCATCTTCACTAAGTTTGTTCCTAAATACCCATTTGGTGCCTATGATAGATTTCAATGAAGCCCTTGGTTGGGCCCGGCACGTCATAGAAGGGGCCAGGTAAATGAGGTGTTGGCCCAGAGAGATGGCGGACAAGAAGGGGGGTTGAATTGTCCCCTTACCGAGATGGCGGATTTTAGCAACTTTCTTAACTGATTGCAACAGATATAAAATTAACTGCATTAATTAACTAAAACTCAAGTGAGATTAAAGATATTCTCTCAAGCTTTGCGATCTCACTCGAATAGTTAATGCAAATAAACAAAGAAATTATGCTCACCACAGATTACGGATGTAGCAGTGTGTGACAGTGCAGTGAATTAAAAACCTATATAATGAACCTATGAAGGGAGATAGAAGAAATGGCCAAACACACAGGCAATCACATGAGACACAAAGGTTTTTAGGTGGTTCGGGACCACGACGGGCTCCCTACGTCCACCCCTCACCCAACCGGGTGAGGCTTCACTCCACGCTACGAAACGTAGTAACACGGGGATGAACCCCAACCACACACGCTGCTTTCGCAGCAATACACACACGGGGACAAGCCCCAACACGCTGCCACCGTAGCACACACACAAACGACGTCGGGGAACACACCCCGGACACTGAACCACACAGGAGTCACAGCTCCGTCTACACACACAGACTCGGGAAAACTCCCCCCGCAATGAATCCACACAAGCGGAGATGCAACTCCGCCCACACACAACGATATTCAAAGTTGGACGACGTAAAGATATACAATATACGCCCACAACAGTATGTAGATGAAGATTAAAC